>RCWM02000375.1:720000-1094000 GCA_003667255.2 Euschistus heros | reverse complement strand
GAACGAGTTGGCCTGTTTTTTCCCTCTTCATTTTTTAATAAGCCTAAAGGTGATCATGTTTTTTTTTTTTTTTTCACCTAAAAAATGAAGCTAAAATTAGGTAAAGTAAAAAACCATCATTAAATATTTTTAAATAAAAGGATTTGTAATCAAACACATTAAATGGTTGAGCGAACTCGAATGTTCGATACTGACAAATTATCAATCACTGAACTCACATTTTCCTCTTTCCTGAAAAATTTTTGAAACTCGATTATTAAATTTAATTATTGTTAAAATTAATTCATCAGAAACTTTTTTATTTTCAAAAAAAATATTACAAAAGTTGGTTTTTGCCAACGCAAAAAAGAAAAAATATATATGGTATACCCCTAATCAAAAGGACATACCATATTAAAATATGTTATATATATATTGAAAAAATATAAGTAAGGTGTTTGTTAATAGGTTTTTTTTTTACCTTGAATTTTAGGCGCATGAGGATCACTACGCTAAAACATAACAAAAATGTAGCATCAGCTTGTACATCCTCATAAACATAATCCACAACGGGAATGCCAGAGAACATTAGCAGAAGTAAACGAAATAGTTAGAGATTATCTAGAAGTTTCTAGTTTAGACGTCTTGGAAGATATAGTTTGTTCTTTTTTGCCTATTACAATTGTTATCTATGTCAGTCATAATCTATTTCAGATCCTTAGATAGCCACTGGTCAAGAAACAGTACTTACCGACCGTTAAATAAGAACAGAACTCATGATGTTCCATCATAAGACAAAAGATGCACTTTAGAAGAAAGAACAGCGAAAATCATTGTTGGAAAAAAAGCTGGAACCAATTCATACATGACGAGAAATTGACTTTAATTGACAGTTAAACAGCTACATGGGCATCTGTCATTATTTGACAGTTATTAATTCTATCAACGGACTAAATGATGTGGGCTGGCAAGGGAATTATTGTAGAGCTGTAAAATTGTTTTTGAATAAAAAATATTAAATTTCTAATTAATTTTCTTCATGAGGAACATATTTAGTACCTTTTCTTGACTTAATTCAATCTCACTTGTAAGTGGATCCCAAATCCAACTCCATCTTCAGCATTTAGAATATATTTTTCGAAATGTTCATTACAGTGATTTTTTCGGCCAAGTCTATCATAATGGTTATCATTTTGTCAATAAATATCTTGTATTTTGTTTAATCTATTATTCCAATGTAAGGTTTGCTCTGAAGAGAATACAATAGTTAACATTTATTTTCAAAGTTTTTCAACTGTGATATTGTGATATTCCCCTAATTAGATGAATTCGTTTTAAAAATTTCGAAGTAAAAAATAACTTCTACAGACTAAAAATAGATTTTTATTTTTATTTTATTTTTTTACTGATACTAAATAAACATATTCATTGTCATAAATAATGTATATAAAGTTAACAAAATATAATAACATATAATTAACTACATATAATAATCATGTGCATTGGTTGGTAAAAATATATTTTTTAATGTATAGAATAACAATAGAAGAGTACAGAACAAGAACGAGTTGGCCTGTTTTTTCCCTCTTCATTTTTTAATAAGCCTAAAGGTGATCATGTTTTTTTTTTAATTTTTTTCACCTAAAAATGAAGCTAAAAATTAGGTAAAGTAAAAAACCATCATTAAATATTTTTAAATAAAAGGATTTGTAATCAAACACATAAATGGTTGAGCGAACTCGAATGTTCGATACTGACAAATTATCAATCACTGAAACTCACATTTTCCTCTCCTGAAAAAGCTTTGAAACTTGATTAGTAAATTAATTATTGTTAAAATTAATTTATCAGAAACTTTTTTTTTTTCCAAAAAAAATATTCATGTTTTAAAATATATATGTTTTAAACCTTACATTGAAAATCTAATAAATAAATCCTAAATTATAGTAATAAATAAATAAATGTAATAACATAAGATCCTCTGATCTTGTGTCGCTTTATTGACAGTTTTTCCTTTATTTTCTGTTAAACAATAAGTTTTTTCTTTGCTTTTTATTCCAATGAAGAGTTTATTATGTTAAAAATGCACATTTCCATTAAGGTATCGTCATAATGTTTTATTTACACAAGTAACTGATTTGTATGCCAAATGAGAACACCACTTTTTTTGGGTTTCAAAAGTAAATTTCTCCATGAAATTGAAACAAAATCATTACGTTCAACATATCATTCGAAAGCTGATTACATTTGCAAGTTTATGTAAAATTTGACGTTTTGTGGATGGTGTTACACTTCGATAAGGTGGGAAATAAAAGAAAAAAAAAAAAGAAGAAAAAAAAGTTTATAGGAGGAGTTTGGAAATCAAGTTTTAACGTTAATTTTTTTAATGTTAATTTTTTTTAACATTATTTCTTTTTTCTGATTTCGATTTCATGTTAGTTTTCCTTTTTTTTTCAATTGCTTTAATAAGAAAGCTGAATGTTAAATAAAAACAATGTTGGTGATGCCCCTATCCACGAATTATTAAATTATAAATTTTTTTTTGCCAATAAAGTTTTTCCATTTTTTTTAATAATAATTTTCATTACAGAAATAATTAATATTGTTAATTTTATTAAGGTAAATGAATTGTGATGCTAAAATAGACCAGAATTAAAAGTTTGATAAAATACGTCGACGGATTAAGAGTGATAATAATAGGCGAAATTGGTCATACCAAAGTCTCAACGGAAGCAGTTGCTGTTTGATTACCACGATAGCCCGATTTCTGGACACTTAGGAGCATACAAGACGTTTCAGAGGCTCAAGGAGGCATATTACTGGCCAGGAATGGCTGGGGATGTAGCACGCTATGTGGCGAGGTGCGAAACGTGTCTGAGTTTAAAGCCATCACAACAAGCTCCAGCTGGACTTATGGGGAGTAGAAGGGTTGCAAACGGACCATGGCAGATCATCACCGCTGATTTAATGGGGCCATTGCCTCTGTCAACGAAACAAAATCGGTTTCTGTGGTAATAAGTGATTATTTTACCAAATATTCCATCTTGATCCCACTAAGAAAAGCTACTTCCAAGGCTTTATCGGAAAAAAAATAGAAGAGCACGTTTTCCATATGTTTGGGGCCCCACAGTTTGTAATTTGTGACAATGGAGTCCAATTTAAAGGGAAGGAATTTCTGGGGAAGTTAGAAGAATATAAGGTCACCCCCTGGTATACGGCTCTTTATCATCCACAGGCAAATCCAACCGAAAGAATAAATCGGGTAGTGAAAACTATGTTGGCTTCTATATACAGGATAACCAAAGAATTTGGGACAAGGAACTTTCTCGTATCAGTTTTGCGTTAAAAACTTCCGTACATGAAGCTACTGGCTTCTCACCCGCATACTTGAACTATGGCCGGGAATTGCCGAGATCAGGAGAGGATCATGCAGAAATAGCATCTGGGGACTCGGATCAACCAATTGCCATTGATCGAAATGCTCACCTAGAAAAATTGAAGAACATGCCGTTACTATTCCAGGAAGTGCAAGATCGATTGGATAGAGCCTACGGGAAAGCACAAAGATTTTACAATCTGAGGAGAAGGGAAGTGGAATTTGTTCCAGGACAAACGGTTTGGTGTAGAACTCACCCTCAATCGGATGCTGCAGCCTATTTTTCAGCAAATTGGCACCTAAGTTCAGGAAGTTCAAAATAATACGTAAAACGTCCCGGGTAACTTATGAACTTGAAGATGTGGAAAGTGGACGTCCGGCCGGTGTTTGGCATATAAGCGATTTAAAAGGGTCTCCCGAAGGTTAGTTAGAAACGGATTCCTGATGATTCGATTTGGTTAACCCAGGATTGCATCCTTTTTTTTTCTTTTTTTTTTTTGTACGTGAGTGGTGGGTGTTACACTTCGATAAAGGTGGGAAATAAAAGAAAAAAAAAAAAGAAAAAAAAGTTTATAGGAGGAGTTTGGAAATCAAGTTTTAACGTTAATTTTTTTAATGTTAATTTTTTGTTAACATTATTTTTTTTTTCTGATTTCGATTTCATGTTAGTTTTCCTTTTTTTTTTTTCAATTGCTTTAATAAGAAAGCTGAATGTTAAATAAAACAATGTTGGTGATGCCCCTATCCACGAATTATTAAATTATAAATTTCTTTTGCCAATAAATTTTTCCATTTTTTTTTAATAATAATTTTCATTACAGAAATAATTAATATTGTTAATTTTATTAAGGTAAATGAATTGTGATGCTAAAATAGACCAGAATTAAAAGTTTGATAAAATACGTCGACGGATTAAGAGTGATAATAATAGGCGACGGAACAAAAACAAAAGCCAAAACAAAAGAAGATAGACAGGTCTCAACGGGGAGAAGTGATTGTGTTGAGTTAGGAGACAGACGCTCATTAAACGGCAAGGCCGGATTTTCATTTCTTTCTTTGAAATTGGACTCCAAATATTGGAATTTTGGATTCTTACCCGACAGGGGATTTATTTATCGAAGAAAATTTATGAGTCAACGTCATCTACAGCTCTAAGTGGACTCAACAACAAAATTGGAGAAGAAGAAATTGTGGCCGTCCCTTGATACCAATACATCGCTCGTTAACGCCGAAGGGTGCACCCAGATAAGTTTTATTTTATTTTAAGTTTATTTGTGCTGGTACCAGAATAAATCAAACAATAAATTATTTAATGGTTGCTGAATTTGGTTAATTAGTATTAAAAGAGAGAAATTGTTTAACTTTTGTTTGTTTGTTTATTTTGTAATATTTTTTTTTTGAAAGCGAGCTCGCAAATATTTTATATTTTTGGACCACCTATTTACAAAGCAATATTAGATATTGTTTGTTTAATTAATTTGTAAATTTTGTAAAATTGAATTTTGATAATCATAATATGTAAAAATAATTTTCGTTAACAGTAATAAATATGGTCCAATTTTCTTATTAACAAAATTGGTGTTATTTTTTTTTTTCTTTCCTTCTCGTTTGAAAATTATTATTATTTTTTTAATTTCCTTTTGCATCTTGGTCTCAAATCAATTAAAAACAAAAACCAGGAAAAGTGGTGACCAACATTGAAGGAGAGATAATTTTGATTATTGAGTAAAAATAATAAGTGTTACCATTTAATGGTTATACATTCAGATTTATGGAAATGGTCAAGGGTCATTTCTAAGGATTGAGTGCATGGTGGTGAATTTTGAATTCAGAGGTGAGAATCACAAAATTATTAATAAAATTATTTTATTTTATTTTTATGTTTTCAACATTAATGGGTTTTTGGTTTTGATTAATTATCGCAATTAATTGGTGGAAGTATATTTAAGAGTTAAACTATCTATTGTTTTCCTTACCTTTCTTCGAAGATTTTACAGTTTAAAATATTTTTTTTTTTGGGCTATTTTATTGATTTATTTAACCTTATTTTATTTTGTCTCTTATATTTTTTTTATCTTAGGTTTTCGTCGTTTTACCATTAATAAACGACGTGGCGCTCAACAATATTTTTGGTGTGTTTTTTTTTTGGGTTCTCTTTTTTTTTTTTTTTTTTGGCTCATTCTCATTTCCTGACTATTCTCCCCCACCCCCTTCTCCATTAGCTAGCCTGACACTTACTGTCCTACTTGTACAAGTACTTGTGGTAACAATAGTTTTTTTCGAAAAACGGTGAGCGTTGAAGTAAATACGACATTGTGACTTCCCCAAATCAGCGCGAAGATCAAGCTGTTCTTTAGATACCAAGTTTGTAAAATTCATGGTCACAGATACTCAGCTATTATAGAAAGTTTAATGCTTAATCCGAAAATGTGGTCAAAATTTTAAAAATATTTAAACAAAATGGAGATATTACAGCTATTATGGGGAAAAAAACGTGATTTCCTCAAAAAAAGTCTTTGATTTAAGGTATATCTGCAACGGGTTGGAATAGAAAAGTGAGGTTTGCGGCATTTTGCTACATTTTTGATCTAGTTTCACCCATTTTTTTTTTTTATAAACTAAGAGATACTCACCCTGTATATACATAGATATGTCAACTCACATATTCATTAAATTTATACATTCAGCATACACAACTGATCTGCTACACAGAAATAGAATGCATAATTTTGTATATTTATAAAATAACAAGTAAAATCATTTTATTGCAAATGCTAAATAACATGAACTCTCATGTTGGAACACGATTCACGTATAATGCCTAATAAAAATAAATATATTTATTACATGTATTTATTGTTTTATACCTAGTTATTAATTGATTAACTCTTTTATCCAAAACCTTAATATACAATAAAGGTAAAACGAAAACACGAGGTTCGGTAATTCTTTATAATTTTAAAAGGCCTAACACACGCTATATACAAGATAGCATCGCATTTCACGAATCCACTTATCCTACATAATAATTAACTTTATTGATTTAAAAAAAATATTATCAGTTTATGTACTTAAATTAAATTGCAATATTCGACATATTGTTTCAAACAACGTTAAATATATGATCATTCCACTTTAACTAAAAATTGAAAAATAAAACATCTGTGTATGAGAGTATCTCCGACATTTAAAATATGAGGGAGACCAATACCCCATCTGTAACTTATCTTGACATTATTGTAAGTTGTTTTTTACTAAACACTTATCCTACCATAACTGGTCAAATGACATTTTTCAGACTTCTTGATAGTTCTTTTTGATTTTTGACTATTTTTATTTTTAAATATATCAATTTTTTTTTTCAATACCCACTTCTTATTATTATTTTTTTACCGGGAAATTGATGTAGAAATAGGTATATATGAAATGCCATTTGGTTAATGTTAAGGTTCCTTATCTAGCTTCTATCTCAAACATTTACTCTCATAATTTTTTTTTTTTTTTTTTTTTTTTTTTTTTTTTTTTTTTTTTTTTTTTTTTTGACTTTATATATTTATTCACACCTGTCAAATAATATTTGACAACCAGTGAATTTGCGGTACGAATTTAAAAGGCTTGAAAGGCATGAGAGGGAGCAGAACCCAGCGGCACCTCCAGTCTTTATTTTATTTTATTATTTTAGTCAAGGAGGTCTCTCATCCAGCTCCTTTTTAGTCTTCTCTGTGTGTTGTCGGGAATATATGTTGTGGCCATGTTGTTTATTTGTGTATTAGGATGTCCATGTAGTTTTTCGTGGAATCGTTTGTAGTAGGTTTGTATTTGTTCTTTAACTGTTGCTATGCGTAGGTCAGTATGTAAAGTTATGTTGCTTACGTACCATGGGGCTTTTGTAATTGTCCTGAATGTTTTTGCCTGGAAGATTTGGAGTTTGTTGATATGTGTCTTTTTAGCTGTCCCGTATATCTGAGAAGCGTATGTCCAAATAGGTTTCAGTAAGTAAGTATAAGTGTTAATTTTTTGTTTAAGTTGTAGAGTTGAACGTTTGGAGAGGAGTGAATATAAAAGTCTTAGTCTTTGGTTAAGCGTTTTACTTTTTTTTTTTATATGTGGACCCCATGTCATTCTTCGGTCAAATGTAAGACCAAGGTAGTGTACAGTGTCTGTTTGAGGAATCGGTGTGTTGTCAAGAAAAAAACTGGTGGGCATGTTTCAAGTCGAAGTGTAAATGTAATGTGTTGCGATTTGTCGTAATTTATTTGTACTTTCCAAGTATTTAGCCAGTCATGTAATTTTGACAAGTGATGCTGTAGAGTCAGTGAAGCATGATTCGGATTTTTATCTCTTGTTAAAATTGCTGTGTCGTCTGCATATGTCGCTGTAAGAATGTCAGAGCTAATTGGAATGTCGTGTGTGTATATGATATAGAGTAATGGAGCAAGCACTGAGCCTTGTGGCACTCCTGCTGACGCCAACTTAATAGAAGAAAGCTCTGAGCCTTGACGGACAGAGAAAGATCTATCAGAAAGAAAGGACTGTAGAATAAGATAGTAGGTCGGTGGGAGTATCGTCTTTAGTTTAAAGAAAAGCCCTTGGTGCCAAACTCTGTCAAAAGCTTGAGCAACATCCAGAAATACTCCAGTTGCATACAGTTTGTGCTCCAGTGCCGTGCATATGTAGTCGGTAACTCTGTGTAATTGATGTATAGTCGAATGTTGTGTTCTAAATCCAAATTGATGATCTGGTATTACGTTCAGTTTTGTTAGTATATCAGAGAGTCTTTTGTATAATAAATGCTCGAAAATTTTGGAACAGACAGGAAGTAAGCTAATAGGTCGGTATGATGAGGGGGGATATTTTTATCTTTGTTTGGTTTGTGAATCATTGTAATATGTGCGTGTTTCCACTGTAGAGGGAATTTAGTAGTCCTTAGTATTGCGTTGTAAATAGTAGTTAAGAACACTAGACCTTTCCTAGGCATTTGTTGGAGTACTCTAGCAGTGATCAGATCATAGCCAGGGGCTTTTCTTTCGGTAACTTTTTTATTTGTTCGGCAACTTGAGCTGGTGTGAAGGGAGGTGGAGGTAATGTCAGTTGAAGGGGTACATCAAAAGTGCTGTGTATATGTTTGTCATGTTCAGTGTTATTGCAGTTCGTATGTGGTGTAAACACAGTTGAAAGATGTTTAGCAAAAAGTTCTGATCTTTCTCCATCGGTCACGGCCCAAGAGCCATCCTCCTTTCGGAGGGGTGCTTGGATTTCACGATGCCCGGTAAGATTTCTAGTACGCCTCCATAGGCTTCCATCATCAGAGCATACCTCGGAAGACAATAAAACCGCAGCAAACGTAATGCTGTGTTGTCGGGTTAATAGTATGATGGCTGTTGCTTGAATGTCTGGTGTTATGGGTAATTGTAATGGATTGTGTTTGAGAGCAGTTTTGATGAGGATGGCTGTACCTCCGTGAGGTGTATTGTCTGGGTGATCTGTTCTATATATTTTGTAACCTGGGATGTAAAATTTAGTTCGGGGTTAAATGTGTTTCTGTTATTAGTGCAATGTCAATCCGTTTGTCGTGCAAGTATATGTCGACTTCAGTCCTGTGTTGATTTAGTCCGTTTGCGTTCCATAGTATGACAGACATGGAGCCCACAGTCATTTGATTAAGGGTCATATGCACGACGGAAAGCTTCAGTTATCTCAGAAATCTTTTGTAGAAGACCAAAAAGGGGCTGGATTAAGTCATTTAGACCATTGACCAAGTTTAACAACTCACCTGACGGGTGTTCATTTGGAAGAACCGGTAGGATAATGCTCCTACTCATACCTGAACATCGCTGTTGTTGATGAGGCGCTGGTGCTGGTTGCTGCTGATGGACAGACGTAGGCATTTGTCGATGTTGCTGCCTCTGATATTCGTGTTCTGATCTTGAAGGAAGTGGGTAAGACTGAGAGATAGGCGGAAATTCGTGAAGAGCTGGGACTGCTTCAGCGTGAACTTTTGGTGGCCTTTGAAGCGTATCATTTCGGGAGTTCCGATTTCTTCTCAATTCTTTTAAGGTTTGGCATCCCCTATATTGGCGGGCGGGATGTGACCCTCCGCAGTTGGCACAGGTAGCTGCAGTTTCTCTTGTTTTAGTGCAGGAGGTGCTTTCGTGATCTTGACCGCATCTAACACATTTTGGGGAATGGTTGCAATAGGTTTTAGTATGGCCATATTGCTGGCATCTTATACATTGAGGATCATTTTTTTTTTTCGTGGTTCTTCAATTTTTATGTGTGTGTAATACAGAAATTCAATGTCGAATATTTTTTCATTGAACGTTGCTTTAGTTACGTCTACAAAGAACATAGGGAGAGGTGTTTTAAATCGTGAAACAACATTTACTATATCGTTGCTTCGTATCCATGTTGGCCAAGTTTGCCTTATGACATCTATGGGAGTCGCATAGTGTAAATTTTTTTTCGAATAACACAATTTTTAATTTAATAGTTATAAAATTTTATTCTCCGTTTATATCGTTGAATGAATTTGTAATATTAGACTAAACTGTTTCAAAGAACGTATATTGTAGGATTAAATCATTTTGTTTTTACTATGTAAATTTCAACTTCTGACGTTCAAAACTTCATTAAAAATGGCATCGAATTGCATCGAAGCCAGGTTTCAGTTAACAGAATCAATTATCAAGTTCACTACTACCTGTTCGGTCTTGTGTCAATTACAATTTAAAGACATTTTAAAAACATTTTCATTAAAATATACCATTATTATTTATATGTACTAATAAGTTTGTTTGTAGTACTGAACCGTGCTAAAAAGTACAAAAGTACAAATTCGAAAATTATTTATATATCGTAGATTGAAACTATTGAACACAGTAAAAATATATCGAACAGAATAGAATAGAAGAATAATTTTATTCTGGGACAAAGTCCGTTAAGAATAACAGATAAGAACAGATATAAATAAATTAAATATTGTCAAAAACATAATGAAATAATAAAAATAAAGAAAAACAATACTATACTATGTACATAGATGATAGTTAAATATTCAGAAAATAAAATAACATAACATTCTACAAATGAAAAAAAATAAAATGAAATAAGAAGAAAAAAAGAAAAAAACTTTTGTTACAATGATTAGATTTGTACGTACAATAGAAGTACCCAATGTTATATTCATAGAAAGTGAAATTTATATTAAACTAGCTGTACCCGGCGTGCGTTGCGACGCGCTTACCAGAATTAAAAAAAAAAAAAAAAAAAAAAAAAAAAAAAAAAAAAGTATAACAATGATTGTAGTAATGTTCGATTTTTTTATGTAATTTGTTAAATTTTTTTTTTCTTTTAAACTTTCAATGAATTAAATTTTTTACTTTCATTTTATTGAAGTGGTGCTGGATATACAATATTTTTTGTATTTCCAAAACGAAGTTGCGTATACAAATAATTTAGATGGTTTTCAACACGTGAACTGGCCACATATAACTGTCCATGAGAGAAGCATTTTACAAATTTAGTCCGCAAACTTATAGCGACTGCCCCGTGCCTTGTTGATGGTCATTGGAAAGGCGAGATGTTCTGGAAATTGCGCACCCAATCAGTACACCAATAGGCCTATAATCCCCCCCTGAATATGTGGAAAAAATGTCATCTCACTTGGAGCATTACCTCTTACCTTTTTAAAGCCTATAAAGGACTAAAGGGCATACACACATACATTGATTTATATATATATATATATATATATATATATATATATATATATATATATATATATATATATATATATATATATATAAAACCTAAATGCTACTTTAAGCCGAGAAAACAAAATAAATAGACACGGTGGAAATTTTTGCCTTTCAGTAAAAATTTCAGCTACAGGATTTAATAAATATTCATTAAGGTAAAATATATATATATATATATACATATATATATATATATATATATATATATATACATATATATATATCGTAATAATAAACATCAATATTGCAGTTTAGGGGACTATAGAGAACAGTAGCTTTGGTGGAAATAATTATTTTTTATATGAATAGAAAATGTGTAAATTCAGCTTCAGTGATCCTTCTTAAATTTGCTCCCTAGGTTATTCTATTCTATATTTCCTAACTCCTCGCAGACAAATTGCCTTCAGATCAACTGAAGAAATGGTTGCGGTCGGATTGGCTGGCAAGTTCATTCACTCCAGGGTTGTGTGCTGCAAGCGTCGGGCACGTAGGGTGTTATTTCTGGTCATGAACTACACTGGAATTCCTCTCTATCTCCAGCCAGTTCTGGAATACTATCCAGTCAGTGCTGAGACGAGAAAGAGGATTGATCTGTGTCAAGGATCTCGCGATAAAATAATTGTAAGCAGAGGATTTGTACAGTGTTATTCATAAAATAGGTTCAAAATTCTAGCTAAAATTCAATAATCCATAGTTGTTCCGATTTAAAAATTTGGTATTTTGTAGGAGCTAAAACTGATAAGATTTTACAAATTATCTATGACGATGAAACAAGACAGATCATTATTTCAATACTGACTTATAAGTTAATAATAATAATTAAATATAAACTATTAAATTCCTTATTATTTTTTGTATACAAGTCAAGTATACAAAAAAATACATCATAATTTATTATGACTAATCCTTTGTTTCTTTAATTCCACTAATAATGCTGTACCATTTAGGAAAAACTAGATAAGTTGATTTTTGTCCACAATAAGATAAATAAAGTAGGCAAGTTGTAATGGCAATGGTATCCTTTTATACCATTGACATTACAAGTTGCCTACTTATACATGATGAGTAGGACTCCAATATGGGTTACTCAAAATATTTATCTTATTGTGGACGAAAATGAACTTGTCTAGTTTTTGCCATATGGTACAGAATTATAGGAGAAAAAATTCGTCTAAGGAACTCTACAAACAAAGGAAGTGCGAATGCTGATAAAAAAAAAAAAGAGGAGCATTTAAGGTTTTACACAATATTTTATATAGTAAAACAGTTTTCTTCCTTTTTTTCCAGAAGAAAAAATGAAAAAAAAAAACGGGTATATAATCTGTGAAAAATAACCAAATCAAAAACAACCACTAGCTGAAATAATGTATACCACTTGTATTGTAAAAAAGCAAGAATTTGCCTTTTGATAATTTTTTATAGAGAGCCGAATCTTCATTCCTATGAACGAAAGTTTTGTTTGGTAGTGGTCTCCTATAATTTCCGCTCTTACTGGCGTTGTAGACTTGTCTTTTAGACATAGTTTCTGAATTTAGAAAAAATTGATCTTGAAATGGGTTGACAGCCACAAAACTTTGTCCCAAAAGTATTTTTATAACCATCCATCGTTAGCCTTGAAATCGTCGTTTCCAAAGATCTTAATATAGAATACAATTACCTCCTTTTTTTCTTAAATTCATTTAATTACTTAAAGTCATGAAGCACTTACTGACAGAGAGGGTTCTCGGGAGTGGGACGGATTGCTGGGGCTGTCGGGCTGTTGAAGGGCCGGATTATTGAGATTTTACTGTATTAACAAATCAGACAGTAGATTTCAATGCCTGACCCAAAGAGACAGTAGATTTTCCGGTTAATTAGCCGTTGAAGGCAAGAAGTGTTGATAAGTTGGCTAAGCCAGAACTAATGCCGTTGCTAACGCGGCGGGGCGAATCTGCTCGCTGGATGGGAACCGCCGGGACCTTTAGCGATTGGCCCACTTTTGTCCACGCCTTGGGAACTACTTTTTATATGTTTTTTCCTCTAGCGTATCCTACCTCCATTGATGCAACAGTGCATAGAATGCAAAAAGTATAGCGAATTCCCTCTCGGATTCTACAAAGAAAACAGTATTCTTTTTTCAGTGCGGGCTTCAACCTATTCCTAGGACCCGCCACGGAAAAAGCTAGAGCGTGATCACCAGTTCATGATATGTCTATGCCTACGAGTTAAAAAGCCACTAAAGGATACTATTTAGTTCTGCCTGGATCTAACGATTTTTAAAAAGCAAAGGATACCCTTGGCTCTCCTCCGTATACCTTAATACTCCTTCTCGACAAATAAATTTTCATCCTCTTGAAAATGAATTTTATCTTTTTTCGTTTTTTTAAAAGATACTATCAGAAGATAGGAATTAGAGTTTAATCCTTTTTACAAGACCCTGAAGGATACTTGTTTCAAATCTGCACGAACTAACGATTTTATACAGCCGAAAACTATTCGGCCATTGTTATTCTTTTGAAATGTTTTTCTAATTAGTTTTTTGGTATATACAAATGAGTACCTTATTTACAACAAGTAAAATAATTACAATGACTTGCCCGTAGCATGTAAAGAACTACTCAGTAGTAGCACTTAAAAAGCACTAGAAGGTCTCTTGACCATCGTCTATTCAGAATTCTCCAAGGATTATGGGGAATCGAATGTGAAGCAAGTTGGGAGAGAAGTGAATTCGAGTGGAATTGGAGTTTATTATGAAATGATTGATATCTGATTTCGGCCGAATCAACAACATATAGAAGATTAAGATATTTTTAGATAAGTTTTCTTGTGACATAATAAGAAGCAATGAGGATTTTGGATTGTAATGATTGAATACGAGAAGAATGGGAAGGTTTAGTGGAGTCTAAAAGCTCAAATCCGTTTTTTCAAATGAGTCTAATAACTTTTATGTAAATAAGCCTTTTGTCATTTATTGGAAGCTTTGAACGCTGTCCTAGTAAATGTTGGAGTAGTGGAAAACGTCAGCATTTCTTGTATATTATGTCTGGTATGTCTTTTGAAAATTTAAAAGGACAAACCTATTTAATCGTTTTTCCAGGACACTCTTCCCCTTTCGGAAAAATAATTTGGATTAAGGTTGTTTTAGTCGGTGTCTAACATATTCGTCGGAAGGTTAGATATAGTCTCTTGAACCGATTAACACCCTTCGAAAGTTTTTACCAAATTGGTGCAATATAGAAACGTGACGGTGGAGGATTCAGAGATGGTAAACAGTATGAAATTGAGAAATACTACTAATGTATTTACAGAAATGTAAAGAATTGTTATTGTTTGTTGTTTTTTTTTTTTGTTAGCTTTTTTTATTCAATTTTTGCCTTAATTTATTGATCCTCTTCCTAGCAAAATGATTGTTTACCTCTGTTGCATGTCACTGCATAAGTATGTTTCAGTCTGTACTAAGATATTAAAAATTGTTGAAAGAATATTTCAGCTTAGAAGAATTCATAGAAGAATTCTTGGACGAGGAAGGGCATAGAAGAATTCATTCCCTTGACAAAGATATTCTCAGAGATTTTGCTGAAGAATTCTCCAGAACAGCTGTTCTAGAACTTGCCGAGATTCTCTCAGTCAGCAAATCTACCATTGCTTACCACCTCAAGGTTATTGGAAAGAAATACAACTTTTAAAATATTTTTGAAGGTGGTTATTGACCCCATCCACTCTACTCTCTATCCGACTATCATTTTTTTATGCATTTGGATCACTCATTGGGAGAAGATATATTACATTATCAAAATTTGATAGAAAATGCAATTTTAGAATTTATTGATATCGAAGACTCAAACTCAAATCAACTAGGCATAGAAAAATTATTAACCAGTTATCAGCAGTGTTAGGCAAAGTGTAATCAAGATTAAATATTTAACAACTGGAATGATTCACTTAATTTAATTATGATTAAAGTTTTTAGTCAACCAATTATTCAGTTTACTGAAAAATCAGCTGAAATATTTAATTATGATTAAATTATAAGATTGATTTCGAAAAATTAGCTGTCAAATATTTAATCATGATTAAATTTTTCACGACTCTGGTTAGCAGGAATGTATTGAGAGTTCTGGAGATTATTTTGATTAATAAAAAATGTTGCAGATCATTTATTTTATTTTTATAATTTAAAACCATAACCCTGTATTAATTTCTGTGTCACCATACATGATACAATCATAATAGTATGATTGTATCATATTTTTTTTTAATATTTTTATTTTTTTTTTATTTATATTATTTTTTATTTTATATGGTAGGGGATTATTTATATATTTATTTCTATTGCACATATATGAATCCATTCACTCATATTAATATTATTTATTGCCTTTAATTAAGGCGTATTCAAATATCCATCCAATAAAAGCAGCTTTATAATAAAATAAAACGTTAAGACCAGTAATAATGCCACATTGATATCAATAAAAATTAATAATTCCAGGAAGGCAGCCATAAAATTAAATACTTGAGTTAAATAATTCCTGAAAAAGGGATGAGGCCTACGAGATAAGAGTTATTAAATTTTTAGATAAGTGAATTTTTAATTATATTATATGTTTTATTAATGGCTTCCTGGACTTAGTCAGCTTAAGTTGATAAATGAACAACTTAATTTTTAAGTGTAATCTTCTTGAAGCCCCTGTTAATAAGTCAACTAAAACCTCCTAAGGCTAACCATAACTGAACTAACTTCAGGGAATTACAAGAATTACCAAATTAATAAATGATGTAGTATAGTTATGTGAAATCAATAATTATTTTCAGTGATATGTGGACTAAATAATTTTATTTCATCCTGGAAATTCAATATAAGGACATTATTAAAGACCCGATTTTTTTTTTTTTTTTAAAGAAAAAAAACATTAAGAGTGCCATTGAGTGTAAAGTTGTAAATAGAGTATCATTGTATTTTAACTTTTGATTTACATACCAGACTTAAAAGACAAGTAACTGCTCGTCGTTTCTGACTACTCCAATTTTTACTTGACAAACGTTCAAAGCTCCTAATAAAAAACAAAAGACATTTACATTACATTAGTTAAACCTATTTGGACATATGGATTTGAAGTTTGGGGCTCCACTAAACTTTCCAATTCTTTTTCGTGTTCAATCCTTAAAATCTAAAATCCTTCGTAAAATCCTTAATACTCATTATATCACAAACAAACTTATCCATAAAGATCCTAATGTTCCATATGTGCCTGATTTGGCCCAAACCATACAATTATCCTTTTACAGCAAACTCCATACCCACTCGAATCCGATAGTCTCTCACCTTGCCTCCCGCTCAATTCCTGATGATCCTTAAATAAGAATCTCCTCAAAAGAGGATGACCGAGAGACCTTCAAATGTAGATATTTTATTGAAGTGCTACTAATGAGAAGTTCTTAACATTTTATTGACATGTGATTATAATTTTTTTTTTTTTTTCAAATTCACTTGTATATTATGTAAACAATTTTAAATATTAATAAACAGGTAAAAAAAAAAAACATTTTAAAAACAACTTTAAATTTAACAACGTGACTTTACATAAAGATTTTGCATTTAATTTTATAAAATGCAACTTTATTTTACCTACTTCTCGACAACTGACACCGCATGATTTTTCAGGTGACATTACAAAACATAACATCCCTTCATCTAACAACAGCAAAACTACGATTCACCCGGTACACTTGACCTGATGAGATCATCACTCGTGCGGCGTAGATTTGTACACCAGACATTTTTGAAAACTCACATTTTTTATAAAAGTTTTTTTAACCTTGAATCTGAGTTTAAAGAACCATGCTTCGAGTGAGAGAATAATTATTTCGTTTTCAAAAGTTTCGCTATAAATTTGCATTTTTCATTAAAAAAAAAATATGTTTCATTTTTTTAATAAGAAGCCGAATATAAATCTAAGCCAGTTATTATTTCATGTTGATTAAACATAAATATATAAAAATAAATAATAGAAAACTCAATTTCTCCCTGACTGGGGAATAACAATAGATCATGGGGATGTCCATAAATAATCTACTGGTTTTATGTATACTGCTTCTGATAAGTAAACTGTCGGCAAATTTTTGATACGAGCAACAATAGAGCTAGAGAGAGTTAAAAAATCCCCACTTACATGTTGTCAAAATGTGAACATCGAACGAAATGTAGCAGAGTTCTTCCTGTTTAAAACGGCATACTTATGACAATCTTAGCTCGTTCCGTCAAAGACTTATAAGAAAAAGAACGAACGATGACGTCGTCAGAGAGCGTCCTAAGGGCTGCGCACTTATTATTATTGCATATTATTGTATTGCCATAAACTCTTAAGATATGTTCCAAGCTTCAAGTCTAGCTCATCGGGAAGATTGTAAACAGAACTAAATATACCCTACATCTATGAGAAAATAGGGTTCGGTACGTTACGGTAGGTGACGCGAGACTGCTTTATTGTTATTTCACCCCATAGTGCCCAAAGGACCAAAAAAGTTTACAGTTCAAAACCGCCAATGCTTAAGAGTCGAACCCGTTTATTGGCGATCCGCTATTAGCCTATAACTGCAAATTCACATTTTCCTAGCGATAGAAAATAAAATCTTATTTATTCCACCCTCCGATTTATTTTCCAGACTAAAGGCTCTATTAGAATTCTCCTGTTAACGGCTACCGCTACAATAAAACCGCCTTTATTGCCTATAAATCATGGGCTGTGCTTCGGAAATGCTGTTTTATTTTTCATTTTCCACCAACAGATGCTTATCCTGTATATATTATGAGGCCTCGTCCTCAAGGAACTAATGTTCTGTAGATACCGAGCGAGTAGATAGTTTTTTAGCCTTTTTAAATTTTATCCTTTCTATATCGGAATATTTTGTAGTGGCCACGCGCTCTCCTATCTTCTGTATTGTACTTTTTACTATTTGCCGGGGGTGGTTTTATTTATATTTCTGAAATATTATTCTGTTTTCTCCTATTGGGACTTTCATTATATTTCAGCAGACAACTTTTTAATATCAATGAAATATAGAATGACTTTTAACGATTTTCCGTAAACCTTCTTTGATGTTAGTCATTTAGGATAAGCGATGGGTCTTTCTTGGTGGAGCGGAACTTGGAACTGGTTCCAGCTTTGAACCAGTTTATAACGAAACGAATCGTTCAAGTTATTCGTTTCAGCCGGGACGAAAACCGTCAAAAGATCTCTCGTTTTGTTCCTAACCGGTCCAAAGCTGGACACAGTTCCAAGTTCCGTCCCCCGGTGTAGTTGAGTTTAGATTGCATCACTGGTTTCGTTCCACCCAAGGTCGTTCCGACTGCTTTGTTGCGTTAAACCTGCCACTCTTGATTCCCTCCCCCTTTTCCATAGCCACACCACCCCACGCATGGGCATCTTCAAAATAAACCGCTTTCTTTAAAATTTTCTAATCTACGGACAGATCTCGGCTTCTTCTTTCGGATTCAGATAAATGAACCACTCAAGGTTTTACTGCATTACTCCTTTTTTCTCTGGACCAATGTAATTAAAAAATTCTCGCTCGATTGTGCACTATACTTGAACTAACATTTTTCACAAAAAAAAAAAGTTGATTAAATAAAACTATATTAAAAGTTTACATTTTTTAAATAAGTATGCCTACTTAGCTATTTAAATCTTCTTAATATTTCAGTAGCAATACAATTTTTAATTATAAAATAGAAGGAGTTTAACAGCCCGAAGTCACAACAAGGGATGGAACGAAACTGCATAGTAAGTAGGTAGTAGGTTAGTCAAACTGACGTGGAATGAAACGAAAACTGGAACTGTTTCCAATAGTGGAACGGAACGTAAAATCTCATTCCACATTTGTCGGAACGGCCCTTCACTATTTAGGATGTTCAGAATGAACGACTATGTTTAGATTACAGTCTCCCAGCATTGATTTATTGCTGACAATGTACTTTTGATTGTATCCCTTATTCGACCTTAACGAGACATGAATGACAAAACGTGAGACCGACGATGGTAGGTAGAAAGAAAAAACATGTGAAGAGTTTTTCCCAACGAAGACAGGAAGTCATTATTAAGAATATTTAGAAATATAGTCAAAGACGGCAAATGTATGCATAAAAAAAAGGGGTAAAATAGAAAAAATGAAAATAAACTGACATTTATGGTCTCGCTAGTCGGATGAGAAGGAAGGATTAAGGACACTATGGAGACCAAAGTCGGATGGAAGACGGAAGAACAAGCATATTACCACTATTATTTTTAATATGATAATTTCGGCCTATAGTTAATAGAATAATAATGAATCTTTTATTTTATACAAGAAGTAAAACAAAACTGATTTCGTGAGCAAAAGGCTGGAATTTTAATTAATCATTTTTAATTGAATTTTACTGAATTTCGTTCGCACTTGCATGAAGTTTTAATCCCAAATCTTTGTTTTATTTGTGGTTATTTTCACTAATATGGGTAGTGAAGTTCGACTGCTGCATCTTATTATTGTATGTCCTTATATGTTCTTTTAATCTCTGATTTACTTACCATTCAGTTTTCCCACGAATTTAGCGTCACAGTCATCCTGTGAATTGATGAATTCTATATCATCATACGTACCTTAACTTATAAAAGGTCACCTTAAAAACCCCATTAAATTTAAAAAAAACAAACAGTTTTTTAAAAGTATTTTTTAAGATATTGAGAATATATAAAGCAAAATATGTTATTGATATCCCACTGCTATTTTTTAGCAAACGTTATTCAAGTCTATTTTACAGCCGTCTCCTATGATTTAAAAATAATCATTAAAAAAAAGATTTTAGGAGAAAAAGATAGTCAGGGATGCAGTCAAAGTAACACCACGGTAAAGAAGGAATTCTTTAATACGTGCCAACGTTTCCATTTTTTCCATGAGAAGGTCATCGTCCATCTCCTCACAAGTGTGGTTCGGTGGCCCTGAAGAAGACCTGCAACGCAGGTCGAAACATTGGCACGTATTAAAGAATTCCTTCTTTAACGTGGGGTTACTTTGACTGCATCCCTGACTATTTTTTTTCTCCATTCATCATCCAGTCAACTATACTTTTATCATTAAAAAATATTTTAGTGAAATTGAAAAATTTCAGATAATTAATGTTTAAATTTAAAAATTGGAGTGTTGATGACTTAATGAGGGGCCGATAACTGCCTGATTTCTCCTATCCACTTCAGACTTCCCATCCACTTTCAGACCACGAGAATGTGCTCACGCCTACTGTATAGGATTGATGAACATCAAACCCTGAATTGAATAGCCGTATTCCACGGACGTTAAACAATTCATAATAAGTCATTCATAAGTATTTCTGAAATAGGTTTCATGAATGCAAAAACTCTATAGTTAATTTTTTTTTCTTGCGCAAACAACATATAAAGAACAAATTCCCCGGGGTCACTACGTTTTCCAAGAAGGGAAAACACACATCGCTCTGTTTCATCTCTTAAATATTTCAACTCATCGAGGCAGCCTTTAAATGTAGAAGCATCCTACCAGCTCCCTCTATTTCTAGATCTAATTTCAAATTTATGATACCACTTCAAAGAACCGTTTCTTTGCTGTTTCATGAAAACATTATTGGCATAATTAATTATTTAAAACTAGTGTAATTTTTCTTAAAAAAGTGACTCTATTCGAAGCATTATTAAACAGATGATATAAAGATGAAAAATAAATAGCTAAATCGCCCTTGACATTTTGCTTCGTGCCATCTCCAGCCCATCGATCAGTCCCCAACATTTTCAGGACGGACGAATTATAGGAATAAATAATCTAAACGACCTCAGCCCAGAATTGACTCGTCGGAAACTAGCTCATAACTCCTATTTCCGATAACGGACTAACTTTTGGCGATTTACTGACGGTTCGTACCAAATCAAATCCCATTTATTCCATCTATTCAAACTTCTTTACCTAGGAACTGGTACTACTTTCAATAACGGTTCTGATGAGATTGCTTTAAAAATACAAATTAATAATAATTTTGATAGGATAGCTCATTGGGTAAGTACATTTGAAATGTTTTCTGAAAGCACAGCCCAACTTGGTAACCACTCGGATGGGTTACCACCTATCACTGCTGTGTACCACTTCTTTTCTGGGAAGGGGTAATAAACCATATTAGCACCCCTGCCCAGAAAGAGATCAGTGTACAATAGGAGTCCAAGACACCAGCCTTAATCGTAAATTAGTTCACTTAACTTTTTTAATTCTAGAAAGACGTAATATATATATATTCTTTAATTTATTCATTCAAAAATGAAGAATTGGTAGATGAAGGGGTGTAACAAAACACAATAATGAGTAATTTATTTTTGTATTCACTAGTGAACTAGATTGTATTTAATAAAAATAAAAATGTGACATAATAAATAAACTGCTGAATTAATAAGGGTTTAAAACTTGACTTTTCTTACAAACGAATGAAACGTGTCATGGAGCCATGAAACCCCCTCTTTTGTAAAACTGGTGGATCTCCCAGCAACAAATGTTTTGTAAGGATAAAAGAACCGTAACAAAAAAAAAAAAAAAAAAAATAAAAATGTAGTCAATCAAATTTTTGATCCGTGCTACATCAACAGACATTTGAACAGGTCATTTTTTTCAGCGGTACGGATCTTTCTCTACATAGAGTTTTTTTTATTAAAAGTTTAAAATGTCTTTAAATTAAAGTTAATATTTTAACAAATAAACAATCATTGTTTTTAAAATAATGATATAATAAATCATTATTTTTAATAATAAGATAAATAAATCACTTTGTTAAAGTTATCAGGAAGATTTCGATATTTCTTTTTTATCTCTTTCTTTTTTATAATGATTAATCTCTCATAAATTATTTTTAACAATAATAAAAGATAAGATCATATTAAGTGACGAAAAATATTTTCATTATTTATCTGAATAAATAATGTAGATATTGCACGTTTAATAACCGAGAAATAGCTCTGGAGATAACTTACAGTTTGTCTTTGTGGGGATTCCGAGAGAGGGGATTCTACGATAGTGCACCTCATTATTTTCTCAGATAACTCAAACAGTTATTTCTCTGAGCCTGTCCCCGTCAAATGTCAATTAAACTTAATTTATTACTCGCTTGTCAGAAATAGTTTCTCAATGATGGATGGGCTCGGTTGTCTAAATGGGTCTATTTGTCAGGGAGCACTATGAATATTGGATCATCTGAGAGTTCTCTTTGATATGAGCTATGGCTGCGAGCAAATGATTCAGCTAAATGATGATCTAGAATATATTATTAAATTTAACAATGTTTAAAAAATAAAATAAAATAAACTATCATTAAAACAATTAAACATTTTAATAAATTAAATACTTAGTTTTGAACAACATGGAATATAATTCTGAAATGTATAATCTCTTGAAACTATATTAAATTCTTGCTTATCTTGGGCACAGTTGTCCAGGCATCTGGTTAATCCGGACGCATTTAAAATATAATAATTAAAATCAATTAACTGTAACATTTGAGGCGTCGACATTCGAAATAAGATAAGAGAAAATCATAAAACTTTTCAGGAAATACAAAACAAGCATAACTATAATACTTTAAATCGCACAAATAATTTTCCCACAATCCAAACCAAAATGGATTTATCCTGTTTTGAAAGGATCGAGGAAATAACAAAAGAAAAAAAAGAGAATAGCTGAAAAATATTTATAAACCTAATTTCTAATATACAAAAATTAAAAATGATAATTTAAAAAAAAAATATATATAACATCTATTTAATCATAGCTTCATGTGTGCAATTCATCTCGTAAATAATCCTTACAATCTATACGTCCACCAATAATCTCGTAATTTTAAAAAAACCTCAATGTTCCTTATTACTTTTATATCACAAATGAAATTTTTCATGAAGGTCTTAATGTTCAAAACGTTGTTGATTGGTTCCGAAACAGATACTTATTATTTCATGGCACACACCATAACAATTTTAATCCACTGATCTTTCATCTTGCTTCCCATCTAATATAGAACTATAATTAAATTGCTATCGGTGATTATTGCCTCATAAAATACATTTCGTAATTTTCTTATTTAAGTACTGTGGTAAATATCGATTAAAATATTTGTTTAAATATTATGAAAATCTAAAAAAATTCCACATAATCATAATTAGTATTATTTATTAATTTTATACTGCTAAATACACTGCAATTAGCAGTTGTAAAAAAAAAAAAAAAAAATGCTTGATCCTTTGTTTAATGTAGGTATCATAAACAACTGCTGCTTGTGTTAGTATATACTTAACTTATTTTAACTAATATAACTCTTTATTATCATAGTTTTATTACTAAATATTTATATTGTAACATTATTACTATAATTTATATTTTATGTTGGTGATTATTTATTTGAATAATAAAATTGTGAATAATTATTCATCCGTTCAAATGCTTATATAGCAAAAAAAAGTCTCCAGACGTACATTTATTATGTTTAACGATGAATTTAATTTATATAACTATGATTTAATATGTTAATAATAAGCCCTAGCCCTTCCAGGACCGACGCGAAACGTTTCTAGCGGCATCAGAACTTCCACGGCCACTTAGATAGACGATATCCCAAGAGTGGCAGGCATTATAGGAACACAGCCCTACTAGTAAACTTAAGATAGTAAAGAAGGACGTAAAGCCATGGCGCAGTTCCTAATTAAGAAGTAATCCTTACGCGATTTAGAATTGTCCACACAAGAACTACTCACCTTACATTATAACTAAAGCAGCTCCTCCCAATTGCGAAAAGTGTGGTAATGGTTTTTCAGTATTCCATATGTTTAACGAGTGCCTTTACTGCACCATAAGGTTGACTAAGCCGGGCATACGTCGAGACATCTCAAAGGCACAACCTCCTTTACAAAGGAAAACTGTATTGTAAAATATAGATAAACGAAATTAACTTTCTTTTAAAACCTAACTAGCGTTAGTGGTTCTTCAGGTTTAGTAGTTTATTATTTTATCATATACTTTATGGTACCGTTTACAAGTGCATTGAATTAAGTAAGAGCTCTCGAATTCAAAAGTTTAGAATATTTTTATTTTTATATTCATAATATTTAAAATATATATATTTATTACAACAATAAGAAAATTACGAAATGGTTTTTATGAGCTAACCATCGATAGCACTTTAATTATATTTCTATTATGTTTTAAGCTCGAAAAATCTTAAATAAATACGTTTTTTTTTCTCTTGTCTGATTTTCCAAAATAATTTGAATTTTCTTGTATTTTTGAAAAATATTAATCATATTACCGGTCACGTCATTAAATTAGTGATGTTTATGCTTCGACGAGGATGCATTAACTTCTATCAGTATCTCACTATTATAAAGGTATATTTAAATGCCGATTAGAATAAAGTGGGCAGTTAATAGATCTCTCGGGAGATTGGACTCCGAGATAGGCTTCACTTAGCCTCTCCCTAAGGATCACGTCAAAGGGGCACGGGGCAAATAGACTTCAACCAAGCTTATGGCTCTAATAGACTCACGGTCTGACAGTCACGCTCAATTCAAATCATGTCTGATCAGAAAACTCTAGCAAATTTCCCTATTCTTAAAAAGTTTTTATTTTTATGAGTCCAATATTATAATTCAAGAATCGTCAAATTCCACCTGCATATAATTCTTTTCATCCCTAATATCCCTATTAATTTTTTTTTTATGACGTGTATAAGATAGTACAGAAAGATTAATCTTTTCATCGGTCCTTGTCTAGGAGATTAGTACCCCGATAACAATACTCTGGTGAAGATTTGGAAATTGTCTTGTCAGAGAGTCTTTTAACATAAGTTCATGATACCATGATTACGAGCACTAAAATGCCTGTATCTAATATTATAGGTTAGTATATTATTTTATTAGTATGTAAAGTATTTATTTTTTTCGATACAGGCCAGCTAATAGCCACGTTTAAGCCACTAAGTTAGGTTTAAGCTTCCTCCAATATTCCTTCATCTGTTCACTTTTCTCTTTCCTCTCTTCTGTGGTCCATTTTCTCCGTTGTCTTTTTGGAGCTGTTTCGTCTTGGAAGCCTTCTTTCGTCTTGTCTTTAATTTTGTTTCTGAATAGTTATTTTTTTTGTCTTAAATTTCTTTTAACCCCTAGTTTTCTTTTAACCCCAATTTTTACCAACACCCATAATTCTCTAGATTTCCCTGGTTTTTACCTTAATCCATACTTGATTTAAATTCATATTGATATTATTTATTAAACGTGAGACATTTAGGATTAGACACATCAATGTTTTTCCCTGTTAATAACAAACGATGAAATTTTAGATTATTTTTTTTTGTTCAAATTTCCTTCAGTCCATGTTTATCATTCGTTTCGTTCTTTACAAGTATGGCAAGAATAGTGGAAGCAGTCATTCAAGCAATAGGGTACAAATGGCTTATTAAATATAAATTAAAATTTTAAAAGTTAATATGATAAAAAATGAAAATTTTAAAAAATTATTTTTCTAACTTTTTTGTTTATTGAAAGAAATATTGTAATAAATTTTAATTAAAAAAATTTATGTCTAGTTTAGGAATGTTTATTACAGGTTTCAAAACCTTTCTTTACTACGAAAAAAAAAATACATCTTTTATAAAATTCAAATATTTCAAAGTGTTGCTATACTTTTGACGGGGAGTTAATATTCAATATTATAGAAGTGTCGAATAATGTATTAGCTCCTTTTAATGTCACGAACAAATTAATCTTTATTGTAATTATTACGAAGCAATCGACCTTTTTTTATTAATAATGGCAAATTTAGACCAATCGCGAATAAATTAATTGCAATTAGAAGCAGATCAATTATTTTCCTCTAACAATATATAGTATTATAAACATGTTACATGTTTTAACGGGGACTAACTCGGTCAAGAGTGTAAACGTCTATCCATCAACTCTTGTAACAAGTATTTTATTGTATATCATTAATAAAAAAAGAAATAATATTTTTAATTAATATTAATATTTCTGATATTATATTCCTGCATCAAGGTCACACTAGAGCCAAATGTGAATCAATATTGATATTAATATCGATATTATTATTGTTGATATTATTCTAGTGTCTCATTAATAACAAAAATTCCAGCACAAGACGTAGTGGTTCATGTATTCATTTGGCGTTAACTTCACCAATAAGAATACGTTACCTTCTTCATTTATCATCAACCTATATTAGCTATAACCGAAAAATGATTGTATATACTAATATAAATATAAACCTATTCGAAAAACATGTACAGTCAGAGTCAAAAGTATTAGTACACTAGTATAAGCTTTATTTTCTTTCGTTTAATATAATAATTTAATTTCATATTTATTTAATTTAAACACATATAATATTGCATTTATGATTATAGGATAGAGTTAATATTTTTTCATGAGAAAATTGACTGAATTTAGCTTAATATTTTAACCTTATAGTGCATGTTTTTTTTCTTTTTTATTCTAATAAATTTTTTTGAATATTTTTTGGTCAGGTAATTATTAGAAAAATACTGAAAAAAATATATTCCACCTACAAACCATTTTAATTAATAATATACATTATGTTTCACGTAACTAAAAAATGATTTATCTCGATAATAAAAAACAAGAATTCTATCCTCATTGATATTTTACAAACTACATATCTTGGAAAAGGTCACAGAAATTTTATTTGATAAAAAAAAAACACAATGGATGTTATAAAAAGAAATAAGAACACTTTACTGGAAGAAAGGAGGAGTCTCCACAACTGAGGACTTGCAGGTGTAAGTGACAATTAGAGACATGCCTGGTCCAGTTAGGGTATACAAAGTCCTCTCATGCCTAGCGGGATCATGCAGCATCTCTATAACAAGATTTAGTTCCAGAAAACAAAAAGAGTTCACTGCCATAAGTATAAATATAATGCTGCAGATATGCTACACTATGCTACTGGAGGGTTAAACATTATAGTAAGATGCCTCATGTTTATGAGTCAAAAGTATTCGCACACTAGACTTTAACTCTAGTTTGCACCTCCTGTCTTAATATTTTGAGGATAACCTGCAATCAGGCTATACCTTGACGTCATTAGTAAAGGTGTAGCGATTATTAGTGCTTATTATTGCTGTTCGTATATTGAAAATGGGGCGCAAAACCAGAGAGACGACTGAAGAGGAAACAAAATTATTTTACACCTATGAGTTACGGTCGCTTAGAGAAGTAACTAGACCTCACTTAGTCCAGAATGATATAAAAATTTATGCAACGAGAAAAACTTTTGAATATATAAAAAGAACAGGATGCTTAAGGAAAATTCACTCCAAATATGAAAGACATATAACAAGAAAAGTTAAAAAACAAAACAAGAATTAGTGCCACTAAATTAATGTATGAACATTTGCCTAAGAGGAGAAAAAGGAGAGTGTTTTAACAATGCGCTAATGCTTGAGATGCAACGAGCTTCACCCAGGACAGCTAGGAGAAAACCATAACAAACAAGATTCTGACCTTGGGAATAGAATAATATTTACCGACAAGGTTAAAATTGAAATGTTTTATCTTCAGAGGGGCCAAAAAGTATGGAGAAACAAATATAGTAATGGGAATAAGAAATATAGTTTCAACTGTTAGGAATACAGGAAAGTGACTAGTGGTCTAAGGTTGTCAGGTCATAAGACAATGCATGTAACATGATAAACACAAATCACACGCTGAATTTTTAATTTTTTATTTCCTATTTGTAAATGTTAAACATATATTATAAGTTCAAGAAAAATACATACAAAAATTTAAAACATTATCAATTCCAAATGCAAATCGAATTAAAAAGAAATCAAATGCTAATTAGCAAAATAGCAATATAAGTGGAAAATCATTCATAAATAATTAATTATATTGATCAATCTGGGAGGCGCGGCAGCTTAGTCGGTAAAGCACTTGACTACCAAGTCTGACTGAAGACAGATAATTTATTTAATATCCTTCTTTCACAACCGTTGGCCCAGTTACAGTACATACTTACCTAAATTGAACCCAGGACCCTTCATGGGTTGTTAGTGGTCCAGGTTTTATTTGATTATTGATCATTCTATGCTATCATGAGTACCTCTACTAATTAATTAAGTGAAAACTTAAAGCTTAAATTAATTTAATTAGATACCTATGCCTTCATAATCAATCAATCTACTCGTGTTTGACTTCTACTCGATTCCTAATAGTCCGCTGAAGGGTCGGAAGTAATGATCGATTGCCTCGGTACCTTCCAAAATATTGTAGATATTTCATTGGAATATTACCAATCACTTGTTTTTTTAAAAGTCATTACAATATAATTAAATCATTACTAATTGATTTATCTCAATCATATACTAATTATATTTATATATATATTATATATATATATATATATATATATATATTTTTTTAAATGTTTTACAGCTTATTGTTATTTAGCTTAAAGTTTTTTGACATATATAATTATGTATTCCATGCTAATGACGTTACAATTACCATTTGATAGAATTCTTTTTATAAACTACCAATTATAGGACCAGTATTTATTTTATTTAGCATAATTTCGACAGATATTAAATATATATATATATATATATATATATATATATAAATTGTTTGTTAAGTAACTACGTATTGGTTGTACTACAATAAAAGTTCTACATTAGGTCCTGAAGCCGTATTCTTCTCAAACGACTTGGTGATTTATTTTGGGATATAGTACTGAAATAATATGAAAGGAAAGGTGTCTGGTTTTGGGTATATCAGCAACATATAGTACATTAAGATCTTTATTTGTTTGTGATAAAGTAGTGATAATTAAGGATTTTTCGAAGGATTTTGGATTGTAAAGTTAGATAAGAGACGAATTGAATAGTTTAG
The DNA here is from genome assembly GCA_003667255.2 of Euschistus heros. NCBI lineage: Eukaryota > Metazoa > Arthropoda > Insecta > Hemiptera > Pentatomidae > Euschistus > Euschistus heros. The sequence continues at coordinate 1,064,961 of RCWM02000375.1, read as the reverse complement.
TGAAGCCGCAAAACTCATCTCCGTATGTCCAGATAGTTCTAATTACCCTCAATGAGCTTCTTGTTTAAAATCGGAAGGTTTGAACTTTTGTCAAGTAAATATTGAAAAAGTGGAAAACGATGGGCAGTTCCTTGCCGTTTTAGTCAGGTATGTTCAATTTTATTTTTAAATTTATTTTTATTGAAATTTACAACTGTATTTACAATATAAACGTACAATACATCAAGTAAATATGATGATATTAATAAAAATAACACGTCACTTGTTTTTAAAGAAACTGCCCATTGGTTCTATATAATGAAGGTCTCGAGGCCTATACTATATACTACAACCCATATATTAGGCCTATACTATATTAGAAGGTCTCGAGGCCATCTTCTTTTCAGGCACCTCAGAGGGTTATCTGAAATGGAATTAGAAATAAGTTCTGACTCTAATGGATTTGAATGGTTGTGGAGCTTGCTATGAAAGGATAGTTATCTGGTTTAAGCTAATTCAGAAACGCAAGGTATATTAAGATCTTTGTGGATAAGTTTGCTTGTGACGAAGTAAGGAGAATATAGGATTTTTCTAAGGATTTTGAACTGTATGGATTGAATACGAGATGGATTAGGTAGTTTAGTGGAGCCCCAAACTCTGTATGTCCAAATTGGTCTAATGACTGTTAGGTAAATGAGTCTTTTGTAATTGATTGGAAGGTTTGAACGTTTGTTAAGTAAATGTTGAAGTAGTCGAAAACGACGGGCAGTTTCTTGTCGTTTTAGTCTTGCATGTGGATTCCAAATAAGACGTTTGTCCAGTTTGAGTCCTAGGTAGCGGATCTGTTCAACGGGGATTAGTGAGACATCATTAAAGGATACTGTAGGAAGTCGTAGGTTTACGACGAAGGGTAAAGGAAATAAAAAAATATTCAGATTTAATGAGGGTTTCAGTATTTTTATTTTCTCTTGTTATTATTATTTTACCTTAATTTTAAATGAGTTTAGTAACTGTTAGATTTTCCTATACTAAATAGTAAATGTTGGACGAGCAGTTTCTTTTTGTTTTTCATAAGTATTATTTCGAGCAATGAGTAATATGGATGGCTTTATTTAAAAATCATTGTATTTTATTGACATTGATCTAATATTCTGGCTGGCCTTCATACCATAACCCAATTGCTGCACCGCATAGAAAAACTACCTCCATAAATAAAAACTAGCTTGACAAAATGATTACCCGCCAGCGTAATGCAGAATGACACAACGCTTAGGATGAGTCCAACAAGCTCCCACGTTTCGCTATAAAAAAACGTTTTGTCCCTTCATCGCCAGCGAGAACAGTTCATTGCCACCAATTGTAGAGATAAAGTACTTATCTACAGGCCACCCACGCCTGGGAACGTAAATGTTATGGTACACTAATTGCTATGTGTCGGCGGTACCTTTATGCTCTACCGATAATGCGTGACCACAGGCGGACAAGACTAATAGAAAATTTATGAACTGAAACAGAAGTGTCCCCATCAATACGAGTACAGAGAGAGAACCACTAGAAATTTAAACGATGAAGAAAGATAAGAATTAAGGTGACCATATATCTTAAATGGCCATAACTCCTCATTTGCTTTATCATTTACTAATGTTTCAGAGCTTGTCATGTTGCTCCATCTTCAGGTTTTGTATGACCAGTGAAACAAGCAATAAACTGGCAGTGATAAAAAATTGGCATTTTACAATTTAAATTTTTTTTATTTCCATTGAAGAAATATAGCTAGTTACCTTGCTCAAGAGTAAGGAGTAATATGAATGACAAACAATCTATTGATGTACAATGAAATAAAAAAATATATAATCAAGAAATAAAGTAAACAAAAAATAAATAAATAAATAAAAATAAACCGCCTCTAACTAAACAATAAATAAACTAAAATGTAATAAATGTTTATAGGTAACACATAAACCGAAATAGAGAAAGATAAAGCAAAAATTGTAAATACAATCTTAAATACGACAACAGCAATTTCTATTCTTTGTTATAAAAAAATATGTGTTCGCTAAGAATATTCTTATCTTATGGCAATGTATCATTTTTTTGAAAGGCGTTGTAATATTTTAAAAATACAATTTTATAAATTTTAAGACCTCATTAACACAAAACATTTCTTTATAATAGTATTTATAAAAAGTTTACCTGCATCATAATTTAAGAGTACCCCATAGTCCCCGTAAAACTTGGAGAGCTTTATTCAATAACTGTATGAATATTATATAAAGTAGAATGTCAAGTGTTACGGCAATTGAAAAACTTTAGATAACAGAAATTGAAATACGTGTTAAAAAACAAAAAAAGAAAATGTTTTAAGAGCATTAAATGAAGGCAACAGGATGTTTTGTTGAGCTATTTGAAAGTTATTTAGAGTTTTTTAAATAATGCCTCTTTTTATCAGCATGGAATATCTCGAAATCTATGCATTGCGGGAAAATACTCAAACGAGGAAAGAAAGTGTTTTTACATGTGAATCAAGAATACGAATATGTAGGGATATGTAGAACAAGAATATGTAGAGAGGTAGAAAGAGATAGGGGGAGATATTAAAGATACTAAATTTTTAAATTTAACCAAACCATTTCAGAGATGTCTCAAACATTTGACATTGAACATTTGAGTGTATATGTGAAAATAAATAAATACTCATATATTTACCAGAAACCTGGCCAATTCTAGTTGAAGAAACCTGATCTACCTTGAAGTCGTATATTACCTTATTAAAACATATTACCGAAAGATTTATTTTCAAAAAGGTTACAAGCTAAGCTCTGTACATCAAGCGAGCTACGCTTCTTGCATTCCGTATGTGCGGCATCAGCAGAACTCGTGAGCGAGCACGTCTCCAGGGGCCTGGACAGAATGAGCTGCATAAAATTAGCATTTAGGCTCCAGGCCTGGAAGCCAGTGTTCCAGTTAAATACACCTCTTAGCGGAGCTGCTAGAGAGTCGGCTCACGTAGTCCCCACCAAGGCCAATCAGGGTTACTTTCGATCAAAATCTTCTATCTTTTTGGCTTCTTTTTGCATTTTCTGGAATTCATGGAAGGCTGGAAGAAGTGTCTTGATGATTCACGCCTTCAGCATTTATATAATTCCCAACGAAAACGAAAAATAAATTGAATTCTAAGAATTCTTGGAAATAAGTCGTTAACAGTCACGGCGTGGAACTTTTGAATATAAAGCAAAATTCATTTGATTGCTAAAAAAGCAGCATACTGATAAATCAATAGAAAATATCTGTGGGGCTTGTGAATAGTCGGTTATGTGAAAAATTTTCTCGAATAATTGTGGAAAAACGAATTTTTTCCACAATTATTCGAGAAAAAAAAATTTGGTACTTTAGTAGTGATCTACTGCTACTTCCAACGTTTATGAAAGTAATACATTTTGCTGACATCCATTTCCACCAATTGAGGAAACCCACATTATAAAGGTCCAGTGTGCTCTAGAAGGGTCTTCTAACCTCGAAGTCGATTCACGACTTTTTTTTTTTTTTTTTTTAATTTATTTATTGATATTTACAACTGTACAAAATAATATACAACAAGTAAATGTGTTGACAGTGAATTCAATGACATGCAAATAACTTGTGAAGAACTACTCACTAGTAGCACTTCAATAAAATCTACACTAAAATGTCTCTAGGACATCATCTTTTCAGACGCCTCGGAGGATTATCAGGGATTGAGGAGGAAGCAAGTTGGGAGACTAGTGGATTGGAGTGGTTATGAAGCTTACTATGGAAGGATAGGTATCTGGTTTGGGCTAAATCAGAAACATATGGAACATTAAGATCTTTATGGATAAGTTTATTGGTGACAAAGTAAGGAGCATGAGGATTTTACGAAGGATTTTGGATTGTAAGGATTGGATACTAAGGACTCACGACTTAAATAACATAAAATAAATTTTCAGTATTTAGCCGGGATCGAACTTGGAAGTGGGGTGCTCGGTAGTTTAGAGTCTTAACCACTGTGCTATTGCTCCTTCTATAATACGTAAAAATTACACGTAAATCATAATTTGTCACTAAACTTTGTCACTAGTTTTTCTCACTATTTCGCTTCAGTTATTTCTATTTTTTTCATTTAAGTAAATAAATTAATCACTATTAGTGCATATGTATAAACGTTTTGAGTAATACTATAAAATTCAACAAACTTATTTCAGTTTTTTAATAGATTTAAAACATTTTTTAAGCATATTTATGGATTCTAAGTTTCTCTATTAAATACAATAGGATGCTTTAATGATTTTCATTATAACTAATTACTCGTAAAAAAAACATTTACCATACATCTTAAAGTTTCACTTAGCGATTTAACTTGTACAATAAATATATTTAATTTATAAACTATAGTTATAAATAAATTACCTGATTTTATCCAAAAAAACAGTAGTCATTAGATATGATGAGAGAAACTTACCTGTAACAAAGAAAATAAAATTAAATAGGTAATATGATAAAGATAAAAATGCATTCAATATGATTTTAGAAATTAAAATCTTATGACAGGTATAAATAATAACATTTTAAAAATATTAACAGTATCTCGTATTCAAATTTTATTCTTCTACTCGTAAATTAAATATCATGATAAATAATAGCATAATAATAATTGTTCTTTTATTCCCATATAAGATATTTACAAAAAATAAAAGAAATTTCTTTTTTCTTTTTTTTTTTTGCGAGGAAAAGATGCTCAACTAAGCTCTCAACATCTATTATCACTCAAGAAAAATATTCTAGATAGACACCTTTGCTCCATGAACCCTGACCTCCTGTTATTATTAAAGCACCAGGAACTAACAGTGAAATGTAAGTTAATAGAAGTCAATGCTATAATAGGTTATACTACAGACAAATTATTTTTTTATAATACTGAAATCATAATTCGTAAGGAATTGGATTGTATATGTGGGTGATTCGAAAACTAAAGGCAATTTTCGTGTACTCATGAGATCTAATCAAAACTAAATAAGAATTTTGATAGCGTATATGGTCATTTAACTGTAGTATTTTCAGGGTATTTATTTAACTAAAGTGCCCATTGGTAATTACTATGGTTGTCCTGAAATTCAATATTTACAATAATAGGTTGTCCTACAAAGCCTTACTACCAATTATTAAACAGTATATTATTATTTTTGTAAAGTAAAAGGATACAAATTTCACTGAAGGATTACGGTATTGTATATATCATGTCTGAATTCTGATTGAGACAATTTAGTACGTTGTCCGTAAATATATTGTAATTAATGTGCCGTAAGTTAAAACCGGTTCTTCATGAAAGTTAAGTAAGAGGGGAAGCACATTCTAACAATGTTTGACGAGTGGCAGCACTGCTAGCATGATAACCAACTTTTTTAAGATGGTAGCCATCAGTAACAATTGTCTTTTCAAGGAGAAAGGGCGGTTAAACGGTGCCTATCTTTTGAAATGTAATAACCATGGAGACTTTTATCTTAGGTAATTATCAGTTAATCATATTCGTATTAGCTCATCACAGAATGTTTGAATTCATTATCGATAATATATTGGTTATTTTATTAGGACATTAGCAATCTTTGAGATGATTGACTTTGAAGGATTACGAAAAATTACCCCGGTAATTTTGTTTCACTTGTTAATAACTGATTTTCAGCGTGAAAATCATTTTTGATTTCGGCAAAACACGTTTTTGGCACCTAAGTCATCAAAGTGAACATCAGGAATTTTTTTATGAATTTTCGGATCTGATAGTTTTTGGGAGATTTTGAACCTAAAAGCTGCCATTAGTTTAAGAATTACCCATATAGCTATCCTACTAAAATAAAATATTGCCCCAGAACTAACCATGCAAACTTCTATTGAAGAAACTATTCCAGAATATAGAGCCCACTCCATCATCTTGGTCCAATCAGTATTCTCATTGCAACCCAGACCCTAGACTCGCCCTCGAACGGAAAATGGAATAAACGCAATATTAGAACTGCATAAAGTCAACGAGTGCTTTTGACTCCTGGCGCCAACTCCGCTATAAATTATCCGCTTGGAAATAAATCTGGGGAAACTGCGACGATGAAAATAATTCAGTTAAACGAAAATTGGATAATTCAGCCATCAGTGTATTCACAATGGAACTCGATATGGACTCCATTAATTCAGAGCATCTCTGGAATACATTTTGTAAAATAAACAGCCGACGCAGCTTAAAATTCAAACAAGGGTCCAGTTAATATTTAAATTTTGCAAAAATGATAATCTCATTACCATTAAAAATTATTCCATCTCTAGAGAGCAGATTGAAAATTCGCTTAAAAAATCAGGACAAGTTCATTAAGCCTAGAATGTTTCATCCGTGCTTAAAGTTTATTTATAAAGACACTTTTTTAATTTTATTTTTTACATGTTTATATTGGCAAATTAGACCACAACAAAAATATGAAAAAAAGCGCTATATAATATTGTTAAAACATGTACTTTTTGTTCCTATCAAAAAGGTACCAATAAGAAAAGATAGAAAAACTTGTATTAACTTGTTTGTCTTTTTATTTTTTTATCTGCACTAATGGGAAAAGCCAGCAGATATATTGACATATAAAATGTAGCTTGAAAGGCATGAAAGATCCCCTCGTGGAGAATATTTCACGACATTTTAATGATACCCATATACAAAAGGAACATGTTTGTGTTCTGTTGAAATAAATAAAGGTATTATCAATATTATTACTAAAAGAATTTTAAACCAGCGAGAGGATATATTACAATATATTCCAGTATTCTCGAAGGTACAAATTCTCCCAAGTACATCTTGCTACGCTATTCATACTAAAACAAGAAAGTAATATAAAAATGAAAATACCGACACTCCCCTACAGAGAGGAAATGCAGAGTGGAGGTGAATTATTCGAATTCCTCCATCATCTTCCCTCTTCCCCTTCCCCCCAGCTCCTGATTCCCTGCAGGCTGAGTCATTGGAGTGAGCCTTGAATAAGATTATTACTCAGCACCTGCATTCAAAATTAATAATAAAGCAGGCTTCATTAGAGATTTGAGCCCGGCCCTATTCAGTATGAATATTCAGCAGGTTGTGCTCCTTCAAATTCCTTGTAATAATTCATTGTTATTGTATTTCTATAGATGTTTATAATTGTTTATCGTCATTAATATACGTACAGAAATAGAACAGGAAATAACGTTAATGATTTGTTATGTTTTTTTTTAAATATTTTAATAAACTTCATCCATGAGTATTATGAGCAAAAAACTTTTCTTTTCCAAAAAAGAATTTTTTATATTTTTTAAACTATTTATTGAAATTAAAAACGGTACGTAAGCAACATTACTCTACATACTAACCTACGCATACCAACAGTTAAAGAACAAATACAAACCTAATTACTACAAACGATTCTACGAAAAATTACATGAACATTCTAGCACACTTATAAACGTCATGGCCACAACACATATTCCCGACAACACCCAGAGAAGACAAAAAAGGAGCTGGATGAGAGACCTCCTAGACTAAAATAAAATAAAAATAAAGACTGGAGGTGCCGCTGGGTTCTGCTCCCCCTCATTCCTTTCAAACCATTTACATTATTACAGCAAATTATCTGGTTGTCAAATTTTAATTGACAGGTGTGTATAAATTTATAAAGTCAAAAAGGTTATTGAATTAGGAAGCAAGTTGAAATACTAGTGGATTTGAAAATCGGCAGTATACGACACATTAAAATATTTATGGATAAGATTGTTTGTGAAAATGTAAGGAACATTGAGGATTATTCGGAAGATTTTGGATTGGTACGAGACGAATTGTATGCGTTAGTGGAGCCCCAAAGCTCAACTCCATGTGTCCAAATAAGTCTAATTACCGCCATCTCAAGGTTTGAACGTTAGTCTAGTAAATGCTGATGAAGTCGAAAAAATGGCAGTTTCATGTCGTTTTAGTCTGGTATATCTAGGTTTAATATTAGCTTCAGTAATTTTTTTTCCTTATCCTTTTTCTCCAATTATTAATAACTATCTTTGTAGATATATTAATTTTACTATTTCTAATGATTTATAAACAAAATCTAGTTGGCTTTTGAACGATTTTATTCTTTCTAATAGTTCGTAAATTTTTAATGTTTGACTATTTTTTAAGTTAACGTATGTATTAGTTTCACTCCTATATATATATATTTGTTTACAAAAATTACGCTTGGTATATACTAAATATTCAACCTGAAGAACTAAACTTCTATATATACATGATGATCTAAAAGAACAGTAACTGGTAAGAGTAGTCACTTTCTTTTTGATTATTGATTTTTCCTTTAACTTAAAAAAAAAGAGTTATATAACTCTATACTCAGCCAGCCAGAACAGATGTAGCATTTCTTTGGAGCTCAGAGAAACAAGTATACAGCCACAAAATAAGCTTTATAATCTAAATCCTTCTCAGAATCGCGTTACTTGGAATCCCCATACAAGACTGAAACGACGAGACCTCGCTACTTCAACGATTACTTGACACAAGCCCTGAGCTTCCAATTGATTGCACGGGACTCATTTACATGACCTTCGTTAGGCCTGTTTGGACTGTTTGAGGTTTGGGGTTCTGCTAAATCTAATTCATCCGCCGTCGAATCCTAACAACACAAAGCCCTTCCAGAGATCTTCGCTGCTCCTTATTATGTCTTAGATAAACTTATTCTATATGCTGCTGCTCTGGCCAAAATCAGATAGGAATCATTTCATAATGAATTCCGTGAATTCCATTCGATTCATAGTGATATTCCGAGGATTCTAAACAATATATGAAAATCGCTTGAGGCACGCATGATGGCTTACAAAGATGTATACAATTAGGATTGATGAATTAATTGCCACTTCTTTCTTTTTTATTTAGTAAATTTACAGTTCTGGCAATGGCCAGCTTCTCTACTCATGCCTTGAGTGAATGCACTTTAGCGATCTCACTCAACCTCCATTGAGTTTTTTACACCAGTGACGCAATTGAGATAGAAGAGCTAGGACCTCTATATGCCCAGCTTCTCCCTCTATGATTGGAGGGACAGGTCTGGCTGGGGTATTCCTAGGATAAGTGTGTGTTGTAACTAAAGTACGATTTTGTTTTAATTTTGTTTTATTTTTTATTATTACTACTATTTATTTATTCTATTTTATTTTATTTATTTTTTTTTTTACTATTTCATTTTTATACAAATAAATATTGTAAATAATAAGTAAATGTAATCATAAGTCATCTATATTACCTATTGCCCACATCTGTGGCTGATTGTAATAATTACTCAATAAAAATTTTTTAAAAAATGATTAGTATTGGTTTACTGAATAAATATTACAACCTGCCTCTTAAAGAGCAATGAGTGATATGGACGACAAAGAAATTCATTCAGACAATATCTACAATTCAATTAAATGATAGGAAAGAAAAAAAAATGAAAAAAAAAAATCTATGCAAGATATTAATAAGGGATAAATGAGAAAATAATATTGTAAACAATGTAAACAATAGTAATCACAAACATCCGAGAGAAACCTCAGACGAAGCTTCTAGGCCTGGTTTGTCCTCCCATAAGTGGAGAATATGGGAGGACAAACCAGGCCTACTATTGCCACTTCTAATAGAATTATTTTTATTTGAAAACTAGTTTTGAATATTAAATATTCATCAAACTAAAACGAAACGACTCTGAAACTAAATATAGGGTAAAAACTGGACGATCAGTAAATCAAAGCCTAAAAGAACTAAAAGTCAATACAATAATAACACCCATTATTTAAACTCCCATGTAAATGAAAATAACCATATATTCAACAAAAACTTGGGTTTGAAAGTAATAGAACCAGAAAATAGTCTAAAATTAAATATTTGTGAATTATTAAAAATAAAAAAAATAGTTCAAAACCAATCCAGATTTTTGTTGGATCACATTAACATTTCCAAAAGTGCGATCCATTTTTTTTTTTTTTTTTTTTTTTTTTTTTTCCAGTAGGAACGGAAAAAACGCAATCAATCACATGGAAAACCCAAAGGTTTATTATGATATATATATATATATGGAAATATATATAATAGGTTATATATATATATATATATATATATATATATATATATATATCCACCTGACTCACTTCTGCGCATTTCGTCCAGTCTATGTCCCGATATCTCTTAGATGACCTTTTCGTTTTGTCTCCTTAGGTGGGTTATAATTCCTATAATTTCTTGTCTTAAATTTTTTTTTTTGATTTGATATATATATATATATTTAACAATATTCTGATATTGTGAATTCGATATGTGCTTTTAGAACTGATAAAACTAATTTTCAAATAAAAATTATTCCAATATACCTAAATGACTATTAATTCATCAATCCTAAGATAAGAACAGAAGAAGGCCTCGAAACATTTTAATATAGATCTTTTATTTGAGATCTACAAATGAGTATATTCTCTAACTTAATGGACATTAGATCCATAATTCTCACACGGTTCCGTGTTATGTTTATTTTTATATTGTTTTACACTTCAATAAATAAATCGTTGCTTAAGCAATCATTGACCAGAAACATAAAACTGATTTGTTTATATTATTATTATTATTATCCCAAGCTAACTACCAGAAAAAATGAAAAACTTACAAGATACTCTGATTCGCCGGAGTATGCCATGGAATGCAAAATAGTTATAGTCGCATGTCGACAAAATATTTAATTTTTGGTATGTAGACAAAACTGACTGAAACAGTGTGTTAGATTTAGTACGAAAGAATAAGATATGTCTAATTTTAGTCCAATGAATGACTTACAGCATGTGATATCTTAAAATTAATGTGTAAAAATTATTTTTAAAACAAAATTCTGTAAATAAAGTTACTAAAAGTTTTTTAACAGTAAATAGTATGGAGGAAAACACCGAAAGCAGTTGAAATAGCGTGGTCCACAGAAGATCGGAACGAATTAAAAAAAAAAAAAATACGAAATTCAAATTGATAATTAAAAAATAATTCTAAATTTAATTACGATATTTTCTTATTATATTTTTTTCCGGGCTTGAATAAAAATACTTTTAGATATATTTTTGAGCGAAAGTAAAAGAAAAAAAATGGTCCTGCAATGAGCTCAAAGGTTTCCCAATGACGGATAGACGGTTTATTGGGGCATTTGTCGATGACAGACAGAGGGGGCATTATTTATTAACCGTATCCCACACCACCAATATCCCCTCTTTGATTTACCTGCCCACTCCCTATTGGTTGGTTCCCGGCCCTTAACAGCCAATCAACTCCGTCAATATCGGCATTAGGGGATAGAACATATTGCTTGTACAGTCGGAGCTTATTCCTGGAAACCAACGTCCAACTTATCGAATATGACATAACAACTTCCCATACCTTGTTTATTCGTTTTGTAATTAAATTAAGCACATGGAAATAAATAATAAAAATTTCTTTTTCTTTAATTGTCTTTTTTTTAAATCCACACCTGTCACTTATCCCATGACAACAAGCAAATATGATCATTATATGGAAGATAACTGGCATGTCAAGCATGATGGAGGTCAACACCCAGCGGTACTTATATTTCAATCTCGGTAATCCGTTCCTTGGTAGTTTGAAATCTTCAGTAATCCGGCTCTCTAACGAGAACGTGTGAATAGTCCGACCAATAACGGCGGCGGTAAACATCAATATCCTAAAAACAATAAATAAAATATCTTTTGTGTTCTAAGTGTTCTACGATAAAATAATATGAAAAGGCGATTTTAAGTTTAGCTGTGAGCGGCTGGAAAAATTTTTGTTGGAATCAAGTATCTGGTTACTACACAGGCGAAAAAACTGTCATCAGGTCCTTTAGTTGACAAGCCTTTTCAAGATAAATTTTGGCACCCAATAAAAAATTATAAAACTTTCATATCGTGTGCCAATGCCACAGCCGTAAATTATATCTGCATTAATTTTTCTTTAGAATAATTTATAAATGTATTGAAAATATGCAATAATTTTTCTTTTTTTTCCCTTTAATTCAGTAATCCATTATTTTCGGTAATCCGGAACTCTTCTGGTTCCATATTTTCGGATTATCGATTATACTGTACTGTACTCCTAATCTGATACTTAATGTATTTATACTAAATAAACCTCTCCAACAATTATTTTATAACCTCCTCCAGGCAATTATTTTTTTTTTTATTAGATGATTTTTTTTTTTTTTTTTTTTTTTTTTTTTTTTGCATTAAGTGGATTTAAAGTCTAAGTCTTGTGCTAAGGCTTAGGTGTTTCCATTTTTACCAAAGACAAAAAAGAAACTTCAAAGGCATGATATGTAAAATGTAATCCAGTACATTTAAAAACAATAATAATAGATTTAATTAAAAACACTTTATCCATTGACATTTATGTATGATATGGAGTGATAAGCCGAATCTACAGAGATTCCAGCGCAGCGCTCTCAACTGCGTCACTACTGTAAAGTAGAAGCTGATCGAGAGAACTATATTATAGTCGCTCAGAGCTTGAGTGGAAAAATTTTCATTGCTAGAACCCGTATAAATACAAAAATTCGCAGGATCAAAACCGTTAATCTAAGAGGTAAATTTTCAGGATATTCCTTTTAGTGTAGATTTTATTGAAGTTATACTAGTGAGTAGTTCTTCACAAGTTAGTTACATGCCATTGTATTCACTATCAACATATTTACTTGATTTATATTATTTTTAAAATTGTAAATATCAATAAATGGCAAAAAAATTGACGATTGTTTTATCTTTATCTTTTATTATTATTAATTGTGTGTGTATGAGAATTTGTATATATGGTATGAATGAATACTTCATTATCTATGTTACTTATTGCCCTTAACTGAGGTAGATTGTACATATATTTCAGTGAAAGAAAAAAACAAGAAATCACTTTTGCACAATTTATTAAGATACATTTGATCGTTCGTATGAAAGTTAATTATTTCCAACCAAAGCCGATAGGATTCTAAGAACCTATTCTAAGGTAAATGAGTTTAGACATAACCACCCTATCAGATACCAGAATCAAATCATTTGATATTTGTCACTAAAATCAATTAATATTTAGTCACTAAAAAAGTCCGGATTTAAAGTTAAATTAATATGAGGTTCTTAAAAAATACTTAAGAAAAATTAAAAATTGTAGCCCATATATTTCAAAAAAGCCCCTAGGGACAGGAAAAATATAGCTTTGGTGGAAGCGTTGACTCTTGGGCCATGGAGTGACTAATGGACAGTCCTCCACCTGAAGATAGGACCATCAGGAGAAGATTGGAGTCCTGTCCTGGGGGCTCCCGTCCTGTTGATGGGGATGTTGTGATCACTCCCGTCCCAGGAAACATCTCTCTAGATTTCTCAAACTGGCAGCGCTCATTTTGTATTGGCTTTGTTTTAAAGTAGCCTTGATATTATCCCATAGTGACTGGGGTATGAACAAAGTTTTTGATATTTCGCTTCCGAATTCCAAAAATTCAAAACTCGCAAGATTTCCTATTTCATATCAACATTCAGGTAACCTCATACCTACGTAATATTTCACCTTTCTGAGGTGCTTGAAAAGCCTCTTGAAATTGGACATACCATTTACATCCAAACTAAATTTTAATGGTGTTCAACAATTGTGACTTTATTAAAACTTAAACTTAGGCTACACACAATCCATTGATCCCTGTTAAATAGATCCACTTTCTAGGACTCCAACCGGACAAACGTTTAACTTGGAATCCACATACAAGCCTCAAACGGTAAGAAACTACTTGTCGTTTCCGACATTTTCAAAATTGACTAGACGAATGCTCTAAAAGGCCAATTAATTACATGAAAATCGTTAACGTGACACTAAACAATCAGATTCGTCTCGTAATCTATCATTATAACCCTAAATTCTTCGAAAACTTTAAATCCTTCTTAATTTGTGACGAACAAACCTATCCATAATCCTAATATACCATATATAGCATATCTAGCCCAAACCACATTCTAATCCTTTGATAGTAAATTCCATAACTATTCAAGTCTACTAGTAGTTCTTTACAAGTTATTGCATTTCATTGCATATTACATTCTTTTCTTTTTTTTTGCTTGAAAATAATTTGTTTGGTGCAGGTACCTTTAATTGGTAGGGAAGGATTCTTTCAAAACCAACCCTTACAGCTTTCATGCTCAACCACCAGAATTTTCCCAATGAGGGATACCTACACTTATTAGATGCTGGGTTTGCCCCAGGAGGACTTCCCGATACTGAAGTTAATCCAAAGCTAAAAAGAAAAGAACTAAAACTATCTACCAACAACAATTGGACTTTCGGGATCCTGATACGGAAGTTCAATGCCTTAACCAGTGAGCTGACCCGCTGTCCTCTACTCTTAGAATAACCCTCTTATTCTAACAACGCAATAATAATAAAAATGACTGTATTTAATAATCAATGTAATAATTAAATATATTTAATAATGATAAGACAGAAACGAGAAAGGATAATAGCCAACAAAAAGTATTTTCAAAAATTTGCGAAACTATTAATAACTCTTAATTATCTACTTGAACCTAAGTGTTGATTGCTTGAAATTTTACGATAATTTAATTTATTATAACGTAGGAGATCCTTATGATTTTTTCTTCCTTCCATTAGTTTTATATTAAATTTAATTTATTTTAAATCCTGTGGAGCCTAGAAACGATTATTAACATTGAGAGGTTACCTATATAACATAAAAGAACACTCTTCAAACAGCTTTTAAGATCTATAATCCAATCTCATAAAGTACAAGTAAACTTTTCATATCGTCTATTCCCTCTCCACTTTGATAATATTCTATTCGATTAGATGAGAGAAGTTTTCATAAAAGGATCCAGAACATCAATTTTGGGATCTTTAGGCGCACTCCCTTCTTTTGCAGAAATCCAAATTAAGGTCACTTTATTCAAATATTATCTACAGTAATTTCCGGATACCTTTCTATAACAATTTTCTAAATCATTCCTTAATTCTTAATGTTGTTACTAGACCCTCATTCATTCACCTCTAATATTTTAGATTTGGATAAGAGAGCCTATAATCTTATCCCCATACCAACATCTTCAGTTATAAAACACTTCTTTCGATAACTCCTGTATCTATAATTTTCTTTTACTATTTAGGTTTGTATCCCATCTCCAGCTTCTCATAACCACCATTTATTTCTCCAATTCCCTACCTATCGATCTGCCCCAATATATACGCTTTGTTGGATTTAAATACATAGATCATTTATGTTTGAGTAGAATATAATATGTCGACATATTTTTATATTGACATGTTTGTCTTTTATTCAGACTTTAACCACAAGGAAATTTTCGTCGTTATAAACTTATCCAACAATTATTAAACAATCGTTCAAAGCCCTTACTAATTACAAAAGACTAATTTACATAACGTTTTATAGAACTATTTGGACATTAAATTCTGGGGCTCCACTAAACCTTATATTCTAATAATAATCCAATCCTTAAAATGAAAAAATTCTCTATGCCCCTTAATTTGTCACAAATAGACTTTTCTATATAGGGGTCTCCTACGGTGCTATGTTGATAGTATAGAAAATAGAAGTGTACATTACCAGAAGGTCTCGACACTTTTCATTTTCGCCACTTATAACGTGGTTTTTAAAAATGCAAATTTCCATGTGCGTAATTTAGAAGAAAATGTATAAAATAATCAATAATCCTTTTTAATATTCCGGATGTAAATAAGTATCGGGTTCTCTGCAGGATTAATTTCTTCGCGGGGGCTTCTTGGAGTGCGCAGGACGTCTTGATGCTGAAAGGCGATATTTCCAGGAAGTTTACGTAACATCTGTTGGATAACTTCAAGCTGAGTATCGATTTTATTTTTTTTTTTATACGCATTTTTTTTTCATAACTTGTTCACAAATTAGAAATTGCAGAAACAGGAGAATAAAAAAAAAAAAGAAATAATCGAAACAAAAACTCTTGTTACTTCTAGTTTTAAATTTTCATCGAAATGAGTTTATGATGGGGAAAAGTTTTTATTTGTCATATAAACATATCAGCCAGTAACTGAAACAAATATAACCGGGCGAACTTGAAATTGCCCGTTTAATTTCGAGAATTACACACTACCCAATATTTGGAATTTTTTTTTTCCAGAGCAATCTCATTGTTTAGCAGTATTTGTAAAGTAATTTATATATATTTATCTTAAATTTCAATTAATGTATATGTTTAATTTACTTTAACACTTGCCAGCATATTAATTAGATTTACATAAATAAAAGACCAACGATTTACTCCAAACGACAACATTTAGGGCTTTATTAAAAATTAAAGGATCAAAATTCACCTTACGATCCCTGTGTTGTTCATTTAATACAAACTTTTGGTTTAATCATCTTGGGTGGCAAAATGAATATATATAATAGGAAAAACTCGTTGAGTGTAGAGTGAGGTAAATTTTATTCACTTATATATGTTTGTTTATTCGGGCTTATCTGCTTTATGTACTCCAACTAGCGCAGGATTCTTCAAATTCAAGTTTACGTATATCCACCCGGGAAGAGCGTAAGAAAAAAAATAAACTTTTTATGTTACGATCATTGTTAAAATATCCCCAAAACATAACTAAAACAAAGCTATTCAAATATTTTTTTATTTTATTTTTTAGTTCACTTTGTACATGTAGGTTTAATCTTGAAGTCGTTTTTTTTTTTTATTTTTTTTTTTAATTTTCATTTTTCACTTTTTACTGTTGAGTGTTTTTATTTAACAAATCATTTTATGCTCGACAGTCAATTTAAGCTACCCTGAAAAAAAAAAAAAAAAAAAAACTTATTGTCAAAAAAAAAAAAAAAATAAATAAAAAATAGAATTTAGATTATAATAATTTCAAATTGTAGACGCTACTTATTTTTTCCACTGTGCATGATTCTAGTATTCGTTTTGAAATATCTGACGCTAAAATTTCTGCATACATTTACTTTGTGTTTTTTAAAGCTGGGGCCACTAATATTTTTGCTTTTTTTTTTCTATAAAACCTATTTGTTTTTTAATGAGAATCTTTAGAGATATAATTATTCAAATAGGAAAATGTAAAATATAGTGACTCGTTTTACATTTTCCTTTTTGAATATTAATGTATCTAAAGATTCTCATTAAAAAATTAGGGTTTTATAAAAAAAAAAAAAAAATATTAGCGTTGTACTTATAGGTGGATTCGTGGATCCTTAATCATATTATTAACTACAAAATGGACATTTAAGTATAACTAAAAAAAAATTGATAATGTTATAAATGAAAGATGATTGGAATTCACTTTAATTCATTGCTATCTCTAGTATGGAGCGCCTTATGTCGAAGAGAAAATAAAATCAAATAAATTTTAGTGCGGACATTAAAACTTCCAGTTGCCGAAAAACTTCACCATTGGAGAAGTTCAAAGGAGTTGCATAAATAAATACAACTCCCAACTGTCCTAGATTAACGCTTTTTTACTCTCCTCTGCCTCGTCAAGAGTCCTAACTCTCATAAAAACTTCAGCACTCAGCTAAATACGACTAGACCAAAACTTTAGGGACCCCGCAATACATCCTACTTCAGAGAATGAGAAATGAAACATCATCTTCAAAATGAGATCGATTATCAAATTTTTAAAAAAATAAAGTTTGAATATTGAATTAAAAAAAAAAAAAAAATCATCTTATTAACGAAATATTAGACCAAATAATTTTAATAGGGTATGGACGTCTTTAAAAAAAAATTTTGTAAGTTGAAACTTATGGAACATTGTAGTAATTTCTATATTCTAAAAATTAAGTCACAGTGCATCTAATAGCTCATACGTACATTAATGTAGTTCACGGATTTGTATGTAAAAAATCATAGGAAGATTACATAAATGTAAAACAATGGAAGGAGTGACAAGAAAATGTTCATAGATTGTGTGCAGGAATGAGTATCGTAATTATACGATATATCGGTGACCAAAAATATTGATAAACCGATTATTCATTATTTATTTAATTTTTTTTTTAAATGCTATTTTAAATTCTTATCATGTTACAATGCTATTCTTGTTTATTTTATCGTTTTAGTGAAATTATTTCACTACTAAAATAGGAACATAATAATTTCAATTATTTTTATTTCAAATCTTAAAAATTTATAATTATTTTATATAAATTAAACAGTAAGCAGTAGGTACATATACTTAGATGTGTATTATGTGCAGATGTGTGTTATGTGCAATGTATTATGTTTAGATGTGTATTATGTGCAGATGAAACCAGTGTTACCAACAGTCCACCCCTAACATTAAAAACATTTAATTCGTCAATTAAATGAATTTTATAAGGTTTTTTTACTTTTATTTTTAATACATATATAGTCGTATGTAGTCTTTTATAAAACGGGGAAAGTAATAAATCGTAATAAGACAAATATTTGAATAAAAAATATATTAATGCAAAAATATCGGACTGTCATTGAAAAATATCGATCTTCCGATATATCGTGAATCGATATCTATCCCTAGGCAGTGTGGGAACCAAAAATCATTCTCCCCTCTCCATATTCTTGGACTTGTCTATCATTTATTAATTCGACTTCTTCAATATTTTTTAATTTGACTTCATTATTTGTTTACATAATTGAATTATTTTTAAGGATATGGTCTGACACGTATTTATAAAGATCATGTAGGTTATGAATTTGTTTGTATTTAATAAAATATAAATAATTACTGGATAAATCCGATTGCTTAAAAAGGAAAAAAAAAAATCTTCGCGAACATTGCAGCATAATTCAAGAGCGTGAAATTGATGTGATGTGATTTTCCAATAGTTCATTGATAAATATTGAAATGGTTTAGAAGTGTAATAAATGATAAAATTCAATGCGGCAAATGGAACGAGACCTGCTAATGACTATTGGTGCAGAAAGTGGCGGATGTTATGTTGTAATGAATTTGTCATATATAACATGGACATTTCCGTGTGACCAATTCAGAATTGACAGTAAATTTATAACTTTATAAGCACTGATATAGGATTGAGGGGGAAAAAAAAAGTTTAGTAAACAAAAACTATCACGAAGGACAGGGAAACGGTTTGTGACAAGAAGTTGTATTTTGGAAGAAGGAGAGTTGAGTTTTAAATAATTAAAAATGAGATGTTTGCCAGTTAATAGATGACAGGAAGGAATGAGTTATTTTCAGCATAGCAGATTATATAGGAAGGTCAGGGGAAAAAGAAATAAGGGGGATTCATTTCGCTCAAGGAAAAAGGAGAAACCGTAGGAGACCAATCTTTCACTGGAGATTGAGAAATGTCTCAAGACAGGTGCGGAGTAGCGAATATGGACTTTTTTCTTTAAAGGTTTTCTTAATCACAAAAGAAAACAAAATATTTAAATAATTTATAATAATAACGATATCCATTTTAGAACAGAATGAAGCTAATTAAGTTCAGTACGAATGAGAACTGAGGGAGATGAAGAGTGACAAAATTTAATTCTTTACGTAGGTTACAGCATTTTATTTCTATCAGATTTGAGACTTGAATCTCAAAACGTCGAAGGAATTCAATAAAGCATTTGACAAAAGAATATGAAATATTTCATGCTCGGTGTACGACTCGACCAGAAGGATGAACGAATCATGGCGAATCTGTTTCAAAATACAAATCCAAAAGTTTTTCTCCGAACGCTAATCCAAAAAAAAAAACACAATAATAATTGAAAAGTTAGATACTTCCCCCAAATTACCAACAGCATTGAACTGAAAACAATGAAATCTACATACAGATGAACTAAGGGATCTAGAATCAAGATACTAATACGAATTGGTCCCAAGAAACTCATTACTTACCTTAATGCACCAACTGTCAGCAACAACTTACAATAATACATTTATTACACTATAACAAAGAAAAGATAAGGATATCTCTAAGATATTAAAAATTTGTCAAGAAATAAAATATATTTGTAAAACCAATATTTAAAAAAAAAAAATACATTTTTCCTTGACTGCGAAAAACAATATATCATGGATTTATCTATCAATAATCTAATACTTTTCCCAATTTACGTTTTACAATTAAAAGGATCAAATTACTTAAAATAATAATGCAATTAAAATTTACAATCGATGATTATTTGAAAGAAACAAAGTTAAGAGAAAATAGTGGTTTTCAACATGACTTTTTTCATTCAAACCAATATAGCTCCTAAACGGTAGGTCATAACGACAAAAGTTATGTAACAAATAATATTCTACATTAAATACTGACTTGCAAACTGTCATCAAACTTTTGATCCGAGCAAAACCGACAGAGCTAGAGCGAGTCAAAATGGATATAAGAAAACGTTACACCAAAAAAGTATAGAGTAGTATAGACCAAAAAAAAAAGATACCCATGTAAAAAAAAAAAAAATTATATATATTGAAACATTGTTGAGAAATATTGTTGTACACAGCACAAACAATAATTTAATAAATGACTCATATATTAAACCATTATAAATTTAAATATTAATAAATAAATCAACTAATAATAATATAAGGAAAGATGAGGATCTGTAAAGATAAATACCATTATTGAATTAACCACAAATATTGTTAATCACTGACTGATATATTTTGTTAACCTGTTTGCAGTGTTAATACCGAAAAATCCCGATAATCCGCCAAACTTTTTACCATAGGGCTGTTGGATTACCGAAACCGGCGGATTTTTTGATTAAGGAAATCAACAAGAAAAATGACAAATTATTGCATTTTTATACTCTTTTAATAGTTATTTTTATAAATTTAAAATAGGTGATTCATTCCTATATCCTTTTGACATCACACATGAACACAATATGCACCATCTATTAATCTAATAACAAAAGACAAAACCAGTACAGAATTTAGAACATTAGCCGGTGGAAAGACAATTTTTAAAGAATAATATGTTTGAGGGCCTCAAAATATTTTTTTTTAATTCTGCTCCGAAAATTGAATATTTATATTTGAATTACCTTTAGCATTTCCACAATCTATATATTTTATAATTATTATTCTTAATAAAATATAATTGAAGTATTCGTTATGTTACAAAAACACTGTTGCTTAGTTTTCTCTTTTCTGTTTTTAATTTTGTACATTCTCATGTTCTTTATTTTATTTTGTTTTTTGTTTTATTCATGTGATCCCTATATCATATATCCTCTATATGCTATCATGTGATGTCTATATCCTATAAAGTTTTAAATTTATCTAGCAATTCTCCGCTGGTTTTAAAAAGTCTTTCCAAGTAATTTTAATGTATAACATTCTAGCCTTTTCTTCTAAAATACCACAAAAATAATACAAATATAAATTGTGAATCGTCGCCATTCTTAAAACAACAATGCTTGTTTGAACAACAGAATCAACAAAACTACAGAAAACTGAGCTAGCAGCTTAAACATGAAAATGGGTCTTCCAGTCTGTTCCCTTGTGAAAATTAACTCAATTTCGGAATTCATAGTGATCCACCATTTTTTAGAGAGAACAGAATATAATATTCTCAAAAATGACGATACTGACATAACCCGTCTGAAAAAACGGTAACTTAATAGAAAGGATAAAAGTTTTCTCTTCTATATTAACTTAAAATCATAAGTAATTTTATTTTTCATTTCAGTAAATTCACACCCCAAATCCCAAATATCTATGTCGACATCATACGCACACTTTCAGATAAGCATATAATTTTTAATAAATGAGAAAAATTTTATAAACCATGAAACAAAAAAATATAAACCTTTAGTCTTATTGTATATCAAAATTGTCAGATAATCCACTAATGTACGTAATACATAATAAATTGTAATGTTAAAATCCTTCAAATCCCAACGTTTAACAATTTCTTCCTCGTCCCAGCAGCACTTTGTCACCAGACAGTTCCAGGAACGGTTTTGTCTACGGAACAGTTATCGAACGGGAGTGAAAGATAGTGGCTAACTTCCTCTGGGGGAGTTTTATCGCGCCGCTCGTCACGTAACTTGCAGATAAAGCGTTTTAATCTTCTTTTTGTCTTCCATGAACCCATCTTCCAAGTGAAATACAGCTAAATTAAATTAAAGTTCAAAAGCTTATTGAATTAGCTTCTCTGAATTGAAACTTCGCTTCTCGTAAAACACAAGTTCCTGCTTGGAACAGGTTTTCAAATAAGATACAATAGGAGCTTAATATAAAATTAACCTGGGTTGCCGATCATTTTTAAAATATAATAATAATAATTAACGTTAATAATAAATAGTAATTAACAACCTGCTGACTGTTCAGACAGTATATGAAGGATGTAATGCAAATACAAATGTCCATGATCCATTCCACTTTTTTTTTTTTTTTTTTTATAAAAGAATCGCTATCGATCATCGAGTTAATTCTCAAACCAATGAATTGCTAAGGTTGTAGATTGTTAAACAATATTTTTTACATTTACAAAACAATTTTTTTAAGTTAAAAACAATTTACTAGAGTCAACCGTCGAATCGAAAAACCCAAAAATGGGAACTTCTCCTCTCCACTTACACAGGAGCGGGGACTTTAAGTATGTTTATCTTTTAACTACTTCTAACGAAGCCCTAATAGTCCAGTAAAACAAGGCTCCAAAAGTCCGTTTTCAAGAAACAACTGCCCAACTTATATTCTCGACGGATCTTTATGTTTTTTTGGGGGTGCTGAATCCGAATATGAAGTTAGCTACCACGGCAGACGTGGGCTTCATACCTAAGATCGCAAAAAAAAACACAACGCAAATACCGGTTATTTTCGTTTTTTATAACACGAAAACAAAGCTTTTTTTCGAAGAAATTCATCAAATGTTATTTTTCGTATGAATTAATATCTACAAAATGAAAAAACTACTCCGAAGTCGGAACATTTTTCGAGAACGTATCGTCTTGGGAAAAAGTGTAGAAATTGGCCTACTGGCAGTCAGCCCCACAGTCCCGATAATATGTTCGTCAAACTCTTTTGTCTATGGCTCCGAAACTATTTGTCCGATTCTAATTTTTTTTTTTTTTTTTCATCTTAATGCTGATTAAATTTACTATTACAATATTACATATGAAGTTTTAATAGTGTCCCTTAAAATACACATGCCAGCACGCTAAAAAAAAAATGTCCACGTTTTTTGTACATTTTTCTCTATAACTCCAAACTACTCGTCCGACCGAAAAAATTTTTTTTATCTAAATGCTGGTCAAAGTTACTATTTTTGGTACCGAGAATCAAATTTTGTTATCGTTATATGTTTATATAAACATTTAGGTGCTGACACATCTCAAAAATATATTATCATGTCAAAGTGTTCAATTATAATCAGTAAGGCGTGTGTCTCCATTCCCCGACGTGAGTCACCGGATATGACTTCAAGATGCCGCTTTGTGTCCCACTTGAAGCTAAGGTTCCTAGGAGATTGCAATTATAGGACCTACTTCCTTTTGAATCATGCTAACATTAAGGCAAGCAAGGCTGGCTTTAAGACTGAGTATTTGATTATATGTATAATCCATCAAGCCAGGTATTAAGGCAACATAAGTATCAATAATGATTTACGCTTTATTGATAACTTCCAATACCTTCAATCAAAATTGCTCCTCTGATCTACTTAGCTTCTAGAGATCAAATTATTATATTATTTCAGAGGAAAATATTTTTTTATTGCTCTGGAACAATAACTTTTTTGAAAACCTTTTATTTCCCGAATTTTTCGGAAATGTTTCACTTCCATCAGTTTCGAAGATCCTATAGTTTCCTTCCTGAAAATATTAAACGTGTTAGAGGTACAAAAAGAATCGATATATCTCTCTTGAATTAGCTGAACTTTTCATCGATATTTTTGAATTATCATTATTTTGAGGAGACAGTACCTCGAAAACGTTTATTTGAAAAAATATATAACACCTAAGTATATCTTTGGTAGATTTTTAAATGTTTTTTTTATGAGTATGTCGCGTAAATGTTTCATTATTTAGTTTGAATGCAATTTTAGGCCGAGCCAGTTCTATTAGTTTGGGGCGAGGGTCTTGCGCACTCGGTTCTGAAGGTTGTGGGTTCGAAATTAAATCTTGATCCTCCTACTATGACTATAGGTTGGTAACCTATAAGATAACCCGTCAACCTTACTGTTGTTGAAGTACATAGCAAAGTTGAGCCCAAATAAAAAATAAAAAAATAAAGTTATGTTAATATGGAACAAAGCAGTTGCTCAAAACTAATTCCTAAACAAAATTTAATTTAAAACTGTTTGATTTAATTCAAGTGCTTTAGTTCGATTACTATATTGCATGAATATTCATAAGAAGCATTAAGGATTTTACGAAGGATTTTGAATTACAAGGATTGGTTAGGAGAAGAATCGGAAGGTTTAGTAGACCCTAATGCCCAAATCCGTATGTCTAGATATGTCTTATTAATGTCAAGTAAAAAAGTCTTTTGTTTAATAGAAAAATTTGAAATCTTCAGAAAATTTTATACTATAGGCTGAATACTAAACCTTGTTAAAATGAACTATTTATAAATACCCTCAAATTAAAACTTCCCCAAAACAAACTTTTAAAGCGACCATTGGAATTATCATGAACCATATACAAAAACTTATATATAAATGAGTCCAATTAAATTTATTTTATAAATAAAAAACATAAATTAAATAATTAAAGGCTCGAATGCCCAGATATAATAAAAACTATAATTAAATGACGACCTGTGTGAATTATATTTAATGTTTTATTCATTCTAAGGTTGCAACAGTATCGCAAAGAATAAGTTTATTTACTGTTTATGTAAAACGATACTAAAGGATTAAATTTCAGGAAACTAGTTGAAATTAATATTGCAGTAGTATGTTGTGAAAATGAATATCATGAACTAATGATAAATCTATTAAACCTTAATAAACCAATATAATATTTCTATTTAATTTTATTGAATGATAAAAAAACTTCAAAGTCAAATAATAATAAAACCATAAAATATTGATTAATTTTTACAATCAGGGGCTAACAAAGTAAAATATATATATATATATATATATATATATATATATATATATATATATATATATATATATATATATATATATATATTCCAGTATCATTTGATAAGGTCCCTATCTCTTTTATAAAAGGAGATATAAGAAAGGACTCTATAAAATAAATGGAACAATATGTGGACCGCTTCTGAAAAATCTCCTAGCCTCCATCGATTCGTTCCCAATATCACACCGCAAAATTATAGACGTATACTAAGCACCGACTACAAGCTGACCCAAATACTTTCAGAACACGGACAAACCAAACAATACTTGAAACGCTTCAACATACTAAACAATGACAGGTGTCCTCATGATGGACAGGTTCATAATTTCCGACATTTAATATATGACTGTAAAGGACTTGACAACATTAGGGCAGGACTGATACAGAACATTATACTAAAACACGGAAATTGGCCAGAAACAGAACAGAGACTTATGACCAAATTTAAATCTGATTTTGTACAATTTATTAAACAAATAGACTTTAACAAACTGACTGATGAATGTAGGAAGGCAGTATAATGATGCTTTAGTAGGCAGAATCTTGTTGTGCTTTAGTTTATTTTTTTATTTATTTTTATTATTTATGGAATTATTATTTTGTAGAAAATTGTATTAACGTTACTTTCTTTAGGTTTCTTATTATTTAATTGTTTCTTTTTGTTTGGTTTTTTTTTGTTTTGTTTTGTTTATCTGATTGTACACAAGAGACAATAAGATCAAATTGAATTAATAAAAATGTAAACCAATGAACTTGGTAATACGTGTAGTATGCCTAAAAACAGGCATGGCGCATGTAAATACGCTAAATAAATTCTCCTCTTATGGAGTTACCATGAGAGGAAAACAGAAAAAAAAAAAATATATATATATATATATATATATATATATATATATATATATATATATATATATATATATATTAATATAGTATATTTTACACGTTTCATTTATTTTTAAAAATTATCAGAAAGTGGGCATATTGACTATTAATATAAAATTCATCGACCATAGTTCTCAAAACAATAGTTTTTTGTTATTTTGTATTATCTTGAATTTTCGCTCAGAAGGGACCAATTTCAAAACAATGAAATTGAAAAAAAATATTTATTTTTTTCTGGGACACATTGTTTTAAGAATAATAAAAAAGCCTAATAAAATTCTGCAATAGTCTGGTTGCATTTATTTCATATAAAGACATTAACAGTTACCATACAAGAGACTAGAAACGTAGTAAATTGAAATGAAAATCAAAATAAAATTTTCATACTTGATATCTATCGTTTTATAGTAAACTTCTTATCCATTCAAATCCACTAAAATCTCAAATTGCTTCCCATTTCATTCCCAATAATCCTGAAGGCGTCCGAAAAGAAGACGGCTTCGTGACCTTCTAATATAGAACTTTTATAAGTGCTGCAAATGGATAGTTGCTTTAAAAATATCAACTTGTCATTTTAAGTATATATCATCATAACATTTTCTAGATGTATTAAATTTTATATTGTATAAATTGTAAATTTCAATATGTAGTACTTAAAACAAAAGAAGATCACGAGGCCATATCGGAGGATTAGGGATATAAGCTAGCTATATATATATATATATATATCGGCGACATATATATTAAGGTCATATATATATTTGTGACAAAGTAAGGAGCATTAAGGATTTTTCGAAGGATTTTGGATTGGAGTGATTGGATGCGGGAAGAATCGATGGTTTCGTGGATCCCCACAATTCTATACCGTAAGTCCAATAGGTCTGATAATTCATATGACAAATAGAGGAAGATTTGAACGTTTGTCGAGTAAGTGTTGTAGCAGTCGAAATCTACGTGCAGCTTCTTGTCTTTTCAATCTTGTATGAGGGTTCCAGGTAAGTCTCTTGTCCAGATGAAATCCAAGGTATCGTATTTGTTTCACATTAATTAGCGGTACACCATTAAAGGATACTGGAGGACAGGATGAGGTAGGTTTTCGACGGAGGGTAAAGGTTATTTGTTGCGATTTGCTAGGATTTATCTTGACTCTCCAGTTATGACACCATTCTTCAAGGGAAGTAATATGTGACTGGAGTGTCTGAGAAGAAATATAAATATATAATTAAGAAAAATATAGAAATAAATAAAATAATAACATAAACATTGATCAAACGTGAAAATAATAAATAATACGTTTATACATTATGTACATAACGTACATCTTTTAGTCATCATTTGACATTTTAACTATTGCATATTCACTAGAACACGATTTTAATACACTGTATACAATTTTATAACATTTATAAAACCCTAGATCATTTAGTTTATGTATTTTTTACAAAGTAGCTCTCAAAATAGTGAAACTAAAAAATTATTCATTCAGGGTTTATATCTAATATCAGACTACTTCAACATTTACTAGACTAACGTTCAAAGCTCTCAATTAATTACAATAGACCCTTAAACATGACTGTAATTAGACCTATTTGGACTACGAAATTGACCTTTGGGGCTCCACTAAACCATTCAATTCATCTCATCTTCAATCTTTACAATCCCAAATCCTTCGAAAAATTCTCAATGCTCCTTACTTGTCACCAATTACTTATCCATAAAGATCTTAATTTTCCATATGTTGCTGATTTAGCCCAAACCAGATATCAATCCTTTCATAGTAAGCTCCATAATCACTCAAATCCGTTAGTTTCTCAACTTGCTTCCCACTCCATTCCTGATAATCCTCTCAGGCGTCTGAAACGAAGATGGCCTAGAGACCTTCTAGTGTAGAATTTTTAATAAACTGCTACTAATGAGTAGTTCTTTTCAAGTTTTAACATGTTACTATTATCGTTGTCAACACATTTACTTGATGTATATATTCTGTACAGTTGTAAATTTCAATAAATTCATATATTTAAAAAAATATATATATTTTATATATTTTTTTATATATATTTATATATATATATATATATATATATATATATATATATATATATATATATATATATATATTATTTATTTATTTATCGCGATACAGGCCAACGGTGGACCACGCGTATATCATTTTCAGGTTTTCTTCCTCTCTGCCCAAATTCTTTTCATTTTTTCGCCCATTTCCCTCTTTTATATTTTAACTTTTTCTCCTCCGTCCATTTGCTCTTACTTTCATGCTTCTTCTTCTCCGCTACAAGAACCTTTATATTTTTAACATTCTTTTTTCTTTCCGTCCTTAAAAAGGTTTCCATATTGGTAAATCCGAATTTTTATCCTTATCTTTGTAGTCTCCCTCCGTGATACCCAATTTTTTTGAACTTCCTCTTCCATTTGCTCTGGGTAACCCTTTATATTTTTCAATTTCATCACTTAATCAAATATTTGTTTGTTTAATCTATTGCTATTCATTCTTTTCATGTGTCCGAAAAAATTTAAAACTTGCACCACAAAAAAATTTTTTATCTTGCACCAAGAATTTCATTTTGCTACCATCAATACAATCGAAAAACTTCAGGAAAAAAAAAAAAACGCTTTGCTTTTTTTCTAATAATATTATGCTGGTGACAATTATCTTGCCATAACTTTTTATAGGTGCATTTGCGGACCCATGTTCATAGGGAATTTTTTGTTCAGCTGGTAATTTACTATAATATTTTGAAGATTTGCGAATTTTATCCACCCTCACTCTATGTTCGAAGCACTGTGCGACGTATCGATCTCCGTCCAATACAATTAGGATAGAAGAACCTGCTTATTTGTCCAACATGAATTGGAAGCCATACTCTTAGCAGTAACCCCAAAACGGCTGAGCGAGCTAAAGCGATACCATGTGCTGTGAATCATCCGTTTACAGAAGTCTATAAAAGGGTTGTTTGTAAACCCTGGCACTGAAGGGCTTCTTAGGAGTGGGTGGGGGAGAAGGGGGGTTCTTAGGGCCCACTTTTGGAAGTGTAGGAGTGGTCTCGAGGCGAGATGAGTTCATCTCTTTCTGCGAATAAAAAAACCAAGCATCTTGCACACATTTTCTGCAACAGCAGCTGTTTTAAAATCTGCTGATGGGTATGGATTCAAAAAAGGGAGCCAACTAGTTGTAAACAGGACTACGAATATAAACATAGAATAAAGAAAAGCAGTACAATGTTAACTGTTCTTTCCAATTCACTATAAAATAATATTTGATGAGGTATAACAATAAGAATCGGGATCGTGCTTAAATAATAATTTCAATACTTTTTTTTTTTTTTTAATAACAATTTATTGAAATTTACAACTGTACAATATTTATACATCAAGTAAATGTGTTAGCTATTACAATAACGTAACAAAACTTGAAAAGTACTACTCATCAGTAGCACTTTAATATAAATTCTACACTAGAAGGTCTCTGGGCCATCTTCTTTTCAGACACTTCGGAGGATTATCAGGAATGGTGTGGGAAGCAAGTAGAGAAATTAAGGGATTTGAGTGGTTATGAAGCTTACTATGAAAGGATTGATATCTGGTTTGGGCTAAATATATGCAACATATTAAGATCTTTATGGATAAGTTTATTGATGACAAAGTATGGTGCATTGAGGATTTTCCGAAGTATTTTGGATTGTAAGGATTGGATACGAGATGAATTGGATGGTTTAGTGGAGCCCCAAAGCTCAACTCAGTACGTTCAGATAGGTCTAATCACAGTGATGTATATTAGTTTTTTGTAATTAATTGGGAGCTTTGACCGTTTGTCTAGTAAATGTTGAAGTAGTCTGTAACCACGGGCAGCTTCTTGTCGTTTTAGTCTTAATTTAAATAATTAAAGTAATTTTAATTTTGATGTGGATGTATTTTTGCTGGGGGTCTGTACTTTGTTGGTTTTACTTGGATGGAACATTTGCTAATTTCCTGATCAGAAATTTAATAGAAAATATTAGTTGTTATTTACCCTTTGATGCTAGAACCTACCGTTTAGGAGCTTTATTTTTTTGAATGAAAAAAGTCACGTTTGCTTAAATGTTATAAGTGTTTGGGGCCTTTTTGACACGCTTCAGCTCTGTCAGTGTTGTTAGGATCCAAAATATGATGACAGTTTCTGTATCAGAAATTTAATGGAGTTTTTTTTTGTTTTATAACATTTGTCGCTAGAACCAACCGCTTCGGAGCTATACTGATTTGAATAAAAAAAATTCACATTTGAAACCTTTATTTTCTCTCAACTTTGTTTATTTCGAATAACCATTGATTGTTAATTTAATTTAATTATTGACTTAAAATAAGTTGGTCCTTTTAGTTTTATAATGTTAATTGGGAAGAGCAGTAGAAAAGACCTTTCCTTGATCTACTGTTTTTCCCAGTTAGGTAGAAATTGATTTTATCTTTTTTTTTTATATTAAATAAAGAGAAAGAAGTGCAGTAATTAGTCTCCTTCTTCTTCTTCGTTCTTTTATTCAGATGGCCAAGTGAGGATTCCAAATGAGAAATAGAAATTTCAATGTCCTTCAGGCACCCTTCGAACTTTCTTGGCATCTCTTGATAAAGTAATTGGCCCATTTTTTATTTTATAATAATTACTGTTACTGTTAATTCACGCTAATTTATGGGAGAGCGGGAAAAATAATATAGAATTACATTGCTGTGATGACTAAATGGACCTTTGTGCGAAACATACAACGTTTGTCCAATTTGTGTTTGCGTGTCTAATTTGATGCTTAAGCGTTTTAACTCCCCCCCCCCCTCGTCGCCCTGACTAAGGATCCGGATTGGAACTCCTGGAACTATAGAATCCTCAGCCAGAGAGGAAATGCATACATCAGTTTAATGATGACTACTACAACATTTACTATGCAAGTGTTCAAAGCTTCCAATTAAGTACAGAACACTTCACTTGAGGTACGCATGATATTAAAGAAGGATAAATCCTAATTGTACAGAACACTTGTTTACATGACAGTAATTTGGAGATACGGAGTTGAGCTTTGGGGCTCCCCTAAACCTTCTGATTCTTTTCGTATCCAATCGGTACGATACAAAATTACTTTCCGGACAACCCATTATTTTTTAGGGTTAAAGGGTTAACATTTTTTTTTTTTTTTTTTTTTTTTTTGGTTAAATTTTACCTATACCTCACGTTTTTTTTGGTGCGTTGAATAGCGTTTTGAGGTCAGTTTTTATTGAAAAAAAATTTATACTTATTTACAGCGGATTGCATTGGAATTTTGCCCTATTTTTTTAGAACCGTGAAGCCGGATCATGAGTAAAAAAATAGTGTTTCTATTTCAAATTGCATACAGAACTACAATTTTTCGTGAAAAAAATTTCTCTATCTTGACTGAAAGCTGAGAAAATAATAATACGTGATTTTCTATTTTATTTTTTTTCTTGGCTCCTAATGCTCATTGGCGGCTATAACTCTAGTTTTGCACTATTATAGGTCTCGTACTACTTACACAAATACTGTGAATAAAATTTAATGTTTAAAAATGTGATGAGTTATTGACACATAATAATTTCATTGTTCGGAAAATTTCCAAATTCTAGACACACTAATAAAGAGTTGTAAAGACATTAGCACTGAGTAAAGATTCCAGGTGGCAGAACAAAGAGTTCTGTTTGTTTCAGATCGCCCTGATTACAGCCGAGGTCAAAGCACGCGTTAGCCCCGGAGCCATTACTCAAAGTGAATCTCTTCTTGAACTGGGAGCAGAACAAAGATTGATATAGAGCCGGAGGATGATTGATTCCAGAGCCGATCCCCACCCTGTGAACTCGTCATCATACACTCTACAATTTTTCACCCCCCCCCCCCCTCCCCTTAGGCTAATGGCATGACCTTTATCGAACAAAACGCCCCGTGAAAACGGGTCCTCTTTATGTTTAGCACTGAGCGCTCTGATAGCTTTGTTCGTCTCGGCAAGGAGCTGTCATTTTTTAAGTATGGATTTGACCGGCATTTCTCCACTGAAATCGCACAGTGAGGGGGGGAAAATATTAAATATTAAGTCGATATGTCTTTTGGTTGGGGTCTATAGTTTTTCATTCTAAAAAATATAATTTTTGACACGCTCTAGCTTTGTTGTTGCTTGGTTCGGAAATTTGTCGACAGTTTCCTTATCAGGAATTGAATGGAAAATACTTTTGCTATGTAACACTTGTCGCTAGTCCTACTATATAGGATCTATATTGCTTATAATAAAAACAGTTTCTCTTTATACCCCTATTTTCTGTCAAACTTGTAACATATTTAAGATTACAGCATTCCGTTAACAAATTAAATTTAAAGAAACAGCGACAACTACAAAATATTTATAAAAAAATATCAATAGCTCTATTAAAATGCTGTTCTAATTCACACATTCAAATAAATATACATATAGATATGAGCAAAAAAAATATTTTGGAATGTTTATTCATTTTCGTTTGTGTTTGAGTTTTACATTTAAACATATTAATGCCGCAGCTCACTTCCTAAATGTATATTATATTATAAAAGGATGAAATAGTAAAAAAAAAAACTAAACAAATATAAACTGCTCACTAGTCGCATTTAATCCACAGTTTTGTATTTACTGTTTGAATAAATATTTTTATATCTATTTCAACAAAATGATAAATAATGTATAAATAAAAAAAAGGAATATAATTTATGAATAATTTTGGGTCAGTCAACTGATAATAATAAATATTAATTTTCAAGTTATGTTTTATATCGGTATTTGTTTTTTTAATTTTTATTTATTTATTTAGTTTTTTGTATGTTTGTTGTTGTTTTTTTGTGCTGATTGTATTCTCTTATAAATATCATCGGATTTTTTTTTTCAACGGTTCTATATTCTTAATGAGCTGGTTTTAATTTTAATTCAGCTGCATTGCGTGAGGTTTCGCAATACCAAAATTTATTTTAGTTTTTAGTTTATATTTAAAAAAAACTAAGCTTTTTTTTTATAAGACCGATAAATGAATAAAAATTACATAAGTTAAAATACATTAGAAGCAGGCAAAAAAAAATCTCTAATGAGCAAACCTTAAATTCGTATTCAGTGTTCCGAAAAACAATTGGAAACATTTGTATGTTCATTACTTCATACAGAGTTTGTGTTCATTTTTTTTCTTTTTGTTTTCAGTGTTATGCAGCCAACAAGCTTTTTAGAATAGATTTATTATTTATTTAATGTAGTCTTTTAAACATAGCATTGTTTAAGAGGAGTCCTAGTCAAACATAAACATACCGCACACGTTTATCAAAAGTGACACAACTCATAAAATTTGCATTAAAAAAATGTAAAGTTCTCAGTCTTGTATGAAATATCGAAAGTGTAACTGATTTATTATTTAATCTCAAACGCAAGTGAGATGTATGAAGTGGAATTTGAAGTTAATTCGATAAATTTTTGACATTCCATAGAAGTCAGCTGATCTTAAGCATAATGATGAATCAAAAATACAGATTTTTGAGTTGTGTCACTTTTGAAATCCATGTGAGATATGAGCACAAGAATTAAAAACGTTTAAAAAAAAATGCTAAAAAGAAAAAAAAAAGTTTCTGTAGTATACCTAAACTGAATTTCAAGTTTATTCCTTCAGATATTAAAATTAAAATAAAATATAAAAGCTCTTTGTCACAAACTACTCCCGTACAAACTAAAACCATTAGCTAGGACTATTACCATACGTAGGGGCCGATAGAAAGACATGAAATATTTTCAGGACATCAACTAGGCACGGACGGTTTAGCCCAAGGAAACCTACCGCCCATCGAGTCGTTTCCAGTCGGTCGACTCCATTGTGCAGGAAGGGATCTTGTGTCACCCAACAGCTGAGCCTAGATCTCAATGGACCGAATGCCAATGAAGATAGTTCATGGAAAATACTTTCTAAGGTACTAATGCAAAATCAATAATGCATTTGCCAATAAAAAATGGTTATAAGACTGGCCGACAAAAATTGTAAAATTCATTGAATCAAGTATAATTTTCATGGTTTATCTTTTAAAATTTCGATCAGCTTGAAAAGTTGATTGAACTTTAATATCAACTTGAACTTTAATAATTGTGATTAAAAAAACTTATTACTATTAATTTTAAAAGGAACTAATTAATTCATTAATTTACAGCATAATTCGTTACCATCGTTTAGTAAAAGGCAAAATTAGATTTTTTTTTTCTAAATTAAAACTTCTATAAAATTTTTTATAATCCATATTTGTTGAAATTCAAACGATTTTAGATATATATGTTATAAAAATCAATAATTTTCGAGAAAAAAAAATTCACCTCACTTTTTGTTGAACATTTCTTTCATATGCCAGAAACCTATATATGAAATGGAAGTTAATTTAATTGTCTACAACTTTTATTAAGACATTGTTTCTGTAAAACGATCGTGGAAGGCACTTGCCGTGGAAGGAAAAGCAAAAGTGACTAAAAGTGAACTAAAATTTATTTTTTTGCGAAAATTATCGATTTTCAATAACCCACATCTCGAAAACCGTTGGAAGTTCGATAAATATAGAATATAATAGAATAGAAAGAAAACTTTATTCTGGGAAAAAGTCCCTTAAGAATAACTTTAAATAACACAAAGTAAGATCATAACTGGCTGAGAGGCTGTTAAAATAAAATAACATAGATGAACTGAATACAAATATATATGAAAAAAAATACAGAGAAAAACTAGAAAAAGAAAAAATTTAAATAATAAAAGAGTGAAAAAATAAGTAGGTATACAATTTTTTTTTTTTTTTCCATTTAATGATATTTACAACTGTACAAAATAATATACAACAAGTAAATGTGTTGACAGTGGCATGTAAATAACTTGTGAAGAACTTTGTTGACTGGGATATTTTTTTTGACTGATTATATTATAATTTGCTTACTTTAGAAAAATTAAGGATAAAAGATAGAGTTTGTCTTTTGGAGGTAGTAAGTTAGAGCGGATGTTGGGTGATTGCAGAAGCTAAAGAAACCTTAGAGCTACCGTCATCAGAGTCTAATGTTTATTATTATTAATATTATTAAGAATAATTATATAATAATACCATTATTATTACTATTATTATTATTATTATCCTTGCATATTTGTACATGCTAATGTAAATATATAGCTATTCGAAAAACATGTACCATGTATCCTTGCTTTGATTTTTGATCCAAGCAGAGATAATCCGGCAGTTTTGGGGTGTCCCCCAGGAGTCATAAGACATAAGACCTTTAACGAGGAAATGTGAATAGGTCTGATAGTTGTTATGTAGAATGAAATCTGTAATAATTTATTGGTATCTTCTAAATATTAAAGTAGTTGAAAACCTTGAGCTGTTGTCGTTTCAGTCTCGTATTACCAAGCAAGGCGGCTGCACAAAGGTCGCGGGTTCGTTTAATAGGGAACAGTCGCAGCTAATATTAAATTTATAAAACATTTGTAAAATCGATAAATTCAAATTTGTCGTCGTATTGATGTCGTGCTTTTGATGGAATTGCATTTTGATGATTGAGGAATACCTTTGAGATAATAATGTGATTTGGATTGAAATCCACTTTCCACGAATTTCGATGTTTTAATCTATCAATGACGTCAGCATCCTAAATTACAGGACCCTGTCATCAGAGCGTTATTGAATACAGAATATCCACTTTAATTTTAAATAAGAGGTACATGTTCTGGTGCGTTTTGATCGAACCGATTTTACTCAGAACACAACCAATGTTATAAAACAGTAAATATTCTCTTTTAAATTTCTGATAAGAAAACCATCAAATTTTATATTTTAAAAAAATCAGCAAATTTTTGATCCATGCATTGCCAACAGAGCTAGAGCGTGTTAGAATGTGAAAAAAACGTTACACCAAAAAAGTAGAAACCCAGAGTTAAAATACATATCCTTGTCAAAAAAAAAAATCCTTTTTTTTTTTTTTTAAACTTAATGTCAAAGGTTCTGATAATGACGTTAGAACCTATAACAGATGAAATATACGATCGGAAACTGAGTGTTAATTTTTCTTATAATGGAATATACAAATAGTTTTAATAACAGCAATGTGACTAAGTAAGACTTTCACAGTTGATTACGATTTTAGAGCGTTCGTAAAACTTAATTCAATAATTCCGAAAACAATCGACTGTCCTATCTGTAATTATTATAAATTACTGTCAATAGTTGGTAAACAATAATCTTTAAAAATAAAAACTACATTTCAGGGAAACAGGCGGGATGATATAATACTCACCCCAGTTATTTTCCCTTTTGTTCGTTCCTAATGAAATCACATCAATTAATAGAATCTGAAACTGATACTATCATATTTTCTAATTGTTTTTATATGAATACAAGGATATCCTTGTTTGTTCTTGAGAATTCTTTCTTCATTTCTGCGGAATTAAAACCCGTGGCATGGTCAAGTCCAGAATTGCCTGGTGACATAAAATATTTTCCTTAGTGAAATAGAGTAAATTTCAACCTTTTCAAAAAATTCACTCGTGAACCAAATATATATTATGTAAAATCTATTTTTTTTTTCTTAGAGCACAGAGCACAAATAAAAATTTATTAGCAATTAAAATATTATGAATTTAAGTCATCCATTATTATTCATCAGAATAAAACGTCGATAAAAAAAAAATAATAAAGAGATATACAAACGAAATATTGTGTTTGGAAGTAGATAATGTATCAAAGAATAAATTATCAGGACAAATAAAATAAGTATATCAATAAACCCGATTAAACTACCTACTTCCGAAAATTTTTTTGTAAATTCTTACTTCTAATACATGCAAATAACATGTAAAAAATGAAAAAATAAAAATATAAGAACAAAATATCAACATCGAGTACAAAAGTAGTTATTATGCCAGTAAAAAGAAGAAATTCTCGTAAGCAACACAATAGGTAGATACCTATATTTTTTTTTTTTTAAATTGACAAGATTTGTTATTTTATTTAATTTGGGCTTAGCGTCTAAATGTACTCTAACTAGGGCAGGAAGAACGGGTTAGTCTACAAGTAACCAAACTATTCTAAACATGGTAAGAAGATTAAGGCTGATTTTGTCCACGAGAAGGAATCCGAACCCAAGAGCTTCTGTACAGAGCGCCTGGAAATGTCCTGACTCGCTCGGCCATCGAGGTCCCGTCGGGATGATTGAAGTGATTATCTCGACAATCGTAATAAAATACTTAATTGAAATGCTACAACACTTAGTTTTCACAAAACTTCCTGTTGGCCTTACAGTGTACCCAGTACAGAAAAAAGCCAAACATCCCTAGAAATTCCTAAATTCCATCCAACTCAAGAAATCATCCAATAGGGGCTAGGAAAAAAAAAAAAAAAATCACACTGACTTAAAAAAAAAAAATCCCAAATTCTTTTTTGGATTCCCCATTTTCCCACTAAGACCAGAAATTCAACAAAAGTAGGGAATACTCCCCACACCTAGTCACGCTGGTCAAGCCTTCATGAGCTTCTACCGTTTTATCCATATTGATTTGTATCGAAACATGCCGAATGTTTTCTGTTAACCACAACAGTGTCTGCAAAACCCAATATAATTTTAAAAAGAATCAATACGCTTTTGAAAATAATCATTTTTACGATTTTTCAACACTAGTGATGAACATTCCAAAGGGAGCAAACGCACCTAAGTTTTGTAATATATTTTGTCCTACAATTAAAATGCGAAATAACTATTCTGTGAAGAATAATAAATGCTTCCATAGATCTTTTCATAACTAAGACCAGTTAAATGAAAAATGTTTCTAGAATCACTCTATCATTAAAAAAAAATCCAAGCATAAGAAACCATAAAAAAATTAATTAAAAAAGTAAAATGGCTTGGATAAAACAAGTTTCCAAGTAGATGGATCGGGAAAGAGGGAGGAAATAAGTCCTTTCAACTTTACTCCGCTTAATAATCAAGCTGTCTCTTAAATTAAATGCATTACAAGCTAAGGCGGCATTTAATGTAATTTTACAGTTTTCATTTCGAAAACAGAATATTTTAATAATAAAAGAGTCCCTTTTTAAGAACAGTTTAAATTATTAAATATTATTTTACGCAAAAGAAACTAAGAATCGTTGGCCTTGCAAACGGATATTTAATCAGAAATAAACTAGAAAAACTAATTTTTAGAGCAAAAACAAGATTAAAGCGACAAGAAACTGCTCGTCGTTACAGACTATTTCAACATTTACTAGACAAACGATCAAAGCTCCCAATTCATTATAAAAGACATATTTACATGACTGTGATTAGGCCTATTTGGACGAACGGAGTTGAGCTTTGGGGCTCTACTAAACCATCTAATTCATCTCGTATCCAATCCTTACAATCCAAAATCCTAAATGCCCCTTACTTTGTCACCAATAAACTTATCCATAAAGACCTTAATGTTCCATATGTTGCTGAGTTAGCCCAAACCAGATACCTATCGTTTTATCGTAAGCTCCATAACCGCTCAAATCCATTAGTTTCTCAACTTGCTTCCCACTCCATTCCCGATAATCCTTCCTTCAAGTTTTATTGAAGTGCTACTGATGAGTAGTTCTTTTCAAGTTTTGACATGTTTTTGTAATCTTTATTTGCTCATTTACTTAATGTATATATTTATACAGTTCTAAAATTCAATAAATTGATATATAGAAAAAAAAATATGGAGCAAAAACAAAAACCGACTTCAAGATTAAACCTGCATGTACAAATTTAAACAAAAAATGAAAAATAATATTTTAAATACTTCCAAACAAAGAGCGTTAAAGGGCAATCAACGAAATAATCGATACTTATATACCAATTCACAATTTATGATTAGTTATTTTTGGAGTCGGTGCCAGTCAATAAGGCCTCGGAGGATTATCGGGAATCGACTAAGAAACAGGTAGGGAGCTAGTGGAATTGAGTGGGTATGTAGCTTGGAAGGACAAGTTTCTTGCTTGGGCCAAATCTGCAGCTTAAGAGTCATTTAAATCGTTATGGATAAGTTAATTTGTGACATAATATGGAGCAATAAGGATTTTGGATTGTTGGAATCGCAACTCCGTATAAACAAATGGGTCTGATTACTGTCACGTAAATAAGCCTTTTGCAATTTATTGTGAGCTTTGAACACCTGTCTAGTAAATGTTGAAGTAGTCGGAAACGACGAGCAGTTTCTTGTCTTTTGATTCCAAGTCGGTCGTTTGTCCAGATGGAGTCCTAGGTAGCGGATCTATTCAAAGGAGATCAGCAGAATATTATTAAAGGATACAGGAAGTCTTAGGTATACGACATATAATAAGATTTGTTTGAATTTAGTTTAAATCTTTATTTTAGAAACCATTCATGAAGATTTGTGATACGCGATTGGAGTGATTAAGATGCAATGAAAGGATCGTCATTTACTGATACTAACGTGGTGAGGATAGTGGTAGGATGAGTCGGGATGTATAAGAAATCGTAAGTAAGAAATAAAACTTCCGAAAGATATAATTTAATACTAAAGTCGAGTCGAGCTACGTCCTCGGAAGGGACGTAAAATGGAGGTCCCTAGCCTGTGCGATGTCAGGTACTCGTTTAAGATCCTTATCCTAATTATACCTGGATAGGCAAAATTTAGGACTCCCACCGTAGCATCGTCCGCTTAGCCATAGCAGCATAAAGTGACATTAAACGAAATAAACAAGCAATACCAAAGTCGAGCATCAATTCTCTTTTTCTTCCTTTAATATTTTATGTATATATATATATATATATATATATATATATATATTTTTTTTTACATACCCCCGTGCACTCACAATTGCGATGTACAATTCGGGGATGAATGCTCAATTTGAACATTACTTTAAACGGATCTATTGACGAGCTGTCATATATATATATATATATAAATTATGAAATGATTCTTGATTATTAAATATTTTTTAAATATATTTTTTATTTTTTGAAGAGAAAAGATTTGACCCCGGTTGGGATTCGAACCCAAGTCTCCACCTCTCTAGCGTGGTGCCTTATCCACTAGGCCACCGAGCTCGTATCCGAACCAGGGAAATCTTCTCTCTTCACTGATCCATACCCCCGGGCACTCGCAATTGCGATGTACAATTCGGGGATGAATGCTCAATTTGAACATTACTTTAAACGGATCTATTGACGAGCTGTTATATATTTAAATTATGAAATGATTCTTGATTATTAAATATTTTTTAAATATATTTTTATTTTTTGAAGAGAAAAGATTTGACCCCGGTTGGGATTCGAACCCAAGTCTCCACCTCTCTAGCGTGGTGCCTTATCCACTAGGCCACCGAGCTCGTATCCGAACCAGGGAAATCTTCTCTCTTCACTGATCCATACCCCCGGGCACTCGCAATTGCGATGTACAATTCGGGGATGAATGCTCAATTTGAACATTACTTTAAACGGACCTATTGACGAGCTGTCATATATATATTAAATTATGAAATGATTCTTGATTATTAAATATTTTTTTTAAATTTTTAAATATATTATCCTATTCACACACGAAGACCTATCCCAATGGGACCAATTCGGCAGTCCCATTCCCGGTAGGTTCAAGAGCAAAGGGAAATCTACCTTAATCCATGGATTATGGTCTTTAGGATGAGCTCTGCAAACCTAAGGGATCTGTGTGCCCCCTGACCGCCTATGAGGTTGTGCACAGACTATGTGAAGGTCCACAAAGGACCTACATAATAAGGTTAGACGATACCCAGTGGCATGTATTACACATATATAT
Source organism: Euschistus heros (assembly GCA_003667255.2). Lineage (NCBI taxonomy): Eukaryota > Metazoa > Arthropoda > Insecta > Hemiptera > Pentatomidae > Euschistus > Euschistus heros. The sequence continues at coordinate 1,024,152 of RCWM02000375.1, read as the reverse complement.
TTGTACATACATAAAGAAAACTTCAATCATTTGTTAAGATTATCTAGGTTCTTCACTTATCAGAGCGAGGGAAGGTAGTGTAAATACATATATTTTAAGGGTACAATAATGTATTTTGATCTTAAAATAAAGAATAATAGTGAAATAAATTTATAAAATTATTTTTTTCTGATCACACCGATAATAAAAATATTATCGATTTAAAAAAGTATCGATTGATATAGTCTACAGTATTTTTTTTCTGTAATGTCAGTATATAAATTATAAATGTTCCAGTTTTATTTCAAGTATTAAAAAAAAAGTATTGTATTTAAATAAAATTATATTATATTTTAAAAAATTAAAATTAAAATGGTAATGAAAAAAAAAAAATGTACCACTCCAACACATGAGTTTCTTCGGTACTTCGGTAAATACCATATCTGGGCAACGGTTGTGAAAGGAGGTGATTTGGCCAGAATTCGCGCTCAACCGCTAGGTTTTTTTCCCAATTAAGGGTACTCATTTTAACGAGGCTGGGTGTGCCCCAGGAGGATCACTTGACCACGAATCCGGCCCACGGCCTAAATGACGGAAGATAAATTTTCTGCCTTCAGTCGGACTCGAACTTGTGCCATGGCAGTCAAGACCCTTGCCCAAGACCGCGCCTTCCATATCTGGTATTACATTGTTATAAAAATAAATAAGTAGCTATATAAAAAAAAAAAAAATTATAACCTTTCTCACTAGCTTTGATTAAATTACATGTAGCGTTTGTTGATACGTGCTTACAATAACAGTATGTGATTCGTTAATCTGGAATAGTTTGTTGTTCTAGCTAAATCCGGAAAGTTTGTATTAGCGTTAAATTGATGAGCTTTTTCTGCTAGCTGACAGGTGATTGCTGATGTGTAAATATTTTAACTGTTTACATTTTATTTTAACCCTCGAGAGGTATCCTGGGGTTCTGGAGTACCCAGAGAGCTAATTATTTCCATATGAGTTCAATACAATGCACTAGTGACTTATTATTTCAGGTAGTTTCCTGAATTTGGCACTAGTATTTGACAATGGGTCGATCAGTGCTTTATCTGCGTCCATGCTTTTTGGAAACACCATTTATGGCACACCAGTACCCCAGCATACTGTTTGAGTAAGGTAAATATACTATTCTTAGCATCTATTTCTTCTCATATTGTAATAATTCTACAGCTCAATTAAAGGCGGTGTTGACAATTCAGATCAGTTCTGCCACACATGTACAAGGGAAACAAACCACTGGGCTCTTTAGACATTGGTAGAGCCAAATCGTAGGTTAGTAAATACTATTAAATAGGCTTGTAAAGAAAAAAAAAAAAAAAAAAAAAAAAAAAACTTTATAAAAAATTAATCTTACTAGCCGACAGGTGATGAACTACTTAAATAGTCCAAGTTGACAACCTAATCTCCGCTGTCTGGTTATGCATGTCTTAAAAACAGAATCACTGCCATAAGCCCCATTTACTAAGGTAGCAACTGCCGGGATATTTTTTGCAATTGATAGGAAAAAGGAACACACACAAAAAAAAAAAACATTCCTTAAAGTGCTAACATTTCATTTGTTTGGATCATCGACTAAAAATATGTGTGCGGTTCACAAAATATTATTTTTCATTTTTATAATATAAAGTATATATTAGTATATGTTAGTACTATATAATTTTGCACTGTAAAAAAAAAAATGCTCGTAAGTATCAATAAAAATATTTTTTGTTGGGGTACACAAGAACCCCACAGTACCTCATCTAGCATATTTTTCAAGGGTACCTGTACAGGGTTAATTAGCACTATATTTAACTTAAAAATTTATATTAAAAAAATATTTCTTTTAGGTTTACTCTGATAATTTCAAGCGGAATATAAGGTACAGTGGAGCGTCGATTATCCGAACGTCATTTATCGAACGCTCAATTAACGGAACCCGTTCTTTTTTTTTAATCTGATTTTTATCAAAGTTATCATCTAATTACTTTTTTGTATTGTACCTACATTCCTTACAGTTTTGTATACTGAGAACTGTATACTTAGTTAGACCATTTCGTTTGTTTCTCTCAGTAACTTCCTAATCATATGGTTGGTAATAGATCCCACCTCAAGTCTTAAATCATTCTTTGTGAGGTCTACATCGCCTTTGAGATCACTTTTTGTTTTTAAAACTACATGGCATCATCCATGCTAACAAAAAGGAAACGAGGGCTCTTTCCATTTAAAGACATAATAGAAATCATTATGTGGCTAAAAAAAAAAATGAATCGAGTCAGACGTTAGCTATCGATTTCAAGGTTAGTAAATCAACAATGTAATTCTAAATCAATCATCAGGTTCCCGATAATCCATATTATCATACCTTATATGTGAGACGGGGATTTGGAGTCGTAAAACTTTGAAAAAAGCGAAAAATGATCTGTTGGAAGATGCAGTTTACACATAATAATTTTTTAAATATGAGTTTCGAATATCCGAACCGCCTCTGACAACATTAGTACGGATGATCGAAGCTCTACTGTACATATATGTCTGTTTATATTGATTGATTATATGTTTCAACAAGTGATTGAAAGTCGAATAACATTAACCAGTAAATTAATAAAGGATTATGGCTACTGACTTCTAAACATTGTTACGAAATCTACCACATGTTCAAACTGACACCGATACAAATAGGAAGTTCTAAAGTAACCTCCATGAGGTTCTGGAGGCTTCACATCAATTTGGTTTCGGGCTTCTGCGGTGAGTCACTTTCCTCGGGTGGCCGGAAAATGCCCGGTAGATGCTACATGAATTTCAAATTCGTAAACGATAATTATTTTGTAATTTTTAGAAATGAGAGGCTGTGAAAGGGAAAAGAGTGCGTTATAATGATTATTTCCGGTAATTTATAACATTATTTAGTATTATTGCAATTATGTAGAAGGAAGTTTATACTACTTAATATGAATTTATTAAACAATGTTTCTACTTCGTATAGAAAGTTATGCAAAATTACACAAAATAAAAATAATAATAGAAATTCCCCGACGCAGCTTTGCCAGCTCTCATGAGTAAAGCATTAAGCAACTACCTTAACCAGACGAAATTTCTATATTCTATATAATTAGAATAATTTCTGTGAGTAATATCTATAATTCTAATTGGATAGAATACAGAAATTTAAAAAATGTTTACAAATTGAAATACTGCAAACAAAAGTGTTCGGTCCAAATTCAAACTCATTAAAAGACTCTTTCGAAAAAATAACTAAGTTACTGACCTTAAGGGCTTACTGACCCCTAAATAATTATCACAGATCCAGGAATGTAAAGGACTAAAATTCGTCAAAGGTGTTCCTAATAAACTAATTAAAGAACGAAATGGGGTTTTATCTTTATAATTAAAGGGGCGAAATTCCTATTTGATTCATATGTAAGAATTAAGAGACTGGGTTTAAATATACTCTTCAGCTGGTCAAGAACAGCGACTTTCATTATTAAATATAAAAATAATAAGAAACGTCGAGAATTTCTAGGTGCTTTAGTCTTATATTTATGCAGGAGGGATAGAAAATTAAAAATTGCATATATGTTTCAACAATATATTTTTACAGTTTGGAGACCCGCTAAATCAAGTTATTATTATTTTTGATCAAATAACCTAAATAAAACAGCAAAATAAGCTGCAAAATAGGTTATAAAATATTATTTAAATAGTGTAATTTTTTTCTGATATAAAGGACAGCTAAAGACTGTACCGGACCGGATAATCAACAAAACTATAATAACAAATAAATAAAACTTCAAAACAATGCACTACAAAGAAATACGATTTCATCAAACATGAAAGTAAATGACAATTCTATTGTTGATACATTTTCCAAACGATTCGTTATACAATGGAAAATATTTCTCACTTAAATTATATTGAATTGGGGAGTGGTATGCATTGTCGGTATAAAATACTGTTACGTTACAGTCATGGTAGTTCTTTTGTAAAAAAATTACGTGAAGACAAGAATTCTAGGCCACTGCAGTTTAATCACGTTCCTGTTGTGGCTATGCTTTAATTTAATAATCTAATGTGTATATACATAATATAAGTTGAAAAACCAAAAATCGAATTCAAAAATTTTTAAATGTCGGAGAACGATGAATAGAAGATAACCGACAACGTAGAACCCTTCCGTTACAAGGACTACCGTTACTCAGCATACATATTAAATGTCAGTCTGCTATCTAGGATTACACTATTTAAAATATTCTACCCATTCTGAAATGCATTAAAACTTAGCTATTCACTTTATTGTGTGCTTATTTATTTTAGGAGGATCCCTCCATTGTCTTAAACAATGGGGAAGAAGGTAATCAGGGATGCGGTCATAGAGAAACACCAAATATATGCAGAAATACTTTGATGCGTGCCAACTTTGACGACCTGCATTACAGGTGTTCTTCAGAGCCACCGAACTACACTAAGAGAAGACGAACGATGACTGAAGAACTGAGAAACGTTGTCACGCATTAAAGTATTTCTACTTACACGTGGTTTCTCCTTGACTGCATCCCTGATTCTTCTTCTCCATTCATCTTAAAAGTCAACTATACTTTTATCCTCTTGTCTTAAACAACTCCAGTTGGATTCATACTATCAATCAAGAAAACAAAACTAAACAATATCTTAAATTACTTAACTGGTCCACTTCAATTAGTGAGCAGTTTATACATATAAATTGTCAAAATTATAATTATAAAAGCAAGCAGTGAAAGAAGTAATAGTATGCAATTTTAAATTTAAGATTTTTTTATTTAATAAAGTTTATGTCCAACCATTGTGTTCAGTACATCTTGCATACCATGAAGTATAGGTTTAATGGAATTTTGCTGGAGGGATAGGCCCCGTCTAAAAAAATGAAATAAATTAAACATATTAATATATAATTCCGTAATTTTAATTATTTTTTTAAATATTGCTCGATTATTTATTTATTAGTTTAATAATCTCGATACATTTCATATACACTAGTTACCAAATACAATGACGTAAGCACCTAAAGAAAAATTGGCTGGAATCATTTCCCTGTTAGTAAATTACAATACTTTAATTTACTAATATTTAAAAAACATAAGAAACATTTTTCTATAATTTATAATATAATAATTAATAATATAAGATGTTTGGGCAACCTAGATGATTTCCTCTCATGAACCGAATCGTTTCAGTAACGAATACATTTGATGACGGCATGTGGTATTTATCTGAAGCTTTGATGTACAACAATCTTGTCAAAAGAAAGAAGTCAAACACTTCAGTTTTAAACTCAGTGATAGAATTATTTAAAGCTGTTTGAAAAGAACAAGAGGAATCAGACTTATTTGTTTCTGATTTACAAAAAGACTAAAAAAAGTCTTTCTTTGAAGGGATAAAAGAACAAAACTACATCAGAGAGGGGAAATAAAATTTTACGTTAAGCTCAACAATCGATCGAACTTGAGTTTCTATAGCTCTATTTTTTATTTTTATTTTTTAAATCTAGATATACATATTTTAGAAAGCTTTTAATGTTATTGGATCATTATAATTAATTACAGATGTATGACATAAATATTTTACGCATCCCAATTGATAATAAAAATAAAACACAGATTTAAGAGACGTTATGAACACATAAAAACCCATGGGTAGTTTTTACTGTCAATAGTAAACTATATTTTTAAAAATATTTTAAAACTTTTTTATTTTGAAAAATAAAAAAAAACAGTATAAAATAGATTATAAATGAATACTACCGAGTGAAGTTAATTTTTTTAGTCAATTTTAGTCATCGAATACCAAATTGTCAGTTACAACAAATTAATTCGAACATGTGAAAAATTAAATTAAAAAAAGATTATACACACCGACTAAATTTATAAAGATATATATACATTTTTTTTAAATTTAATGGTATGGTTAATCTTAATAAAGGTAGATTAGAGGCATGGTTTATATTATGTATTATATTTTAATATGTTTTAAACCTAAAAATATTATTTCTACTTATTTTATAAATGTTAACGCAAAATAAAATGATCATTAAGTTATTTAAAATTCCATTTTCAAGATATTATCTTCTTTGAAAGTTTTTTTTGTATATTTATCTTTCATTATAAATTATGATTATATCAGCATATAATTAAGTTGTTTAATAGCATTTTATTTAAGTTTGAGACTGGTTTATTTTTTGGTACTGCATATAAAAAAAATTGTGAATTGTAAAAAATTATATAAGAAATAACGATAAAATAAAAAAAATAAAAATAAATAAAAAAAATATTTAATCTAAAAATACATTTTTCTATATAAAAAAAAAAAAAAAATGAAAAATAAACATGCAGTGCAATATCAATTGAAAGTAATAATACGTTTTTTTATAATATATATTTTGTATATATATATATATATATATATATATATATATATATATATATATATATATATATATATATGAAATAATTCTTGGTTGTTAATAATTATTTTTTTAAATATATTTTTTTATTTTTGAAGAGAAAAGATTTGACCCGGTTGGGATTCGAACCCAAGTCTCCACTTCTCTAGCGTGGTGCCTTATCCACTAGGCCACCGAGCTCGTATCCGAACCAGGGAAATCCTTTCTCTTCACTGATCCATACCCCCGGGCACTCGCAATTGCGATGTACAAATCGGGGATGAATGTTCATTTGAACATTACTGTTAAATGGATCTATTGACATACGTCATATATATTATAAATATGAAATAATTCTTGGTTGTTAATAATATATAATTTTTTAAATATATTTTTTTATTTTAGAAGAGAGAAGATTTGACCCGTTTGGAATTCCAACCCAAGTCTCCACTTCTCTAGCGTGGTGCCTTATCCACTAGTCCACCGAGCTCATATCCAAACCAGGGAAATCCTTTCTCTTCACTGATCCATATATATATATATATATATATATATATATATATATATATATATATATGTATGTAACTTGTTTTTCTACTTTCCAAATACCACGGAATGGTCTAATCATAATACATTAAAAAAAAAAAAGTATTATTACTTTCAATTGATATTGCACTGCATGTTAATGTTTCATTTTATTTTTTTTATGTTATTTCATTTTTTTTTTTTTTTTTATATAGAAAAATGTATTTTTAGATAAAATATTTTTTTTATTTATTTTTATTTTTTTTATTTTATCTTTATTTCTAATATAATTTTTTACAATTCACAATTTTTTTTAAATAAAATACTATTTAGATATATATATGGAAACCGATTCGTTATGGTCCTTATCATAGCTAACTACTTAAATGAGTTTAAAGTATTTCAGCTACTTAAGTCAGCTACTACTAGAGTCAGGAGACATTACTCAATTTAAAGGAAAATCCCTTTGAATTTACAGAAATTACTCCCACTTGCTAAAACATAAATTCTTTTTAATTTTTATTTATATAAAATTAATTCATAGACAAAAAATAAAAAACAACACTAGTAATTATAGGCACAGAACATAAAAAAAATATGAGATTCGTCAATACCGCTATTATTTAGTTATAAACACAACTTCTGTTGTAAACAAACAGTAATTAATAATGAACAAAAATAATTGAATTGGTGAGCTTTTATCAAAATAATCCGTTGTCTAATAATAACTTGAATAATTGAAAAACAATTGTGCAATAGCTACATGATGTATTTAAATAACATTATTTATTGCTGTAATTTTATTTTATAAAACCGTTGCTTTTTTCTTTAATGTCCATATTTTTCATTATACATATCACAAGTAACGATCATCGCTGATAGAATAAAATTTCAATTTTTTTTTAAAAAAAGCTTATAGTGAGTGAATTCTTTAAATACTTTGATTTTATTTTCGTAAAAAAATAAAAACAATATCTTCCTGACTGGTAAAAAGAATAGATCGTTGATTTGTCATCTATAATCTACTGTTTTCCAATTTTCATTTTAATTATAATAATTAAATTAACAATTAATAATTATTAAAAATATACAAAGTCGAGAGAAGTGGGGGTTTTAAACGTAACTTTTTGAAACCAAAATAATTCCTTAACGGTAGGTCTTAGCGACAAATGTTATTACACCAAAAAATATTTTCCCTTAAATTTCTGACTAGGAAATTGTCGTCAAATATTCGAACCCAGCAACGCCAAAAGAACTTAAGCGTGTCAAACAAAGTCCCTATACTTAAAAATAGAGGTTTCAGGCGTGAATTTTTTCTTTCAAACCAATATAGCTACTAAACCATAGGTCCTAGCGATAAATTTTATATAACAAAAAGATTTCTGCATTAAATTTCTGATTAGGAAACTGTTCTTAAATTTCCTATTCGAGCCACACCAACAGAGTTAGACCGTTTCAAAATGATTCTGAATGTAAAAAAAAAAACGATACACCAAAAAAGAAGACCCAGCTAAAAGACATATCTAAGCCTACATATAAAAATTAATACGCTTTGTCATCTAGACGATGTTATTAAAAGTAATAAAATTTACTTATTCGTCACTTTCTGCAAATCTTTCGTAATCCGATCCTCTTCTCAGTAGAACACTATCCCTCTCAATATTCGTCATTCAATTATCCTTTCCACTTTCAAATATCTCTCCTTTAACCACCTACTATCTATCCAGATCCATGAAAACTGTCAATAGCCACTTTTTTGTTGCTTAAAATTTAAAAAAATTATATTCGTGAAATCTTATTGTTTTTGTTAAAAAAAAAAAATAAATAAATAAAAATAATTTTAAATGTTTTGCTACTTTTTATTAATATATATTTTTATTATTATTATTACTATGTGTTATTTTATTATAAAAATATAATTTTATTTTAAGGGTCTGAAGGCCCTTAGTTGTACATCATTTTTTATTCTTAAGGGTCTTAAGATCCCAGAATTAATAAAAAACATTTATTTTTATTATTATTATAACTCATATTTTAGACGTTCGTATTAGATTTCAAATATGTTGAAAACTGAATTCACCCTTAGTGGGCTTACGACTCGCACTGTTTGAACCACTGCACCGTTAAAGCCAATTCATTATACTTGTAGAAAATAATTACTACTCATAAAAATCCGATTATAACAGATTTATTAAAGTAAAGATATTTTAGAAAAAAATTTAAATATATAGGAGCTTTTTTTTCGTTGACAGCCATGATGTGACATGCGCACACACAATATGACTATAACGCATTATTGACCGTAGGATATTAAGGACAATACATTTATTTATTTAATATAAAACATTTTTTTTTTTTCTTAGGTCAGAATGACGTAGAGAATCAACGCAGGGATGCAGTTCTGCATTCCATACCGATAGATAAGATAGACATGCATATGCTTGCTGGTTGACGGACTCACCATGGTTGATGTTGATGTTGATGATGTTGACGGTGCAGTACGACGATGCTACTACCACGGCCACTCTAGTGAGAGCTGAGGAAGGAGGACTAGCTATATAGGAGACCCCCACCCTCGTGGTGCAGCGCCTGTAGCCATGGAAGTCTGTTTACTTCAGTTGCCATGGCCACCGCCGATACAACTCACTGGAATTTCCTTTTCAGCCCTTTAAAAGCCATTTAATAATAGTTTTTTGTTGTTTATAATCATTTTCCGAGTCCTAGTCCGTAAATATTTAGAATCCAAAACTATCTAATAAAACAAAGTATTCTCTAGAATCTCTTTAACTCGCTAGATCTTAAAAAAACAATTTTTTTTTTTCAATTTTTTCTTCAAACTTCAAAGATACAATATGGCGGACGCTCTGTACAAGTTGAGGTAATTAGATCAAGACCTAGTTTGTGGCAGCCTGACATTGTGATTGCGTGTCCCTAGAAGTCACGAGTATTTTGAGATTATCTTCACTAATGGATTAGTTACGCTTTTTTATTACAGTAAACTGTTTTAAGTAGTTTTTTATTTTTTTTTTTAATTTACAGTTTAAATAATAACTGATGTAATGAATACTTTTAGTAATAGTATTATTTATATCATAAAAATAGCAGATTCACATTTCAAAGCAAAAAAAAAAAGAGAGAAGAAATAATAATTAGAGTAGACATTTTTGGCACCCTCAGACAGTTATTGATACCCTATCTTAAAAATTAAAAGAAAAAAAATAGTCATAAAAATCATAAAATTACTTTTAAATCCTACAACTCAACAGTGTAAAAGTATCTTCAATTCTGTCCTTATTTTAAAAGTTATCCATATGGTGTCAATAAGTGATTTTACTTCATTTTTTGTCATTATCTTGCAAAATACATTTCAGGAATAATATTTGGTGTAAACTTTCTTGCTTGGGTTAAAGTATCGTGATTAAGGAAAAATTGCGGCAAATTTCAACTTTATTGAACCATTCTATTAAATTATTCTTTATAATTATAGTATGGATATTTTTGAATATTTCCTTAAGTCAATAACTGTCTGGTTTACTCTGAAAGTAGCACGGCAACGAGTCTGCAAAAAACTGATATTAATATCAAACTAAAACATATTCAATTTTCTTCATAAAATCATTTACATTTTTGTTTATAATTATTTGTTTTTAATGAATAGGCTATGCACCAAACATGTAGTCCAGTGCCCTATCATTTCAATTGTAATATCAAATAGAAAAAAATAATTTTTAATATCAACCTATTTTTTATTATGAAATATTTTATCAATAATTTTTATAAGCGCATCTCTCAAGAACATTTTCGGACAAAATAAATTATTACTAATAACCTTATTAAATAAAAATCATTTAGCTGGTAAAAGTAGAAATATATTTTGGTGCTCTCTTAAAGGAGTGGATAAGTCAAATTATATTTTAAACGAGTTCACCATTAACTTTTAAAGCAGGATTTTTAATATCTGCGGTGTGAAAAAATGCAAAATTTTGAATTATTGACCTTTAAAGACAGCCATGGATATAAGGTTGAAAGTAAGATTAGAAAATGTTAATCAATAAAGTACATAATTAATACATCGATAGTCTATAACAATAAATTCTGACGGTAGTTATAATAAAAAAATGTTTATTATAAAGTTATTTGAAGCATAGGTACATCACTAAATATATAAATTTTAATATATATATATATATAAAATTCTTTTTTTTATTTTTATATATATATTAATATATATTTATTATTTACCGTTATTTACCGTTATTATTTAACGATTTAAAGCCTACTCAATTAAACATAGAATATTTCAGCAAAAATTATAGGTTTTCTACATTTTTTAACTTTATAAGTTTTAATATAATCCATTTTACTTACAAATTTTACTACTTATAAATTAATCATCTTATTGTTATCTTAATTAATTAGTAATAAAACCATACCAATGATAAGATAGAAAAATAATGATAATAATTATTAGAGCTTAATACTAAAATGAAAACCACAATAAATTACTTTTGTAAGTTCTACTCGGTTCTGAGGCCCTTAATTTTCGTTATAAAGTTTTTTGTTTTTGTATAAACATAACTATACATCTAATAAATTATAATCTAATAAGTGGAAATTCATTTGCTATTACTTCTATATTATATCAAACAAAAAAAAATATATTAAAATTAAATAAATTATACTGCAGTCTGGGACCTAAGCTTCTTCTTAAATTTAAAAATATATTTAATTTGAAATGGAAATGATGCAAACATTGCTAAAGTTTGTTTCATAATATCTAAAATAATTATTTTGCGTATATATAGAAACCCGTATAGATGTGGCATTTGTAAATATTTGTGTGTTATTTTATTTATTTTTTTTTTTGGGTAATGAGTATCACCATAAATTTATTTTTTGTCTCTTTATTTGTGTCTAATAGACGTCGTGTTGTAGTTATTGAAATGAAATGAATATTCATTCGTGAATAATTATGAAAAAAAAAAAATCGTTTTTCCTAAAATACAAACGATTCGCAGGTGCCACAGATACTTAAAAATCATTCCTCCTATGTCGTACCTGATAATGCGGACTCGTCTTTAAACAAATACATACTATACATTGGAGTATTTCCTCTGAATATTTGTATATTACATAAATATAATTATATTTTATAATATAATATAAAATTTAGCAGTTCAGAAACATGAACTATACAATAATAAATATTATTTTGTTTAATAAATACAATAGATGATACATTTTATAATGATTACTAAACTGATATTTCTTTTATTAATATAATTTAGTATAGTACAGAAATTTAATATAAAATTATATATATTGTGAAAATTATAATTATCCATCAATGTATTATACGTTTCTGTTATTATTCAATAATTTTCAAAGTATATTATTTGTGTTTTCCATCATTTGACTTAAACTAGTAAAGATATTTCAAAAAAATTAAAAATTATCACTTTTTATTGATCGAGTTAGTCATTACTTACTCACTTCTTCTCTTATATAAATGAGTAAACTGTTATCACGTAATAAGATAGTAAAAAAGGTGATAGTGATTTATTTTTTTAAAAACAAGTATTCATTTAAATAAAATACCTGAATATTACTTACACTAATAATTGTTTATAAAAAACTTGATTAAAGACATAATTTAAACTTTTTAAATATATAATAATACATATATAATGTACTTATATGATTTAATATTATACTGATAAATGTTTTATATTAGGATGTTTTCAATATTACCGATTCATTAGACAATCGTAGAATTTTTCAGACAATTTGAATTTTATATCTTGGACATAAGTAAACACTAATTTGAAAAAAACAAAAATGTTTCTTTGTGATTACAGTTCGTCTGCTTTTATGTAATCCCCAGGCAATGCGGTATTACATGCCGAAGTCATAACTGTTATATTGAAAATTTAGCACCAACATATTCCATATCCACTAACATTTATTTCGTTTATTAAGATTAAAAGGAAAGAAAATTTCTTTTTTATAAAAAATTAAAAAATTTACACCAACAAACCGAAGATGACGAATCTATCTTACTTATGATTAAAGTACTCAAAACATGACAAACAGATATTTCAATCAATGGTCTACTAGATACCTCTGAAGAATTTTATTGTTACAAAATACTTTTTTCTTCAAAATACTTCAAAAATGAAAAAGCCATTTTTACATACAAATTTAGTATTAAAAAGGTAACTTAAGTTTTCAATATAAAACCAACTTACAAAAATTATAATAAAAATGTATTTAGACTTTTTAGTACCAAGTGAATTAATATGCCTCAAAGCAAACTGCATTTCCTCAAGTAACATTGCACAGACAATGTAAAAGCCACCAAATAGACAAAATCAGCCAGCGTTTTTTTTTTATTTTAACTTAATGCTTTTTGTATCTTTAGCCAACAGTTACAAATAATTAACAGTGCCAATCATGGATATTTTATCACAAATTTATAGATCTTTTCCAGTGTGCATTGCATTTCTAATGATGTACTCTAGAACTAAATAAAATAATACTGTAGATAGAAACTAACCCTCTTTTAAACTAGAACGTACATCTAGTTTAGGTTCAAAAAAAAAAAAAAAAAAAAAAAAAAAAAAAAAAAAAAACAGCCAAAAAAAAAAAAAAAAAAAAAAAAATTTTTTTTTTTTAAATCTTAAAAATTATTTTAAGACTAGCCCTAAACTTACATTTTTTATTTCTTATTTTTTTTTGTATTTGTTTTTTGCATAAAATCTTTTTTATTTTACATGGACAATGTATTATTAATTACCGCAAGAAAGAAATGGCGTTGATTTATCAGTAAACAACGAAGTTATAAGGCATAAATGTTTGGTTTAGCTATTTAAAAAAAAAACAACCGTAAGACTTTGTATATAGATAAGTGACCTTAAATACGTTCAAAATGAACCTCCCTACCTCTTTCCAGATACCTCTTTCGACAAAGATCTTCCGAACACCCTGTATGTACGTATTATGTGTATATATATATATATATATATATATATATATATATATATATATATATATATATATATATATATATATAAAACTAAAATTAATGTGAAAAAAAAATTACTACAAATGTTATCTAGAAATGGAAACCCAGCTAATATTTAGTTTCATTTTACTGGGTCCATATTTTACTGTAGACATTTTTCACAGAAATTCTTCTAACCTAGAAGCATTCTTTTAATTTATTATCGATGTGTTTTCCAAAGTATAAATGATGACTTCCGTTATACAGCATTTTCAATTATCCGGCGCCGGATAAGGATAAAGCCAGATAGACTCAATCCTCAATCCTCAATATATAGTACAATAGATACACATACCGGATCTATGATGATTATGGATATTTTATAACTTCCTCCAGTTTTGTATTTGCCAAATTATCAATTTAATTTAATATTATTAGTTTTTAAGACGACTTTTAAATAAATGTTTATGGCTCTTCCATATTGAAGATGGTAGTAAGAGGGACATGGATATGGTTGTTAGCAAGGAGATGAGTTCCATCTGTTCCAGAGGTTGGTTACAGTTAGCCTTCATCATGTCGTTCTGCTCTAGATACTTAGATAAATTCTTTGAATAATGAAAGTAAACTCGCTGTTTAAATATGTGCTTTAGTGTTCAACCACCCTAAATATTGTACTTTGTTGTGTATAAGGTTTTCATTTCTAATTTTATAAGTAACTTTTAAATTCCTCAATGCCATATATTGTTAAAATATACTGTTATTTAAAATTAACTCAAATGTATTGAATGCAAAAAAAAACTGCTATTCAGAATATTTTTTTTTTTTTAAACACTCTAAGATGTATAAGGAGGAAGTAACACAGAGGTAGATGCAATGGACATTACCAATATAATTAAAAAAAACAAAATGGGACTGAAAAGAAGGTGGGTGAGAGATCTACTTCTCCCTTGAGTTAATCTAATTCAAGCTTTGTCATAGAACACTGTCGATATACATGTTAGACTTATACTAGTGTGACCGAGTATAAGCTCTTGTGGGATAAAGCCCACTGTGAAAGGATTGGTATCTAGTTTGTACCAAATCAGCAAAATATGATACATTAACATCTTTATGGATATGTATGAGGATAATGAGCAATGATATCTCCTGAAAACAAGTTTTATTCAACAATAATATTAATATTCATAAGGGCAATGTTTCATGGCTTTGCCATGTTATCAAACCCTAAGAACATAAATAATAATTTAATAAATTAAAAACTGCATCATGGCATCGTCAACAATTATTTCTCATATATATTTATATATTCGTCCAATCCAAAATTTCTATTTCCCCTGTCAAACCTAGTTAAATTTACTATTAGACCTTGTATATGAAAATTCGATTAAATTCTTAAAAATACCCATGCCAGCACGCTAAATATGTATGATTTGGAAATATATGACTATTTTGACATGTTCAGTGGGCTGGCGTTGGTGTTTAACTGATGTAGAGGAGATTCCACATCATTACGGATTATTTAGCGTGCTGGCATGGGTATTTTATGGAACTCGATCAGAATTCCATGTATAGAGTCTAGAGTAAATTTAACCAGCTATCAGATGGAAAAAATATTCATCCAAAGGAAAAAGAGTTATTGCCAAATGAGTACCGTTACACGGATAAGTGCTTGAAAGTTTTCAAGCGCGCCCAATTACGTCGCTTTCCGCTTAGATTTTCAACCTAGTGGGAATAATTTAGCTGTTGTATAAATTTTAGCTGTTTATGTTTCAGTTGAATGAAATATCAAAATTTGGCCAATATGAATCCAAATTTTACTAGAAATGCACCCGCTGGGACTGCAAGACTCTGCGTTCTTAATTGAACTGGACAAGGATGCTCAATTAAGATTATAAGTAGAATTAAGATGGTCCGTTGGCTAAATGTATTTTGGCTCTTTGACTAACATTTTAAGGGTGTATCCCTCCACGACAAAGGTCCGAATAAAAAAAAAAATGATGAGGTTTTAGTTAAACCTATTTGTTAAGAGGGAATATAAGTTCAATATATTAGTTAAAATTGTTTAATAAACATAAATATATCACATGGACAGGAGGATTGTTAACATATATCAAAAATTTACACGTTGTAATAATCAGACCCGTGGCAGAATTTTAGGATTGAATATATTGTTTAGTCAACCTCAACGGACATTAATGTTTCCAATGCAGACAAAGCCCCACGTTTCTCTTTGGTCCCTTTTAATTTGAAGGCTCGTATTGATTCTAATCCACGAATACATTTTCATCATTTGTATTATTTTAACTTTTTATGTTTGAGAGGATATTTCGATTTTAACCCAACACTGAAAAATAACATGTTATTTATGGTTTTATTATTAACTTTTTACAACTCATGCATTATGTCGTCACAAAAAATTAGTTTTCAACTTCTTCTGTCTAACTATTTTAACTCACGTATTCTCTTATTTATCACTTCTTCCATGATCCCCTCAACCCAACTTATCCGCGGGCCTTTCTTTCCTTTCCTTTCCGAATTCCATTCCATAATTCTATGACTTTTGTAGGGTTAATCTACCCTTACTAAGGTGATAAATCCTGCCTGGGAGAAGGTTATCTAATCTTGTAGCAACCCTTTCTAAACATCCGCGATGAAGTAGGGACATTTTTTCAGTGTGCCCTAGGATTTATTTTAACCTAGTTTATACAGTTTTTAACTTCTTACACTGCTCAATCATCAATTGATATTATACAAAAGTTTCTGGAACACAAAAGGAGGACTATAAAGCGTCTGCAAATAAGAGAAACACCATCCTTGAGACTAGTTCAAGAATAATTAAAAATTATTGATACTAAAGTATTTATATTTTAGAACTTTTGAAATTCATAATATAAATCACAAAAATCATTCAACAATAAATAAAAGGAAAATACATATATGGGAAGAAACTGACTTGGACGTTATTTTTCTTTCTCCTAACAGTATATCTGACATTTTTTTCTTATATTTCTTAAAAGTCAACTATAGTATTCTTATTAAAAGTAAATACACAATATTAAAACAAAAAAACTAAAATTAAAAATAATAAAATAATTATTATAGAACCAAATATAACAAATAATTTTCTAAATAAATAATATATATTAGATAGGTACTTGGAAAATAAAAATTAAATATATTTTTTATAATTGCTGTTTAATCTGCATTTTTATAAATATTTGTGAATGTTTAAAGCATACATATGGCACACCCTAAAGTTAGTTTACGTTTTGAGCACATGCTACTGTTTGTTGTCTTTGTTGCATCTGGACACTTTAAGCCAACAATAACATACGATGAATGCTTTTAAAGAGTTTTTATTTATGCGTTATAGCAATAATTTAGTTCAATCCAAAATCTGTTATCAAAATTACAGAGTAAAAGATGTCATCAAATGTATTTGGAGGTTCACTTCATCAAAGTTTGACAGAAAAACCAAATTGAATATACCTTCAATCATATTTTAAATGTGCATTAGTATAATTATCGAATAGTCGATTTACATTAATTAGTATTTATTTATATTAATAAAAATAATAATAATACCAAAATTGCTTTATTATTGATACTGATACCTCGGTTAAAAAATGATCCGCTCACATTTTTTATACGATATATATATATATATATATATATATATATATATATATATATATATATATATATATATATATATATATATATATATATTTGTTAATCAATTTATTCAGTAGTTATTTTAAACTAATAAGTAAACGGCAAAAATAAATTATTATTCACAATACATAATATTTATGTTAATTAAAATGAACACAATTGGTTTTCAGTTGAATAATAAAACCGTGCATTTTTTTTCTAATACTTCTTTTAAACAAATTTTTTTTTTTAAAGTTGAACTCCTTATAAATCGTACAGATCTTTTCAAAGTCAGTTTAGGAATATATGCAGTTAATTTCAACTTGCTCTCTTACAGTGGTAATACAAAAAACATTCAAAGAATGTGAGTCAGTGATTTAATATTTCAATCGTGGGAAATGACTGAACTATAGGGCCAAAATAATTTTGAGCATCCGTTCAACTATGCATCATATAGATAACGCATTCTAAGGAAAAGTGAATTTAAAGGAATTATGGAATGTGAGTCGTGAACCAGTAAAGCAAAAAACGAAATACGAAATTTTAAATGCAACAAAATTGGTCAATACTAAACAACAAAAAAAAGGGGGGGGAAACGCTTAGTTAAGTCATTAAATTCAAAAAAGAAGAAAAAACTTTAAAGAAGAGTAGTTAGAAAGAAATTTAAAAAAAAAATAGAGTTAGTGTACAATTTGAAAATGGTTATGTCTATCGACTGATGGCTCCGAGAGTCTAACAAGGAAAAGCATAATTAAGGTTTTTTAATAACTTTGCAGTAGCTGTGTTACGTTAAATGTAACAGCCTTATATATTAGATAACGCCCATGAATTTCTAAAGAGATATAACTCACAACTCTGTTTTTTTTTATATTTATCTTTATGTTCATTAGTTCAGTAGTTTTCTATAAAATGTCATAAATGTATAGAATCAGCTTCAAATCCCTACAACTCACTTACGGTTGAGTTTAAAAGATAATTCAGGTGCACTTTTTACATTTTTTTAAAGTTGGTTTTTGACTTGTGTCACTTTAGAAATACAAAGTGTACAAACAGTACAGCGATTTGTACAGTAATGGTAAATTCTGGTGTAGAAATCTTTCACTTTAGTGATGACATAAGAAGATTTGGATGTTAGGATGGGTTGTAATAGAATTAAGAAAAATTAAGAAATATAAGGTCGAGATATAAGAAATATTGAGATCATTATGCATGGTTTTGTTGGAGACATAATATGGAGCATTCGGAATAGTTCAGAGGAATTTGGATTGGAAGGATTGGATGCATTTGATATTCGGGTTTAGTTTTTATTATTCAATCAATACATTTATCTTTTAATGACTAAGCTAATCACAGATGAATCACTATGACTAAGTTAGAAGATAATCTTATTTTGGAATGAGGTTTGACACATCGCCGCACCACCAAGATGGGATAATCTGAGAGAGATTATGATTGTATTACAAAGAATACAAAGGTGATGCAACTTTATGTACATCTCTTCCAATACATTTAGAGAGCCTAGTAGATTTGAGTGGTTATGGAGCTTACTATGAAAGGATATGTATCTAACATCGAGATATATACATTTAATTTTTAATTTAAAATTATTGTTATTGGTTAAAATTTAGAAAAAAATTTGCTACTCGTTCATATGTAAGCCCATCTAGACTTCTGCTCAGCAGATTTTCAATAGGGTGAAATATGTGTACAAAAAGACTTCAGAATTTTCAATCATAGACATGAGTTATTGTAGTTTTTTGAATACCTATAAATAATTTATATTAGTTTATTTAGTTTTAACACACTCATGTACTTCAACTAACGGATTACCTACAGATTAGTAACCTATATTAGCCAGTGTGGGAATGTCAAGATTTTTCAGTTGTAATAAATCACATCAATTTATTTACTTCTACATTAAATTTTTATTTAAACTCGGAGGGAATTCTCACAAACATTGTATCGTAATGTTTATCAATAAGTTGTCTTTATTAATAGAAAATAAACTCAGGCATACAATCTAAGCTTCACGATATATTTATAAATAAACTTTACGTACCAATTTACATTTTCCAGTCAGCAAAAATATACTACCTAGTCCAGTCAATGAGTGCTGAAATGAGGGTTGTAGAGTTCATGAAATATGCGATAATGCTAGACTTCACAGCTTCATTAGGAGTAGCTAAAAGGTAAACATACTAAAAGTCCCCGCCCCTGGGGGTAAGCTAACGGTGAAAGGGAGGGGAGAAGTTAAATTTTTTTTTCTCGATTATATCTCGAAAATGATTGACCCTAGAAAAATATGTTTAAAAAAATATTAAAGCATATTAAATTTTCTATAAAATAGTTTTATAAATATTTGTCGAACTCCAAACGGTTTTCGAAATATACGTTATTGAAAATCGATAATTTTCGAGAAAATTTTTTGTTTACAAATATTGCTTCTTGTACCAATAAACTGCAAGCATTAAATTTATTTTAATTTCATATATACGTTACTAGCACTTGAAGCAAACGTTTGAACAAAAGTGAGATAAAAAATTTTTTGTTTTCAAATATTATCGATTTTTAATCACATATATCTCGCAAAATGTGCAAAGTTCGACTAATGCGTATGAAAACAATTTTATATGAAATTCAAAAGGCTTTAATTATTATTTTTAATATATTTTTCTAGAAATAACTGTTTTCGAGATAAAATCAAAAAACCCAAAAATGGGACCTTCTCCCCTTCCCCTTCCTTACGCTAACCCCACCTCCCGGGGGCAGGGACTTTTAGTAGGTTTACCTTCTGATTACTCCTAAAGAAGCTGTGAAGTCAAAAATGATCGCATATTTCATGTACTCTAGAATGTGTTTATTGACTGGACCATACTTATTAAAACCGATTCCACCAGATGTTAAAATAGACCCATCTAATCACTATTAAAACACGAGAACATATGATTGTTGAAAAGGATTTGGATGAGGGATTAGAATGACACTTATCGTATATCTTCACGTAGACTCTTAGAAGAGTTACCACTGAATATTGATTTGATGTCAGTGTTAAGATGGCTATTGTACTTGACAATCTTCCATTGTATAAATTTAAAGTGTATCCTACTCCTCATCCGGAAATTAAAACTTAAAATACAACAATTTTCTAGAATCTAAATCAATGATTGCTGAAAGGTTGCCTCAGCTACTGCCAGCTGCTAACAGCGCTTGCCGTTTGACCCAGATGTTCTGTTTGCAGTCTCGTCTCCATGGTTCCTTGGCCAATCGGAACACTGTAGGGGCTTCTATCCTCGATAGATAGGGCAGTCCTTTTTCGATGCTCGTAACAAATACCTAATTGTTATTTATATAGAACAATAAACAGTTAATTATAATCACATAAATGTGAACCTAAAAATTACTTTTCTAGAGAATTGAAATATTTTAAACATACAGAAATAAAAACTGGTAAATTTTCGTAATTCAGGCATTTTAAAAACGCTAATTATTAAATGAAATAACTGCAGAAAAAGTAGTAAGAAAGGACATCTCACTTCACTAATGTGATTCAGAAAAAAGTAACAGCTATGATAAAAGATTTGTGAAACTATGAATTAATCAGATTCTGAGTGAACAAAAAAACATGAATATTTGCAATAATAATTTATAAAATTATAAATCCTGGGACTGGTTTTATTAGATTCCATTGGCAGTAATCAGATAACTACTTATCTATTCTATAATATAAAAGGACTAGCCACTTTTCGTTTGTGATCACTAACCGCGAAAACTACTGAACCAAATTTTAACCTCATCATCTCCATAGTTCAAGGAAGATACACCAATAATAAAATTTAAAGAATTTTAATTATATTGCCATACATAAGCGATAAATATGAGTTTGGTAGTCGACCGATAGGTACGGTGTTATATAGAGCTATAAATGTATGATAAAAATTTCTTATTTTCAATTAAATTGTTTATAAAAAAGCTATTAAATATATGGAGTGACATGTGGATCTATGTGCTGTTTAAAAATCGACCGATATGTGGCCATTCTCCAAAAGAGTTTTCTTTAGTAAAACTATTAAACGTAACTGTACCAAATTTTAACGACATCTTCATATTTCTAGGAAGGTTTATAATATTATTTTTTTCATTAGGGCCATAAAGGACCACGGTGCTTGTGTTTTAGATGTTTCTTGATGTGATCGTCGTTGCTTGTCACGATTGGTGTTCTTAGTGGTGGGCTCGGCACCTTTCTTGTTGGTACCTCGAGCTTTTCTGATGGCCCAGTAGTCCTTCATTTTCCGGCTAAATTCAATCTTAAGTTCCTCAGACCATTTCCTGGTTTCGTCTTTTGGTCTGTGGGTAACTTCTGTGAGGGATCTTTTGAAGGATTTAGTTTTAAGAGTTTTATGATAGTTACTCCGGTCGGCTAAGTCATTTTGATTTATATGGAGTTTGGAAAGATCCTTCTCCACTTGCTTCATCCACAAGAATCCAGTAGCCTTGCCCTTGTTAGCAGCCTTGAAGATCCTATGGGATAGCCTGTTTGAGTCGATTCTGTATAGATGTCCGTAAAAAGCCAGTCGCCTTCTTCTGATGGCATCAATGAGATTTTCTTGGGAATAAATATATTTTAATAATAATATATTTTACTATAATAATAATTAAAATGTATAGTCTTGATTACCAGAAACGAGACTTGCCAAACTGTCATATACTTTTATGGTTAGAAAGTAAAATCCAACCAGATGGATCGATAAAATTATTTCTGCCAAAGTGGATGTCTAATTATGCTTTTACGTACTCTTTAAACACCTAATAAATGCAATTTTAACCAGGTTAAGAATTACTGCCATGCGTGAAAATATCATTGAAGAAATAATGCTAAATTATATACTTTAATACAAGATTTTTATTGATGGGCAAATGATATTAAAATTATTTATTGTTGAGAGCGGGCGGTGCCGCAACGGGGTATGCTAGTTTTTAATAAAAATAATACATTTCTTTATTAATACATAATACAAATGAATTATTCTTAAATAAAAACATAGTTTAACATAAACAAAATTTAAATAATTTACATATCTTTAAAAATAAGGAAATTTTTTACAACTTTATACAGTATACACATCTATAAAATGTGTGGGGAAATGAAAACAATAATTTGTAAAGAATTACTCATAAGTCGCACTTCAATAAATGTTCTCCATTAGAAGATCTATAGACCATCTTCATTTCAAACTCCTCGGAAAGTTATCGGGAATTGGATGATAAGCAAGTAGGGAGATTAGTGGAGTTGGTAAGTATGTAAGCTTATTGTATTAGGATAAGTATCTGGTTTCGGCTAATTCAGCAACATATGGGACATTATGGATAAGACAAGATCATTATGGATAAGTTTATTTGTGACATAATGAGAGGCTTTAAGAATTCTTTGAAGCATTTTGATTGTAAGGATTGGATACAAGAAGAACTAGGTTTAGAGAAGCCCGAAAGGTTCATTCCGTAGGTCCATAAAAGTTTAATTACTGACATCTCAATGATTATTTTGTAATTAGTCTAGTCAATAAACACATTGTAGAGTGCATGAAGTATGTGATAATTTTTGACTCTAGCATCGTTAGGAATAGTTAGAAGGTAAACATATTCAAAGTCCGCGCCCCTGGGTGGTGAGCTAACGGTGAAGGGGAGGGGAGAAGTTCTATTTTTTGATTTTTCATATCTTGAAAACGGTTGACTCTCGAAAAATATGTTTCAAATAAACATAAAAGTTAATTAAATTTCCTATAAAATTGATTCTATATAAATTTGTCGTAATTCTTGCCGTTTTTCGGTGATTCTCGGGAAAAAACAAATGTCACCTCACTTTTTGTTAAACTTTTGCTTCTAATACCTTCCACGATCGTTTCCTGGAAAAAACGTCAGAGTCAAAATTATAGAGCATTAAATTTACTTTAATTTCATTTATACATGTTTGGTATTTGAAGTAAATATTTAACAAAACGTGAGGTAAACATTTTATTTTTTTAAATTATCTATTATTGATAACGTATATGTCGAAAACCGTTGTAATTTTTATGAATATGTATATAATTAATTTTATGGGAAATTTAATTAGCTTTTATGTTTATGTAAAACATATTTTTCTAGAGTCAACTGTTTTCGAGATATAATCGAAATACCACAAAAATTATGGACTTTTCCCCTCCCCCCATCGTTAGCTCACCCTCTTGGGGCGGGGACTTTTAGTATGTTTACCTTCTAACTAATCCGAACGAAGCTGTGAAGTCAAACATTATCGCATATTCCGTGCACTCTACACCCCTCATTTTAGCACTCATTGACTGGACTAAATATAATTAGAAGCTTTGATCGTTTGTCTAGTAAATGTTAAAGAAGTCGAAAACAACTAAATTTTCTAGTCGTTTTAATCTTCTCGTGGATTCCAAGTTAGATGTGTGTCAAACGGGATCCTAAGTAGTGAGTCCGTTTTACAGGGATCCAAGGAATATTATGAAAGTACACTGAAGGACAGGAAGAATAAGTCTTTAAGTAGGTATTGAATTTCATAATAAACGTAGCATAAACTAGCAAAGGAGTAAATAAAGCATTCCAATGAGCATATGTTCCCTACAAATGCAAAATATCGAATGTAAACATACGCGGTTTTTGTATTCGATCTTTAGCGATTCGTTACATTGATTCGGCATAATCGAACAGTTTGTATAATCAACCCTTTGACAGGGTTCTTCAGGTTATATTATTTACTGAGTGAATTCAGATTTGAGATTTTACTAAAACTATTTTATAGAAGAAGAAAAAATGAACTACCTCATAGAGAGTTCAGGATGGCGAGAGCGAAACGCATGTTAATAAATTTCGGATTCGAACTGAATAAATTGAAAATGGAAAAGAGTACATTGAAAATGGATTGCAAATTTTATAAATAAAGCTAAAAGATACAGACTTGTATTTAATAATAGTAAATAAACAAACGTGGCTCATTAATGTAAAATCTTTTAAAACAATTCATTGATATTTTATGTATTGTAGTTCACCGGAAATCCCTTTCTAGACTGAAACACCATGGATAAATATAGGGAAGAAGAAATAAGAGAAAAGTATTTGGCGAGTGCACGAATGATGAAGAAAGAGGGGATCGAACTGTCTTAGGATGAAGGCAGAGATATAAAGAAGGGATATTTGGTAAATGTTATCTTTTCAAGAAAGGGTTCGGACAATATATTTTAAATAGAAGAACAGAAAATAGTGGTCCGTTATGATGTAGTTCTTCTACTTTTACAATTCCACTTGAAAAAGAAAACATTGTGAAAATGAATGAATGGCCCTCATAGAGAAAGTAGTATTAGACATGAGCTGTACATAGCTCCGAAGGTGGCTGAAACTAAGCAATACTTAATAATTCGAATTAACAATAAATTTATCTAATGATATCTATACTTATAAAAATACAAATAAAAAATAAGAAATCACTTTCGGTCGATCACCAAAATCAAACCTCTTTAATATAGTTGAGAAAGTAATACATAAAACAGGATTTCAAAAATACATTTGTTCTACAAAAGCATTGTTTCGACAGAGAACGATTAGGCGATCAATTGTAATGAAATATTTACTGACCTGTTTTAGTTATTTATGTAATCGTGACGGTCTGTTAAAGGGTGTCTTTAATTATAAATAGTATTATTGGAATTTAAAATAATCTGTGTGGTTTTACTTAACCCATTTAAGTCTACTGTTGCGTATTTGCAACAATAATTCAACTTTTTTTTTTATAAGTTCAATTTTTTTTATTAAATCAGCTTATTATCCAAGGTTTGTAATTATTGAAAATTTCAATTTTCAAGTTTTAATTTAAACATTTAAATTGTGTAGTGATGTATTGTTATTTTAAATTGCACCCAGATTTCTTCAAAGCATACAACGAATTAAAAATTAAAATTGTTATTTCTGTTGAGAACGGTTAAAAACTATAATTTTTATTTCTTTGAAGGATTTCATGATAGGAACGATTTCAATAAACGTTTTCACGAAACGTTGGTGCAGCACTTGTAAATATATCACCTTAACTATCTTCGAAAATAATTATATCTTCTACAGGCCAATGTTGCGTGTATTTAATGTAACATTTTCTGTCTCTATTATGTGTGAAAAAGAGAAAGAAGAAAAAAAAATTTTTTTTTTGTTAATTTTTCTTTAAACTAAACTAATTAAATTTTAAAATATATATTTGAAGAAAAATCCATACTTTCAAATAATTCTACCCTTGGCCTCAAATGGATTGATCTGGAAATTATAATCTAAAACCGTAAATGCAATCTGTATTGGTAAGTTTATTTTTTGTTTTTTTTTTTTAATTTAACCGTGGACATAATGCATATGTATAGGTAATTTTTTAAAAGGACACAGGAGTTTTTTTTTTTTTTTTAATTTAACGCCTAAGCCGTTAACGAGTTCATTCAGCTTCTGACAGCCCATTATAGTCGTGACATAAAGTATTGACAGTTTTGAAAAATGATTTTTACAAAACAAAATTAAGCTTAATTTTAAACAAAAATAGGTAGCCCCATAGGAAACAGGAGTTTAGTAGGTACAATAGAGGAGTAAAAGAATACAGTAGTTTAAGTACAATATACAAAAAAAAAAATATTCAACAGATGTAAATATGATATAAATCTAATCATTCATTCCTATGCCTATCAAAATATGAATTCCTCTTTCATAGTTTGTTGTAGTTTGTTACGATTTCTTTTATTCTTTTTTTCCAATATACCTTAAAAAAGTTTACATAAAAGTTTATATACATAAAAGTTTATTATATATAAAAGATTATTATACATAAAAGTTTATTAATATAAATTTATATACATAAAAGTTTCTTTTAATATAATACATTATTTTTGCATAAAACTTTAATAGTCTTATTTTCAGGAATAGAACAAACGATAAAAATTAGTCAAATTATTCTAGGCAGTAGAAGCGAACTGAGTATTTATATATCCTACCATATTTCCGTTTGAAAAAAAAAAAAAAAGACTCCATAATTTCTCTCTTTTGTGTTGTATCTAAAAGCTAAGTTGTTATCTTAAAATGTGACAGTTATAAAAAGCTTTGATAGAATTAAGCTTGGGTACTTCCAGTAAACCATCCAATTTATTTCTTATCCACTTTACACTTTCAAAAATCCTCAAGGCTTTTTGTTATGTATTGCCATGTAACAAATAAAATTGAATTTAAAATAAAAAAAAATAAATGCGGATAACCCTTATGTGTTATCAAAAATTACCTTTTTATTATAACCACTTTAATTTCATTCTTAAAACCTCGAAGAATCGTATCGAAACTGGATGGTTAAAATAAATTCAATGGAGTATTCCTAGATTAAACCTGTATGCCTTCTGTCCTATTGCATACTTTATAAATATCCCACTACTTCCTGTCATAAAAATTCGATACCTTCAATACTATCTGGACAAATGTCTTACTTGAAACCTTATACCAGAATTAAGTAACAAGAAACCTCATGACCAGAGATTACATCATTTACTGTAAAATCTGTTTAAGCTTACAACTGCTCACAAACGATATATTTCCATGAATACAATTACCTACTTAAAAATGTTTGGACCTCAGGGGATCAAATAGTCAATTTAATTCGACTCGTATCTAATCTAAAACCATTCGAAAAATCCCCGATTCTTCTTATTCGGGATGTACTAAAGTTGTCCAGAATGTCTTTATTGTCATAAGTGTTACTGCTTTGGCCCGGAACAGAATACCTATCTTTTTAAAATAGACTCCTTAAACACTGAAATACACTAGTATCTCAACTTTTCCTCATTCGATTCTTGATATCACCGGAAAAGAAGATGGATTGGGACCATGTAGTATATATACCATCAACCAAGGTGAATTTGCCATATTGGGGTGAATTTTTCTACTTGTCACATTATAGTTTGTACCATTTATGAAGCTTGGAAACTGGGAAAATTCACCCCAGTTGACGTACTTTAATTTAGACCAGTTGAAGTACTACCGGTGGGTTTTACGTTACACGTCATGGAGAGGTGCCCTGGGGTACTGGAGTGCCCAGCCAGTTCATTACTTCCACATTAATTCACTACCTGCGCTAGTGACTTAGTCTTTCTGGTAGTTTCCTATGTTTGGCAACAGTACCTATGTGACAATGAGTCGATTATAGTTTTACCTGTGCCCATTTTTTTTTAAAAGTCTTTTTTGGGTAGAGTCACCATTATAAATAAATTAGCTTCGAAATTAGTGAGACAACACATATTGAACCATTTGAATAGTACAAATTGTCAATCTTCTATCCTCTACCAGGTGATCCAAGAGATGCAAAATTGAAACACTACCATAAGTAGCAGCAAATAAGGTAGCAACAGTCATGAGATCTTTTTCATGTTATGGGAAAAAAGCCCATTTGTTGAAATCATTAACTAAAAATATATGTACAGAACACAAAATAATAATCTTTCCTTTTTATATTTGTTAATATATGATAATACTTTATAAGTCTTCTTCTTCTAGCACAACAAGCGCATAAGCGGCCCCTGGCTTTTTCAACTTTTACCTCCCATATATTCCTATCTATCGCATACAACTTAATACTTTAAATAGAAAAAAATTGCTCATAACTATCAATAAAAATATTTTTTGTTGGGGTTAACCAGTACACCTTGCGTACCTTTATTGTGTACCTAGTGTACCTTTTATTGCATATTTTTGAAGTATACCTTTAAAGGGGTAAATCTACAAGGCTTTAAATTTGATGTATTATATTAAATTAAAACCTGTGTCACTACACCCTATAGTGGTCACTTGATTAGGGTGTGTTATATTTTTGCCGGTGACTGTCTAAGGAGATAATATGTCCAGGATAGAACACACCTGGTATATTTCCCTACAAACGTTACCCACTTAGTAGAGATTTCATTGTCCCTGGATAATCTCCTAGCCTCTGCAATTGTATGCAGTGTTTTTCAATAGTCTTTATTTTACCAAAAGCTGATGGACGAAAAAACTATGAATCTTCTTGTCTTTCTTGAAACAAAATAGATATTCCCAATAAATAAAGATATTTTTTCGAGCATTTTGGAGGTATTAGAAAAAAAAAATACCGTGTTAAGAAACTTAAAAATCCGCCTTGACAAAGTAAACAGCGCTTACCCAAGCCGAGAGGATATAACGGTTTGCTTCACAATGGCTCAACATGGCGTCGCTAGAAAGTTCGTCATGGCTGATTTGATGCAGCGGCTTGACGCTTTCCCGAAGTCTTCACTTTATTTAAATAACAATGACACAGGCTTGGAATGCCTACATGCGTATCACTCCTGCTTACGGATATTTCTCGTTGGAGTGATTGAAGATTCTACAAAACTAAGAAAAATAATTTATTTTGAAAAAATAAATCTCAGTTGGAATTAAAATACTAATAAAAATGTCTCTCAAGACATTCAATTTTACAACTTATACGCATAATGAAAATTTATAATTTTTGGCATATCTGTATTACATCCATACGATACAGAAAAATGAACCTTATAGCCGTTATATATTAACAAAATAGAAAGTTTTCATGGAAAAATATTCAGGATAATACCAATTATCTTAGCAGGTGCAGGTAAGTATCATTACTCTGCTTACTGAACTTCGCTTCAATTCTAATAATAACTCCACAAAAAATAGCATAGCTACAACGCACCAAACAACACCTAAAAAATCAGAAAAGGAGCTAGATGCGGGATCCGGTGAACTAAGAAAAACAAATTAAGCTAGGGAAAAGTACCGCTAGGTTCTGTACCACTTATGTCCACTACTCGTATTTTACAACATTGGTATAACAATAGTAAAGCCCGAATAATTCTCGAAAAACCTGGAGCTGACTTTCCGTTAGAAAGAGGAGTAAAACAAGGAGATCCTTTATCACCTGAACTCTTCAATTGTGTTCTAGAAGAAGTATTTCGAAAACTGGACTAGGAAAAAATGGGAATAACTATCAATGGGCAAAACTATCGAATCTGAGATTTGCAGACGATATTGTCCTGATTTCGGAATCTATTGAAGAAATAAATTGCTTGCTGCAGCAACTAAACGAAGAAGGGAAGAAGCAGGACTAGAAATCAACTATAACAAATCTTTCCTAATGACAAACAGAAACAAGGAAGAAATTTACGTAGAAGATCGCAAGTTAGAATGGGTAGAAGAAACCGTTTATCTCGGGCAATATATATCTTTTGAAGAAAGATTTAAAAAAGAATTAAAAAGGCGAACCAAAATAGCTTGGTCTAAATATTGGTCCAACAAAGATATACTCAAAAGTAACATGCCTATCGCCCTGAAGAAAAAAGTCTTCGATATTTGCATTCTACCTTTCCTAATTTACGGTTGCCAAACTTGGCCTGCAAACAGACATATAATTAATAGCCTAGCTATTACCCAAAGAGCGATGGAAAGGAGCATGCTAGGGATAAAGCTAAGGGATAAAATCCGTAGCAGGAAGATCTGCAAAATAACCAAGACAAAAGATGCGGTGACAACCTTCCTAGATTTTAAGTGGAAATGGGCAGGCCACATAGCAAGAATGGACAGTAGAACATGGGCCAAAAGAACCACAGATTGGTATCCTGTCCATTCAACACGGAAGAGAGGAAGACCTAGTTCGAGATGGCGGGACGACATCGAAGATCTTCTGGGGTGTCTATGGCACCGGTCAGCAAATGATGAAGTCATTAGGAAAAAACAGGGAGAGGCTTATGCCCAAAGATGGGCCACTTTTCCTTGAAAAAAAAAAAAAAATGTAAATTTCTTTTATTATTTTGTAATTATCTTTTGTGGAAATAAAGGAGCTATTATTATTATGATTATTATTATTATATCCACCACATTACCTTTTGCAACAAATTCATTCAAGTTAAAACTAAATAAACAAATGTTTAGATCACAACATAACTTTATTACAACAAAAATATATGGTTTAATATAAAAAAGAAGAAAAATTCCTCAGTTTTAATATTAAGAAATAATAGTCCAAAACCCGAATACCAAGAAAATGATGGCAGTATCCTTAGAATAGAAAACAGCAAATAGAAAAAGTATTTACAATGATTAAATTGTTAGCAGTAGACATTTTATACAAAATAAATATATTGATAATGTAGATTGTTGGGTAGGAAGTCATATATACACAGCAATTCAAAATAATATTTTAATTTATAATGCCGACTTTTCGACTTGCATTGCAAGCCTTCATCAGGTCTAGAAGAAAAGAAAACAAACAAGAAAGTATGACTAAATTGTAGAGAATATATAAAAAAAATAAAAAAGTAAACAAAACTATCAAAAGAATAAATGTATAAGAGTAAAGACAGTAACATAAAGGCAATATCTAAAGGCCATGAAGACAATACATAAAGACTGTTGAATTAAGATTAAAATGAATTTTTCCGAGAAAAATTGATAAATCAATGGATGGAATTTTTTACCTCAGTCTACATAAATATCAAAACTAAAGAATAAGTATGTATAAATGTTTGTACGTTATATATCAACGTTTTACATTCGTTTGTACTTTTTTTCTGTTGATATCTTTTGTCAGCGATCAAACTAGATAAATCTATTCTTTAGTACACATATTATTATTTTAAAGGGAAAACGTTTCATGGGTTATTTGTCGTTCCATTTCGTTGATAATGACAATAATATAACCGTATTGATTGGTTACAGCATTCAGCTGTGCGTAGCTGAATTATCCTGAACGATAGTTAAATATTATGTTTTACCTCTTACAACTTCATCTTCCCTTATTAATTGTTAATATATAATTATTCCTTAAGTTTCCTGTAAATTATCCTGCTAATATCTCGTCCATTCTTCATTAGACGTTGTCAGTATTTAATTAAAGGAAGAGGCGAGGCTCCTGGAATATCATCCAGCTAGCATTTTAGCCATTCACCATTATCTTCTCCCCCCCCCCTCTTCAGCTGAGAAATTATTAAACCAACTTGAATAAATTGAAAGCGTATCGATTACCATTGAAGGGAGTCCATTATTCACAGGCCTCAATGTCACCCCGAGCCGACAAAGGTTGACACCTGTTCTAAACAAACTTTTGAAGAACATGGGAACACAATGCATTTATTAGGAATGAAATATGTATCTATTGGTAGTAGTCAAACTATTGTACCTTCACCTCTCAAAGGGGCGAGAAGCCGTTCAACTTGAGCCCTAACCATATGTTTGATAGACAATCTATTACTCGAATATAGCTCGGAATAGAATTCACCATTCACGTGTCACGTCTATAAAAAAAAACAAAAAAAAAACAACAACACTAGAACATCAAACGTACCCTACCCTCCCTTTAAGATAACTTATCGCATACATTACTGATAACCATAACTAACGCCCCATACTATGTTTCCAACAAAACCTACTTAATGATCTTTTGTCCTAGAATCCAATCCCATCAAATATTCAAAATTTCATCAAAAACTATCGGTTTTTTTACATTCATTTTAACAAGCTCTAGCTCTGTTGGTGTTGCTCGGATCGAAAATTTGACGACAGTTCCCTTGTCAGAAATTTAATGTAGAATATTATTTGTTATAAAACATTTGTCGATAGGACCTACCGTTTAGGAACTATATTGGTTTGCATGAAAAACCATTTAAAACCGCGATTTTCTCTTAACTTTTTTTATTTCGATTATCATCGATTGTTAATAACGAATTTAATTATTTATTTAAGTAATTTGATCATTTTATCTGTAGACTTTAAATTGGGAAAAACAGTAGATTATTAATAGATATACCCATGACTTATTGTTTTTCTCATACATGGAGAAATTGCGTTATTTTTTTTTTTATTTATTGATTTTACAAATATATTTTATTTTTTGACAATGTTTCAATATCTTGATTAGAGATATCATTATTTTTTTTTTTTAATATAGTGTATTAAATGTGTTATCGTAAGTTGCTGCTGACAGTTGGTACATTAAGGTAAATAATGAGTTTCCTGGGACCAATTCGTATTAGTATCTTATTGATTCTAGATCCCTTAGTTCATCTGAAGTTCTCATAACCATAACTATAGATAACCATTACTAACGCACCATACTAAGTCTCCAACAAAACCTACTTAATGATCTTTGTCTGACCTTTTGTCCCAGAAATCATTCCCATCAAATATTCAAAATTTCATCAAAAACTACCTAAAAATCGACTAGCCCTACATCTCCCTCGCAGGTAATAAAGTTTTTATTTTTTTTAAACCATCGATGCAACTGAAAAAGAAGCGTTGGGATCTCTTTGGATCTGGCTTGGCCCTTCAAAAGTGGAGTGAAAAGTCTGATTGGGAGATCCTAGTGTATAGATCCTAGAGTGTATATTGTAAATAAAGAGTTTTCTTTTCCTTTTTTTTTTTATTGTTTTATTCAATAAATATAACAATGGAAGGGCAATGAATAATATGGATGACAAAGAATCCACTCATACAATATGTACAATTAAATAAAATATAAAAATCCTCCAACTATACAAGATATTAATATAAAATAAAACAGAAAATAAAAGCATAAACAAATAGTAATAATAACATATCAGAAAAAAATAAGCATTAAAAAAAAAAATAATAAAAAAAAAAAAAATGAATTAATTCATTAAAAAGCACACTATTTAATCAGTTCACATAAAATAAATATGACTGTATTTTAACTGTTTATTTAACTAATCCTGTTTCTGTTTTTACTATTATTTTTGTTCTAAATTTATTTATTTCTAATGTAATTTATTTGATTTTACTTTTTGTTCATTTAACATTTTTTATAGTTTGAGGTTCTTTGTTTTGTTGTTGTTTTTGTCACTTTATTTATTGTATGTTTTATGAGGTTGTTTATTTTTTTCACTTTTTTTTAATGAACATATAGTGTAAACGTATCTATAAAGCCACTCTTATTACTTATTGCTCTCTTTGAGGCAGATTATGACTTTCTCGATTAATTTTTTTTTTAAAAATTGCAAGTGAATACCGTACACCTGACCTTCCACCTCAGACTTTTTAGGTAGAGGCTACATTAAATCAATTGCGTATAAATCAAGAACTAACACTATAGATAAATTAAAATCTCGCATAATTCCACCTCACACAACCCTAAGCGAAAACCCTCAAATGGTTGGACTAAGTAAAGAATCATAGATTATACTCATTCAAGAGATGGGAACCAACAAGAACAACTGATGTAAACAGATTTTTCCTTAAAAGTATTTTTTTCTTAAATTCATTTTCTATGTAAAAAATAATTTTAGGATATAAGTTTATTAATTTTTTTTTTTTTTAGTTTTTGACTAAGATCAACTGTTCCGTGGAATTAACAAACACAAAAAAATCAAATTTTCTTCTACAAGGACACTGTTTTGCAGATCTGCCAGGATCTGACGATTTTTTGAGGCCGAAGGACTTCCTTGGCCACTCTCACCATCCACAATTAGAATTAGTTTTGGTCCTTAAGGATGCTGTTTTAAGATGGCGGAAGTTTATTAGTTTTTTGTCCTCAAGGATGCTGTTTTAAAATATTTAACGGTTTTTAAGTTATCCAAAGGATAACTTCCGCCATTTTTGTCCTCAAGGATGCTGTTTTAAAATATTTAACGGTGTTTTATTTAAGAGAAAATTGAACACTTTATCATCAATATTTAAATAATCAAATACTTTAAATCTTTAATACACCAAGTTTAACTAATTCCAGTAAATACTAAATGTTTCAATCATTATAAATTAATTATACCTTTTTTTTTTTTTAAAAATATCTACATAAATATTTTAAAATAAAACATCTTGTTTTCAAATATAAATAGGTAAATGTTTTTAATTCATAAATTAGTAAAACATAATAAATTATGATAATACAAATATCTTGGCAATGAACCTACATTACAAAGCTAACCAATTATTGATTGTTAAATTTTAAAAATGTAGTGTTTTTAGCAATTTATTTACCTTATTGTTGCAAACATTATTCATCAGAGTTTAATGCTACATTGACATTGGAATAAATATATAATAATAGCAAAATTAGACAAGTAATAAATTAAAAAGCCAATGATTATTACTTTGCAAATTAAGAAAAATAAAATCGGAAAAACTAATTTCTTGTAAAATCAATACGTGGTTTTTAAATATAAAACCAAATAAAAACTTATATAATTACAACATATATCGAATGAATTGTTTTAGAAAAAAAAAATTAAATCAACAATATTCCTTTATATTATTTAAATATTAAAGCAAATATATTATTATTTAAAGTTAGCTGTTACAACTAAAATACATATTCTAAGTTATCTGCAAACTTGGCAATCAAACTTTGTGCTGAACTCCACCGCAGTCTATACAAACTATTCAGACTTTCTGAATCCACTAATTGGGATCTTCGTCAATGCTTATATTCTCGATAATATAATTTTTTTTAAAGATAGTTACATTTTTTGAAATGCTCGTAAAACATCACGTTATTTATTAAAACAATTTTGTTGTGATATTCGAATGTTCAAAGTGCAGGAATATTTGAATCTCTCCGTATTTCAAAATTAAGGCACACAAAAAGGAAATACAATAATTATTTAATTATAAAATTTGAATTTGAACCAGTACAGAAAAACAAATTATTCATAAAAGTTAAAATTTAAAAAAGTGAGGAAACAAATATTAACAACAAATTCATTTTCTTAACAGTTATTCTCATTCAATTCATTGTCATTCAATTGTTAGCAATCTTTTCGTGAAGAGCTCTATTCAGAATTGGTAGTGGTTAGCATAGCAACCTACTAAATCCAAGATCGCGGGTTCGCAGCCCGGCAGATGACCTTAGGATTTTTTAAAGGGAGTAAAAAATCCTTAGCTATGCCGTCCTTCGGAAAAGACGTAAAATGAGGTTTCCCGAGCCTGTGCGATGTCAGGTACTCGTTAAAGATTCCTATCCTAATTATACCTGGAGGGGCAAAATTTAGGACTCCCACAGTAGCATTGTCCGATTAGCCATAGCAGCATAAAGTGACTTTAAACGAAATAAACAAGAATTTGTCATACTAGACTTGCACAGGTTCACCTAATAACCAACGGGTTTTTTTCTAAGTGTGAGATGTGCAGCCGTAGTTTTTCAGTAGCCCATCTTTTTAACACCAATGATCTAAATAAATCGGGAATATCTGCAAACGTTTCAGTTGCGCTGGGAAACAATGACAAAAATATTAACTCTTAAAATTTCTGTACCAAGAAGAAATCTACCATAAAATAAAGATATATCCTTAAATTTATTTTGATTCCGATTTTGTTTCTTAATTCACAACAAAGATTAGACAAGCGTTGATGACTGTAACGTTTTATGCTTAAAAACCCCAAACAAAACATTTTTTTTTTTTTTTTTAATAAAGAAAAATAATTAAATACAATCACACTGTATACATATGCAATAGTATTAACGACATTCACATGCCTCATGTACCACATATATATGATTATCTTGGTTTGAAATTATGTAAACCAGAATATCTTATTGAATCTTTTTGTTATACTTAGGGGACAATATGTCGTAGATCAAATATTAATTTTCAAAAAAAAACTCCAGAGAAATCCCAAACAAATCTTGTCTCTTCATTTATGGAAAGGCAAGACAGGGCCAAAGTAATACCAACGCACTTCTCTCATCCACGTCCCGAATGACGGCGACCTCTCATCTAAGACGCGGTCTGCCTCTTTCTCTCGTCCTGCACAGCTTTCCTTCCAGCAACCTCTTGGGTATATCCTCTTCTCTCATTTTGGCAAAATGGCCAGCCCAACGCAGTCTCCCAAGCTTGATGGGCCTCATCACATCCGCCTCCCCATACAGATGATATATCTCGCTGTTTGTTCTCCTTCCCCAGGTCTTCCCTACTTTAATAGGTCCGAAAATACGGCGAAGAATTTTCCTTTCAAAAATAAGGATCTTTATTCTTCAACGTCAGATAAGGTCTGAGTCTCTGATCCGTATGGGAAGACAGGCCTAATGAGGGTCTTATAGAGGAGACACTTCGTACGGCGTGAGATCACAGTGCTTCTCAGGTGGTTACTAATGCCAAAATAACACCTATTTGCCTTCACTATCCGTTTGTTAACATCGAAGGATATCCTGTTTCCACAACTTCCACTGCTCCTAGATATGTGAACTGATCTACGCTTGGAAATGTATATTAGCCCAGTCAATAAAGGTTTCGTGTGGCAACTAATTAGAGGAAAGCAGAATTTTTGCAGGGTGGTAGTACATAAAGTATGCACTAAAAAAACATAAAGTCCCGACTCGCACCCATCTTGCTTCCTCCCCCCCCCCACACCTTCAGCAACATTAATTTTACTCCTAATCATATTACAAACAAATTATGTTATATACACTTTTCATGTAGACAGCTTAGTTTCGCCGTAATACTTAATCATATACAGAAAACTGTCATTACAAAAAACGAAAAGTAACTTCAACAAATTATAGATTTTTATCATTTCGTTTTGGGAAGAAAAGTGTTAAACAAACCTTATAGATAATATAATTAGCGTTAAAATGATGTGTCTCATAACGCATAACATTAAAACGATGGCTTCACAGAGAGCGTTGAAAAAGTAGTGGACACCGGTGCACCGGTCTTAGCAGGGCCGTGCTGAGGTGCACAAACGCATATACTGCTGTTCATGACCATGTATAGTCATTCATTTGAAATGCAGCAACAATGTAATAACGTTTATTTTTAGGTTAATACTTCCAAAGTGAATTTTTTGTGCTATAATAGTCTTTAAATTACTTGTATCACTGATATAGGATAAAATTTAGCATCGAAGATTCAACTCCAAAAATCAAAAGATCTGACTGCTGGATATTGTTCACCACCCTTAGCTGTAAGTGTGATAAAAAGTCTTCCTCAAAATATCTTCGGGTTTAGGGGAGAGAGGGGGTGAAAGTCGTATGTTGCTGGCTGTCTGACCTCGGAACTCGGAAAACGTTACCTTTAGCACATATATACATAAAAAAGCAAAGCAAATTTGCAAAAAAATGTTATTTTATAAAATATCATAATTTTAGAGCTATGGAAGATGGAAAAATAGAAGATTTTTTACTTGAGGTAAGTCGCAGTTCTCCAGGATAACACGTTTGTCGGTACTCATTTGGCTATAATTCCGAAACTATTTGTCAGACTCAAATTTCTCTTTTTTCAAATCAAAGCTGGTTAAATTTACTATAATATCTCAAATATTAAATTTCGATCTAGTCCCGTAAAACACCCACGGCAGAATATTGAGAAACCCGTACTATTGTGAAAAAACTTTTATTTTTCGGCACATTTATCACAATAACTCGAGAACTATTTCTCCGATTCAAAATCCATTTCTTTCTGAAAGATGGTGAAATGTACTATAAGACCGTTTACATTTTTTTGATTAAATTTTGTGAAATACTCATGACAGCACGCTGAGTACACCGTACTATTTCGGGATTCACTTTTTTTATTTAAACATTTATCGCTATAACTCCAAAACTATTTGTTTGATTCGAAATTTATTTTTTCGATCAATCATCAAATTTATTTTATGAAATCAATCAATAGGTGATGTTTCGTCATCCTGTATTCTTGAGATTTTCTAGTATCATTCGGAGACTAAATATATGGTTAACTGTGGACCTTCCTCCTCTGAACCCCGCCTGATATTTACCAATCTGCCTCTCAGCGATTGATGTAGATGATGTTTGACATGATCTTATAGGCACACTGAAAGAGCGAAATCCCACGGTAATCGGAGCATTCAAGGATGTTCCTTTTCTTATGCAGTGGACAGATTATTCCTTTCTTCCACTGATCAGGCATTTTTTTTTTCATTCCAGATGGTGAGGATAATGTCGTAGAGGACATCCACGTCACTAGCGTCAAAAATCTGTAGAGGCTGAGAGAGAGCGCTGTGACTGTCACTCAGGATTTAAGCTAAAAAGCTAGAAAAATAAAAAATATGATAATCTATCTAAACATTTAGCTGGAAAATAAAAATGTATAAATTAATTTCTGAAACTCTTTTTTATATTGATGTGTTTACTTTGCTATTTATTCTATTTTTTTATTAAAGTTGTTATTTTTGTTATTTTTTTTCTGCTCAGATATTTTGTATTTTTATATTGTTTCTAGATGTTTAGCTTTAGGTATTGTAAAATCCATGTATCCCTAATGATAACTCCTGATAAAAGAATGTATCTAAGTCAAAAAGTATGGTAAATTAAAAAGAAAAAATGTTATCCTAACCATATTTGATTAAAACATTTCTTATCCTTTTAAAGAAATCTCGTCACACTTTAGCATTATTCCGAGAAATTATTCTTCCTCTGTTTTAATTCATTAATACATGAACATTTTATTTTTTCATGGTTTATGATAAGTAGTTAGTTATCTTAGAGGCAGGGGGCTAGAACTTTCCTCATTTTATAGTTTAATCCATAAAAAAAGGTCTCATAGGGTTATTGCATTAGTAGCTTGTAATTATGTTAGTTGATGCTTATGGAATCGGATGGTAGCGGAGCGGTGAGTCACAAACTCAACGACCTCGTGTAACTTGCTTTTAATTGACCGCAGCTACAGTTACCGTGTTAATTAGTATCATGCTGGCTGGTCCACTGCTCTCCGATACCATCATTAAAACCTTTGTCTATTGTAGGCAAATCGGGTCCATTTGTAATGGTAGGAGTAGTAGGAGTATTAGGAGTAGTCCTATCTGGATAATTTTTTATCATTATAAATTTTTTTTGAAATCCTATATTTAATGCAAACTCTCTCTGTTTTATGTGAGGAATTGGTGTACATTTGTTATTCGTTTGTTGAGGCAAAGGGTTCGTATGCACTTCAAATAAGCCAAGAATGGCGGGTTGTCCAACAGGTCACCTAATTATTCTGGCCAGGGTTCCAAATTATTCATTGGGAAGCTATTCTCACAAGTACTTAAAGTTGTAATCCACTTGGCTTAATTTTCCTAATTACTATAGTCTTGATCTCGTATCCATTCACCTGTAGCTCCACTTTAATAGCTTCTTCATCTAGTCACTCAGGAGTATTCCTTACGATCTTACCGCTAAAGAAGAATATTAGCACATTTGTTCGGAAGATTGGCGATTTAGGAGATGAAGAAATAGATTGCGATAAAGTGGGATGACAAAGGATTTTTCGAAAGATGCAGTTCGATGCACAGGAGTATGCAGGTTGATGTGTTTGGTTCTTGCATTTAGGAGGAGAATGAATAGTTCCATAATAACCATTCGTAGTCTCCAATATTTCATTCTAAGAGAAATAAACGAATCTTCTCAACTCTTTTAGACCGCCATTACAGTTTTCATTTATCGTTTTAAATTCATGGTATCATAACGTTTATAGAAATGCTCAAATTCCTGGTTATACAATGAATATTATTTAGTATTGCTTGAAGTACACTGATCCCTGTTGAACGGATCCGCTACTGAGAATTCCAACTGGACAAATACTCTAAGATGCCGGTTTATTAAGACTTATTTACTTGATAGTAACTAAACCTATTTGGACTATTTGAAGTTGAGATATGGGGCTCCACTAAGCCATCGTGATTAATTCGTGCAATTAAAAATCATTCGAAAAATTCTCAATGCTGCTTATTTTGTCAAAAATATACCAACCACATAGGCCTAATGTTCCATATATCGCTGATTTAGCCCTACCAGATACCTATCCTTTCATAGTAAACTCGATTACCATAAATCCACTAGTTCCTCAATTTGCTTTTCATTTTATTCCCGATAACCATCCAATGCTACTGAAAAGAAGCTGGTCTCGGATTCTTCCCGTATTCAATCTTTACAATCCAAAATCCTTAATGCTCCTTATTATCTCACAATCTTTTACACCCATAAAGATCAAGTTGTCAATTACTCACACCTTCCTCACTCAAGTTGTTTTTCCATCGACCCGTACTTTCCTATTTATGTTCGCTATATTTTAGGAAGTTTTAAAATTGAAGCAAAGTAATATGAGATTCTGTTGATATCAGAATGTAATAATTGCTTTAAAAAAAAAAAAAAAAGAATTTAAAAAAATGAATGCCTATTTCAATTTTGAATTAATTCTTATTCAGTCTTCAAAAATTCTTATTGCAGTCTTAACATAATAAATATTCGAGTAATCCCTGTTGAACAGATCCGCTACCTAGGACTCCACTTGGACTAACGTCTTACTTGGAATTCACATACAAGACTAAAACGGCAAGAAACTGCTCATCCGATCCTAAATTTTTTTATCTCAACAAATAGCTTGACTAAATTTCCAAATCAGACCCATATATTAAATTGATATAAAGTCACGTAAAATACCAATGCCAGAGCACCAAAACATCGTATCGGTGTGAAATCCAAGTTTTTTGGTACACTTTCATTATAAACCCAAAACCAACTCGTTCCAATCCAAAATTTATTTGTGTCAACTGATAGCTGACTAAATTTCCAATCAGGACACATATATTAAATTGATATAAAGTAACGTAAAATACCATGCCAGCGCACCAAAACCTCGTACAGTTGTGAAATCAAGTTTTTTGGTAACAATTTTCATTATTAAGCCAAAAAAACTACTCGTCCAATGACAAAATTTTTTTTCTTAAACTGATAGCTGACTAAATTTGCAATCAGACTCATATATCAAATTTATATAAAGTCAGGTAAAAGTTTCCATGCCAGCACGCCTAAAAACCCCGAAACTATTGTAAAATCCAAGTTTTTGGTACATTTTTCATTAGAAACCCAAAATTATCGGGTCACAATCCCAAAGTTTTTTTTCTCAACTGATAGCCTGACTAAAATGTGCAATAAAGAATCCTAAACATATAAACTTTTATTCAAGCTCTGTAAAATACCCGTGCCAGCACGCTTAAAAACAAGTTCTGTTGTTTAATACAAAGTATTAGATTATTTTTCGATCTTAGGTCCAAAAAAATTTGTCTCTAAACCAAACTTACTTTTTTCAACGGAAAAGTGGACTAAATGGATATGACATTTTATACATGCCATATTTAATTGAAATCCATGCCAAGCAGGTCTAAATGTGTATATTTTGGTAAGAACATAACACATTTTACATGGTACAGTGGGCTAGCGTGTGTATTTTGGCGGGATTCATTCATCATTTATTATTTGATTTGATTGTAAATTTAGTAAGCTTTCATTGAAAAAAATTAAAATTTGGATAAAACAAAACAGTTTTCGGGTTATTAACGAAAAAATGTGTCAAAAACTTGGGATTTCACAACCGTACGAGGTTTTGGTGTGCTAGCATTGGTTATTTACGTGACTTATATCAATTTAATATAATGGGTCTGATTGGAAATTAGTCAGCTATAAGTTGAGAAAAATAAATTTTTGGATCAGAAGAAGAGATAGTTTGGGGGGGGTAATAACGAAAAATGTGCCAAAAATCTTCTGGATTTTTCACAACAGTACGAGGTATTTGGTTGTGCTGGCATTGGTATTTTACGTGACGTTGATATCAATTTAATATAGGGTCTGATTGGAAATTTAGTCAGCTCTCAGTGTGAGAAAAATAAATTTTTGGATAGGAACAATAGTTTTGGAGGGTAATAACGAAAAAATGTGCCAAAAAACTTGGATTTCACAACAGTACGAGGATTTAAATTTTTTTGGTTGTGCTGGCATTGGTATTTTACGTGACTTTATATCAAATTTAATATATAGGTCTGATTGGAAAGTTAGTCAGCTAGCAGTGAGAAAAATTA
Organism: Euschistus heros; assembly: GCA_003667255.2. Lineage (NCBI taxonomy): Eukaryota > Metazoa > Arthropoda > Insecta > Hemiptera > Pentatomidae > Euschistus > Euschistus heros. The sequence goes on along the minus strand of RCWM02000375.1, from coordinate 981,715 downwards.
AAATTTGGATCGGAACGAATAGTTTTGGGGGTAATAACGAAAAATGTTGCCATAAAAACTTGGATTTCACAAAAGTACGAGGATTTGGTGTGATGGCATTGATATTTTACGGGAATTTATATCAATTTAATATATGGGTTCTGATTGGAAATTTAGTCAAGCTATCAGTTTGAAAAAAATAAATTTTTGGATCGAAACAATAGTCTGTTTTTTTTTTGATTTTAGGAGGGGAATAACGAAAATATGGGCCAAATAAAACACTTGGATTTCACAACCAGTACGAGGTTTTAGGGTCTGCTGGCATTGGTATTTTACGTGGACTTTATTATCAATTTTAATTATATGCGGCCTGATTGAAAAATTTAGTCGTCTATCAGTGGAGAAAAAATAAATTTTGGATCGAACGAATAGTTTTAAGGTTTTTACGAAAAATGGTACCAAAAAAAATGTGGCGTTGGGTTATGTTACACGACTTTATTAAAATTCACATGTGGTTAGTATGATAGGCAAGTTAGCCAGTTACTTACTACAAGTTAGCCCAATCATGAGTGACCAAAACGTTTGAAAATTTTACAGACAACTTCAAAATTTACTAGACAAACGTTCGAAGCTTCCAATAAATTACAAAAGACTCATTTACATGACTGTGATAAGGCCCATTTGGAAGTAAGGATTTGAGCTTTGGTGCTCCACTAAACCATCCAATTCATCACGTATCCAATCCTTACAATCCAAAATCCTTCGAAAAATTCTCAATGTTGTGAGCAATAAAATTATCCATAAAGATCTTAATCTTCGATATGTTCCTGATTTGGCCCAAACCAGATACATATACTTTCATTGTAAGCTCCATACCCACTCGAATCCACTAGTCTTCTAATTTGCCTCACGTTCAATCTCCGATAATCTTCTGAGGCGTTTGAAAATAAGACGGCTGAGAGACCTTCTAATGTAGAACCTTTTTTGAAGTAATACTAATAGGTAGTTTACAAGCAATTGTCTTATTATTATGAACGTTATTTTCACATTTACTAGATCTGTTTTTTCAATACAGAAAAATAAAAAGAGAGAGAGAGAGAGAGAGAGAGAGAGAGAGAGAGAGAGAGAGAGAGAGAGAGAGAGAGAGAGAGAGAGAGAGAGAGAGAGAGAGAGAGAGAGAGAGAGAGAGAGAGAGAGAGAGAGAGAGAGAGAGAGAGAGAGAGAGAGAGAGAGAGAGAGAGAGAGAGAGAGAGAGAGAGAGAGTGAGGGGAAGGAAGGAAGAGATAGTATTGCTTGAGATCTGTCCTGCAAGAATTTATTTTTGTTCATATTGTAAATAAAACGGAAGGGACTTCTGTTGTCAATATCCATGAAAAGGATTCCATTTCAGCCAGAATTAGGGTTGACATTTCACGGAGGAGAACGATAGCAATCAGCATCGCCACCATCCCCGGCGGCGAACATAAAAAGAAAAGGTAGCAGGAACCAACTTGTCCCGAGCTATCGCGTGTTAGTTAGTTTCGTGCGATCCGCGCCGTCAGTACCTTACCAACCTACAAACCCGCCGACTTCCAGTATTTCCAGCCTCTTCCAGCAAAAACTAAATCAGGTACCGACCGTTATGATTTTATTTTTATAAATTAGAATTATACAAGTATATAAGACATTTTTACAAAAATACTGTTTACTGTACGTACTATATTGATTTGCTCAGAATTAGTTACAATTATTTCTGGAACATTTTCCATCAACTGCTAATAAAAACATGGGAGGATGAAGGTGCTTTGAAATAATTTTGGGATTTTAATTTTTGTATCGAAAAGATATGATCTATGCTATAATCAATAGATGTGATCTATCTACACGTTGTAGCATTAAAAGCCCTAAATCATAGATACAACTCATGATTTCTCAGTAGATAAATTAGTTAACTCACTTTATTTTGCATATGTAAATATTGTGTTATTATAAATTATTAAAATAATCCATTGATCAAATCAAATCTTCTATCCCATTCAGTTAAAACTAATTCCATAATATTATGGAATCTATATCAGAAATTCATATATATACATGTGTGTGTGTGTGTGTAAATAGCTATATAGCTATTACATTTTTTTTTTCTCTTTCATATTTCGATTCACACCTGTTATTAAGGTAACAATCAGTGAATGTGATGAAATTGAATACTACAGGCCTTGTATACATGTAGACCTAGTACTCAATAGTACCTCCTCCTGGCATGGATTAAAGAGATTTATTTGAGCAAATCTCTCATCCAGCTTCTTTTAAGCCTTCTGAGAGTATTTCCTGGTATGTCAGTCGTGGCCATGTCATTAATGAGTATGTTGTTATGTCCATGAAGTCTGTCGTGAAATCGTCTATAAAGGTCATGTATATGTTCCTTTACTGTGGGTATTTCTAAATCAGTGTGAATTGTGTGGTTTGAAATGTACCAAGGTGATTTCGTGATTAGTCAGAGTAATTTTGATTGGAATATTTGTATTTTTTTAAGGTTGTATTTTTTGCAGTCCCGTATATTTGTGTGGCGTATGTCCATGTGGGTTTAAGTAAGTAAGTGTATGTATTCAGTCGTTTTATATGTATACATTAAAATAGAACAGATTTTCTTCTTTCATGCCATTTTAAAACTTCCTTTGTTTCTATAAGCGGAATAAAAATGAAAAATTTGAAAAATTCATGATTGAATTAATGGGACGATAATACATTTCTGCCAAAATATTATTTAAAAAAATCATAAAAATAATTGAGTAAAATGCGAATAATAAAAAGGATTATTATCTGTTTCGGAGTGTAAACAGTAACGGAATTTACACTTTGCGCTCATAATTATAAAAAAATAAAAAATAATAATTATATCATCGAAAAATAAAGATGGAAAAATAAATAGCATTCAATTTTCTGTCATTTTTTATAATAAATAACTTTAGATTTATTTGTTCTTTAACGCCTTGTACGTATTATTTAAAATATTATAATTCGTACTTATTGTTTGAAATAACTTTAAGATGGATTAATTTGATCTGTTAAACACCGCACAGAAACTGCAATGCGAAACTGCAGTCACAGATGGCCCATCATTCGTGATGCTAGTTCATATAATAAATGAATCAATACAAATCACAACTAATCTCTATTATTCAATATACAGCCTCCTGCGTTTCTCCAATATCTACATTGTTTTTTCTCACAAAAACTATAATTTTTTATATTAGATGAGATTAATTTTCATTCATTGATACAATATGCCCATGCCTATTGTATGCCCATGCCTGATTACAATTTATATTCGTTTCCGATATAAGAAATAATGAATCCTGTAAGTAGGAAACTAAACAAAAAGAATCCTATTAAAAAAATAAAATAAAATTACAATAAAATATAAAAAAAAAGTAAAACAAAAACAATAATTAAGGGGTTTGACAGATGAAGGGGTTATAGCTCATTCATTATAAATACAATCTATTTAACCTTCCAGCAGGCGCGCTGGGGTCAGAGCGACCCCATTTTCAATTTTGTTTGTATAACTTCTAAATACCTGCAACACTATCTAAGACCCCTACTTCTATTCTTAAAGTGACATTGAGGGGTGGTGTGGTGGGATTTGGCTTGAGTTCTTACCCTCCCTTTATGATTTAGTTTTCGTTGAAGTGGAAAAATCATTGGTGGGGCCGTCTTGACCCCGCGCGACTAGTGATGTGATAAAATCATTTGATGTGACAAAAATAAGAATGTTTTTTAAAAAATTAGCTTTTGGTCTGATGAAAACACATTTGGAGACAAGATCAACAATTCTAACATTGCTTACTACCACAAGGGAATTTTGAAAAGATATAGTCACATACCAACGGCTTCCGAAGATCCTCCTCAAAAACAGCAACCACCGTCCAAAAGGTGCTATTATTGTGATAGGAAAAAAGACAAGACTGCAAGAAAAATCTGTGATATTTGCAAACATAATGTGTGCAAAGAACAAAAGAAACTAGTCTGCCTTCAATGCACCATGGCTGAAAAAGAATAGTTGTTCAAAACGTGTTTGATATTTATTATATAACAATATTATTTGATATTATTTAAGTTACCTAACTAAAGCTTTACTTAATTTTTATATCAGATAGTTTTATTTCTTCGTTAATTTTATATTGTTTTGTTATAATTATTACAATAGATAAAGGTTTTTTATTTTATTACATTTCTGAGAATTCATTTTACTTTAATTATGAATATATATGTAAATAAAACGTTGGAAAACAAAACTAATCGGACCTATATGTACCAGTTATAAATACATATTAAATAAATGAACATAATATGACAACGCAATAGATTAGGTAAGTAAAATTGGAAAAAAAAGCAATTGGGGTCAGTATGACCCCACGCGCCTACTTATGTGATGTTCGGAAACGCGCCTGCTGGAAGGTTAATCGGATGAAATTTTTTACTGCTGAAGTGTTAATGCTAACTGTGCCGTGTACCTTATTTTGAAGCAATAATGAAATGTGTTGATTCGTCAGACTATTAAGAAAAAAATATATGAAGAAGATGAAGGGGCTATGCAGCATTTTCATTCAAAGGAAAATGAAAAAATAAATAAAAAATAAAAATAAATAAAATAAAAACATTAAACATAAATTACTCAACATTCTGCTTGGCTACATAAAACCTTCATCCACTAGACCCTTTAATAATTATTATGAACCCATACCAGATTTAAATCGCGTTATAAACCTGTTCATTTTCTGTCCATGTTCCATGTTTTTTATATAATGTTCTGTAACATTCTTGTCCTAAACTTAATAAATAAAATCACCTCTAATAGGATTGCTATGGGAGAAAACATAGGAAACGTGTATTATATATATATATTACATAGATCGGATTTTGAATACTCTTATTTTTAATTATTAGCTTTCTGTTAAAAAAGTACAATTTATCTAATATTTTTGTTCAATTTAACAAAATATTTTTACTAAAATGACATTCATAAATTTAATTTTTTTTTTTTTTTTTTTCGCCAATACAATTTATTAATGCTAATAATTAATTACACTTGCAGTATCAACTATAAGGGATGAAAAACAGCAAACGCAAAGTAATAATAGCAAATAAAAACATTATTTCTATAATTACTAGAGAAAATGTTCTGTTTTTGATATTTAATTATTATAACAGTTTAGATTTGATTAGACTCTTTGAATAAATAAAAAGAATAGAAACAAATATTGCTCCATAAAGAGAAAAGGCTAAGTAAATACTGAAAGTATTTAATCAACTTTTTAATTAATACTTTTTTTTTTAAATCTCAACTCTTCCCTCACTTATGAATACCAAACTTATTAAACTGAAAGAGCAAGAAAATATATTAGTGTTATAAAGTCGAATACTGATAAACCTTAATATTTTTCTTTGTCACATTAATATTGACACAACATTTTTATTTTTTTAATTTATACTTTAGTGATATTTACAACTGTGTACAACGTGGAAAATAAGTAAATATGCGGGGAAATGAACAGAATAGCATATCAATAGCTTGTGAAGAACTACCCATTAGCAGCACTTCAATAAATGCTTTCAAGAAGCTTCCGAGGCTAACTTCTTATCAGACGCCTCGAGAGTCCAATGAGAAGCAAGTTGGGAGACTAGCGGATTCGGGTGGAAACGTTCTTACCATGGAAGGGTATCATATTTGGTCAAATCTGCAATATATGGGGCATTAAGATCGTTGTTGATAAGTTTGTTTGTGATATAATAACAAGAATTGAGGATGTTACGAAGGATTTTGAATTGTAAGGATCGGTCCCGAGAGGAATTGGAAGGCTTAGTGGAGTCCCCAAGCTAAACTCAGTATGTCCAAATGGGTCTAATTACTTTCATTTAAATGGGTCTTTTGTATTTAATTGGAAGCTTTGAACACTTGTTCAGTAACTGTTGACAAAACTTAACATAAATAAAATATAATGACATTACGGGAGAGATTCAGAGTTTTGAAACAATATGTGTGTGTTTTGTTCTGTTTTTCCTTGTCGTACACAGCATAAACTTGACATTTACACTGTAGAACAACAGGAAAACCTGGCCCTACTTTGGGGAAATATTGGGGTTGGTGAGGGTGTTAAACCAATATCAGCTACCTGCTGAAACAACTACTTTACACCTCTAGCGTGGCTAGCTTATGTAAATATATCCCATATTTAATGATCCTTGTTTGAAAATTACAAATTAAATTACTTTAAAATCAAAAAATGTCTTACTTATAATTGCGAATCAGGCTTTAAAACGTTTCTTAATAAAACGTATAAATTTAAAGTTCAAAAGAATTAAAAATATGTATATACATAACTGTTCCTATGGCAGGGGGTATACATGTTAAAAGGTTGGGTGAGATCTTGTTTTTAGGAGGCGGATAGAAAAACGGTGTAATGGATATGAATAAAGAAAGGTTTTTTTGGGTTTCAGTGATAGCAATAGGAAAGTACCCAGAACGTATTGCCGTTGGAAGTTAGAAATAAGCCATCCAAGCACAGAATGCATCCCTGAACCTTGTGACCGCTTGGGGATCCAGAAGATGAATCTGAATATGATGAATAATTCTAAAAATCATCAGAACCTAACTCGCTACCTAATTTGATATAATCGCCCAAATAAAGAAGTCAAGGTTAAGATGTCTGAAGCACTTGGAGAGGATGCCTGCAGAGAGATTACCTCGAAAATCATTAAGAGGAAAGCCAGAAAGTTTTATAAATAGAGGGCGGTTAAGAAAGCTGACATGGAGCAAGATCTCCTTCAGGCGGTATGAGAGGATGGCGCCGCAAGGCCGCGGACCGAGATGGGTGGAGATGACTGCTTTATGGACTGTTGCACAGAACAAATAATAAATAATAATAATAATTTAGGTTGTTTATTCTATATTTATTCTTTAATTAATTATGTTTCGCTATTTCAATAGTATTTATTTATATTTATCATTATATTACATGGATGGATCCTATATCAGTTCTATGAAAATAGCCATTGAGTGAGTTAGATTGTAATATTTGTCAAGTAGAAACCGTTTAAAAAAGTAAATAATGTGTCTTTCAGACTCAAAATGGCATAAAAACATCTAAAGGTATGTCATTAGGTATACTTAATCTGTTTAAATTTCGAAGCGAAGACCCGTTTTAGGAGGAACACTGATTCATCTTTGACGAAGACAAATTGATGAGAGTAAAGCGAGAGGATGAAGGGTGAGGGGGTGGGGGGAGGGGGGAGATCTAGTAATTAGAGGCAATGGAGGCCTCCGAGGTGCTGATTTAATAATCTGGATTTTCTCAACCCAATCGATGGCTTGCTGGTCTGGTCCCTGGGGTCTTCGATACCTCCCATTCCCAATATTCCAGCTTCATTTTTTTATACCTTAAAAAAAAAAGGTGGGGAAGTTTCCGGAATTCCTTGTGGAATAACTGAGGAGATAATTGGGAAAAGGAGTAACGAGAAAGCTCTAAAAATAAATATATGATTCAATTGACCACTTACAGTTTCTAACAGCTTAGACACCGAATTTATCTAAAAAATAAAAGAGCTTGACCTGAAAGCATATTAAATGTTTTTGGTTACCACCATGGCTAGAAAAGGTTGGTTTAATTTAATCCCAGTTTACTGTCGAAAATATATTTACTAATCATATTAAGCTAAGAAAAAGTTATTTTCAGGCTGTTTATGAAATAAAAAGAAAAAAGAAAAGAAAAGAAGTTTATTCAATATACTTAAAAATTCCTTCCTGGAAAAATTTTGTGTAAAATTCTGACTATACCTTAAATGTTTGTTTTGTTCCTCAACGGATTCTTCGGAGAGCAACCGTTCTGGCAACAGTGCTTTTTTTTTATCTAAGTTGCACCGTGAATAAGAATTTTATGCATTTTATGGATAAAGACTTGTATATAATTTTGATATTTAATGTCAGTCTTCAAACGTTTGTAAATGAAGCTTGTGGACACTTGATTTCACTTCAATGATAACTTTAAATTGGTATAACAAATAGAAATTAACACCACAGATATATGCTTCTAATTTAATATCTATTGTTTTGCATCTGTTCATAGCTACCACATTTTTTTAGGACGCTAGCATGAGAGATGCAATATGCTTTTGAACATACAAATCCTGGCATGCAATATAGATAAACCAAAATAAAGAGCATCGGCATCAACGTAATTTTTTTTTTTTTAATCAAACAATTGAATTCCTTAAATTTTATGCCTCTTATGACATCTGATGTAGTAAGTAGTAGTGATATTGTTGGTTAAATGTTTTTTTATTCTTTGCATTAGGTTTTGTTTGGTGCCAAATCGAAAAGGTAAAAAGCGAGAGTTTATTATATTCAATTCTGCAATAAAAAAATTGATATTCTATCGATTATATAATTAATTATTTCGATATTGTTTTGTAAATCTATTTACTTTGCTCTTTAAATGTCATTTTGGTCACATCTAGTTGTTTGTTATTTTAGCCCTGATGAAGAGCTGCAATGCAAGTCAAAACGTCGGCACTCCTTATATAAGGTTTATTAAACTTGAATGTGTAATTTATCAACCTGACTGCATACCTTACATCCTCTTCAACCATACAGTCAACCATATTATTCTAAAACATATTTATTCATTGAAATGTTTGACTGAGTAAGGGAATAAAGTGAGGGATAATCCATATTATAACATGAAAATTACTTGTGATCCAACAACCCATTGGCAGTGCTCCAATCATAGCTGTATATTAAATTTAATAAATTAATTAAGGTTGACATGAGCAAATAATTGAGACTTATTAGAAACTGCCACTCGTGCCGTGACATTCCCGACAGGGCTGGCATAGAATTAACATTCATGAGTTAATTGGTAACAGGGATCTAACCTTATAGAGCCCTGGAATGTTCGTTATTTAAGTACAAAGAGGTCATTGAATGTACCATGTTGCATGATCTGCCCCTGTTGGGAGTTATTTAGAATAAGATAGTCTGTTAAATGCAGGGTTCGACTACAGAATGCCTTGATGATGCCCAGAAATTATCTTCAATTACGTGGTCAACGTTCGATTTTTCTTACTTCCGATTTTTATTATTCCTTTAATTAAAACAAAAAAAATGTTTTGACAAGAGAATGTCATTTCAAGATATCATAGTAATGTCTTCCGTGAACAATTTGTATGACGAAAATTTAATTAAGTTATAAAATATTTGTTATAAATGTATTTAACTACATGTTTATTTCTCTAAATAATAAAATATATTACATAATTCGAAGAAATATGATTTTAATCAATATTTTTGTCTCGTCAATCAACAAGCATTGTATTCTTCAAGAGGATAATTCATTCACTGGCCAATATTTTGATAATGAAAGGATACTATGACACCCCTCAAACAGAAAAACTGAATGAAATTGAGTTATGTCTTGTACTTTAATTCTGCCTGTTTTCCTTCTTTTTTTTTTTATGACTATTTACTGGATATAAACATTTTTTTTTTTTCTCTTTCAGATTTTAATTCACACCTGATATTAGGGTAACAATCAGTGAATGTGATGAAATTGTAATATTACAGGCCTTGTACGCGTGTGGGAGACTAGCACTCAATAGTACCTCCTCCTGGCATGGGTTAAAGAGATTTATTTGAGCAAATCTCTCATCCAGCTTCTTTTAAGCCTTCTGAGAGTATTTCCAGGTATGTCAGTCGTGGTCATGTCATTAATGAGTATGTTGTTATGTCCATGAAGTCTGTTATGAAATCGTCTATAAGGGTCATGTATATGTGCCTTTACTGTGGGTATTTCTAAATCAGTGTAAATTGTGTGGTTTGAAACGTACCAAGGTGATTTCGTGATTAGTCTGAGTAATTTTGATTGGAATATTTGTATTTTTTTAAGGTGTGTATTTTTTGCAGTCCCGTATATTTGTGAGGCGTATGTCCATATGGGTTTAAGTAAGTAAGTGTATGTATTCAGTCGTTGTCGGAGTTTTAATGTAGACCGTTTATGAAGCATTGGATACAGAAGTTTTAATCTCTTGGTTAAACTGAGACGTTTTTGTTTTACGTGTGGGCCCCAGGTCATTCTTCTATTAAATGTAAGTCCTAAGTAATGAATTTCGTTTCTTTGTGGTATGGGTTGATTGTCGATGAAGACAGGTGGACAAGAGTCTTGTCTGAGTGTAAAGGTTATGTGCTGTGATTTGGTGTAGTTTAGTTTTATTTTCCGTTGTTTGAACCAGTCTTGTAGTATTGTTAAGTGGTGTTGAAGAGTTAATGATGCAATTGTGGGGTCTTTATGTCTAGTCAATATCTGTGTCATCAGCGTATGTTGCTGTCAATGTTTGAGGGCTAAGTGGCATATCGTGAGTGTAAAGAATATATAACAGTGGAGCTAGTATTGACCCCTGTGGTACTCCGGCTTTTACTAGATAAATAGAGGAGATTTCTGAACCTTGTTGGACAGAAAAAAAATCTATCAGAGAGAAAAGATTCAAGGATCAGATAATAGGTAAAAGGAAGAAGATTTTTCAATTTAAAAAGAAGTCCGTCATGCCAAACTCTGTCAAATGCTTGAGCTACATATAGAAATGCCCCAGTAGCATATAGTCTTTTCTCGAGTGAGATTGATATGAAATCCGTTACACGGTGTAGTTAATGAACTGTTGAGTGAAATGAACGGAATCCAAATTGATTTGTAGGCAGTACTTGTTTATCTGTCAGTATGTCTAGTATTCGTCGGTAAAATAATTTTTCAAAAACTTAAGAATTCAAAGGAAGTAAGCTAATTGGTCGGTAGGAAGAAGGTGAATCGATGTTTTTGTTTGGTTTATGTATCATGGTAATATAAGAATATTTCCATTGAACTGGGAAATTTGTAGTCCTGAGAATTGCGTTGTAAAGTGTAGTTAGAAAGACTATAGCTTTTTTGGGCATTTTCTGGAGAAGGTCAGCGGTGATTAAGTCAAATCTTGGAGCTATTTTTGGTGATAGCTTTCTGATTACTTGCAATACATCAGAAGGAGTGAAAGACGGTGGTGGTAATGTCAATTGAAGGGGAGCTTCTAGAGTATCTTGTAGGTAATTTTCATGTTCATTGTCATGGTAGTCTGTATGTGGTGTAAAAACATTTGACAAATGTAAAGCAAAGAGTTCAGACTTTTCTTTGTCCGACACCACCCAGGACCCATCTTCTTTTCTGAGAGGCGCTATCACCTCGTGATGCTTTAAAAGTTTTTTAGTGTGCCTCCATAAGCTTCCGTCGTCTGTCGTGATATTGGATAAGTAGTAATCGTATTTGGTCTGTTTGATTTTCATAATTTGTCTTTTCAGTTCGTTATTCAATTTATTAAACGTTCGTCTGTCTGAAGGAAGTCTGTCTGTTTGCCATACCTTTCGCGCCCTTCTTTTTGCTGTGATCAGGTCCCTTATGTACTGTGGGTAACTCGGTAGAGAAACTCTTTTGTTCATTCTAGGAACGGATGAGGCCCATGCAGATTCCTGTACAGCTTTGGTAAATACATCGACTGCTTCTTCAATTTCTTCTTCGGTTTTTAGTTGCATTGGTATCAGCAGTTTCGAATTTAACTTGGATTGATAGCTATCCCAATCCATAACGCCTTGGTTTAGGAATAATCTTTTCTCTTTTTTTATAGGTTCATCAAAAAGTGTCAAATGAACCAGGGAACAGAGATCGGAACTGCTACTTATTGTGTAAGGTATGGTGCGAAGTACTTTAGTGATGAAAAAATCAAGTAAGTCAGGGGTTTTCTGTCTCGATGTGGGCCAGTAAGTTGGATTATTTGGGGATATAGTGTCTAACGAAAGTTTATGGAGAACAGATCTTAAATTTCTACCTTTCGGAGTACACAAACGGGAGCCCCAAGCTTGGTGTTTGGCATCATAGTCTCCACCATAACATAAAAACGAAAAAATAAAATTAAAAAATAAGTATAGTGAAAGTTAATAGTTAAAACCTAAATACATTTAACTGAAATTTAAATTTTAAATTGGTTTTAATTTTAAATATTTTATTGAGAAAGAGGGAACAATATAGGACAAACAGAGCAACATGTAATATCAATGGTTTTATGGATCCATGCACACAATGAGTACAATAAGAAATAAATAAAAAGAAGAGAAAAAATAAAATAAAGAACCACGTAATATATAATACAATAAAGTAAATAAATAAAGAACCTCAAACAACGCAATATATAAAGTGAAAAAACAAAACAAAAATAGGAGTAAACTAAATGTTAATAATACAATATTTACAATATTCACACATCGTAGGGAAACTCCAACCAGACTTGTCCCTACATTTATAGAGGAACAAGCCAAGTCTAAAGTGATCCCAGTGCTTCTCTTTCAGCGTCACTGGTGTAAAAAGAAAATGAGAGCCCTATTGTACAATCACTGATGGCATGAGTTGCGAAACTGGCCATTGCCAGGACTCCATGTCGAATTTAATAATTGATCTCGAGGCCGCTGTCGTTTAAACCAGCGAGGAGGAATATAGGGATGAGTGTAACAGGTATATTTTTCTTTTAGCTATTTATTGAAATTTACAACTGTATACAAATACACCTAGTAAATGGGATGATAATGATTATAATAACGTGTCTATTACTTGTAAAGCAACTACCTATTTGTAGCACTTCATAGGTTCTTTATTAGAAGGTCTGGAGTCCATGTTCTTTTCAGACACCTCGGAGGGTTATCTGGAATAGAGTGGGAAGCGAGTTGAGATCCTAGAGGATTTGAATGGTTTTGGAGTTTAATATGAAACGATATATATGTGTCTGGTTTGGGCTAAGCCTGAAACGTTAAATCTTAGTGTATAAGTTTGTTTTTGACAAGGTTAGGAGCATTGAAATTTTTTTTAAGGATTTCGGAATGCAAGGAATGGATACTAGATGAATAGTATGATTTAGTGAAGCTCAACTCTATATGTCTAAATAGGTCTAATTCCTGATATGTAAATGATTATTTTGTAATTAATTAGAAGGTAAGAACGCTTGAAAGTGTTGAAAGAGTCGAAACATAATAAAAATTATATTTAATTTAGTTGATTATTTTAATAAAATAATTCATGGATAGAATAAGAAATAACGTGCTTTTTTTTTTGTGTGTGTGTGTGTAATAATACAACGAAAGTTATTACTTTATTACTTACAGTGGAGGCTGAAGTTATCAAAGTCAGGTATAATCTTGATCACTATGAGTGCTTGCAAAATCGTTGGCAGAGGTTACAGATAATCGGTCCTGACATTTTGTTAATCTCTATGGAAATTCAGTGAAACCTCTGAAACAACAAGCACTAACGAGTCCTATGGATTAGTTTGTCCTCTGAGAAGGGTGGAAGAAGTTCTTTAAAACATTAAAATATGCGTACCAAAAGAAGCTTTATAATGTAAAACAATGTTTATCTTTATGTCTTCTATTATTAATCTTAATATTGTTAAAATTTAATGCTTTGTCAGGTTCATCTAACCACCATGTAGAATTTGAATTATTCCGACTTTTAATTTTTCTGTTAAATTTAAAACAGAGAATTTATTTTTTTTATTCAGAATTTTGTATTTGTGGTTTTTATGTTTTCTTTTATCGAAGGAAACATATTCTGTGAATATTGCTCTAGGAAGTAAAAGAACAAAACAAGTAAATGTACAATATATTTTAATATTTAGTTGGAAATCTTAAGTATATAAATACATTATTTTTTTTTTTTTTTGAATAGGCTGCTTTCTCCCTTGTTCTTTTCTTCTCTTCCAGTATGCTTTCATCTGTTCACCATATTTACTCTTTCTGTCCTCAGACTATTTTGCACCAGTCGCTTTCACTTTCCATCCCTGAAATCCCTGCATTTTCAATGCCTTTTGCCGAAAGTCTTCTCTATTATTTATTTCTTCTATTTTTATGTTGTTTTTTTCTGAATTCCTTTTTACTTCATTGACCCAGCTTGTTGATTTCTTACCCCAAATATATCTGAAAATCTTACTTGTGAATCTACTATCAGGCATTCGATATAAGTGACCAAAAAACGTCAATCTTTTTTTTCTTATTACATCTGATATATTTTCTGCATTTTTTAGCTATTTATTATAATTTACAACTGTATACAATATAAAAATAAAATACATCAAGTAAATGTGATAATAATGCTAAAAATGACATGCCAAATGCTAATATACCCATGGGTAGCAGATAAAAAGTTCTATAAAATAATGAGTCTATATTTGAAGGTCTCCAGACCATTTTTCTTTTCGAGCACCTCGGAGGTTTATCTGGAATGGAACGTGAAGCAAGTTAAGATACTAATGGATTGGAGTGGTTATAAAGTTTGCTATGAAAGGATAGGTATCTGATTTATTACTTAATTTAAACGAAAAAACAGTTTTTCATTAATATTGTTATAATATTGACAAATTACTGTATTCCTTACTGTATAGGTTACATAGGTTATCACTTATATCAGGATGATGAGTGAAAAAAAATATATATATTGTTTTAGATACCGGTAACAGATTTGTTTTACAATATTTGTAATGCAAAAATAAGATATTTCGTTCTTATTCATTATTATGTGATATGTGCTCAGGAAGAAGCTGAAGTATACTATTTACTGTTTCAAACTAATTAATGCTGATTTTTTAGTTATTCTTACCCTTAGCCCATAAGTTTTCCCTAAGACACTAAGACTTATTTTCTCTCATATAAGACAACAAATATTAAATTTAGCAGTGTTATATGGGCAAGGTTATTGTAGGGAGAAATGAGATAGAGAAGACTTCAGAAGGAGAGGAGGACGGCCTAGCTAGTAGAGCCCTGATGACAGGATAATTACGGTTTAGAGCTAATTAGGCAGTTAACTCAATTAACAGAATGATACTTGTCTATAATGGCTCCTAGCTACTAGGCCCAATCAGTTTATAGGTCCCTCCTCTCGTTTTATAAACTAAATAATTACCCTATTTATTTCATAATTTCAGCAATTATTGGTCTAAAATTATAGGTAGATTAGAAAGTATTTAAGATATATTGGTTTTAATGGAGTACCCTATTAGACGAAATATTGTTTTCATAAAAACAATTTCTTGCACATTACAGTAGAACCTCACAAGTCCGACTTCTAAAGGACCAAGGGGTAGTGCGGAGCGGATAAAAGGTTTGATTTACCGGAGATTTCAATGAACGGTTTTTCATAGTTAAAAACTATTATTATTATATTAAAAGTTATATATTAATAATTAAAATAAATTAAGGCGAATAGAACCACTCGTAATATGCACCATTGGACTAATATGTTCACATGGGAACGTAGACAACTATTTATGTATAGAAGCATTGGTCATATCTACATTAGATTGCGTTCGGTTTACAGCAAACTAACTTATTCTTATAATGAAGTGTGATCTGAACGTCTTTGTTAAAGAAGTATAAAGCAAAAATGTTTTTAAAAACTGGCCCCTTGAGAGATTAGAGAATGAATAACATGGAACATGTTTTAGGGGGTTGCCCCCTTGACCGCCAATGATAGTCATATCGTCAGTGAGATTGCCAATTCTGATATGTGTATTTTTTCTATTTATATCTTAAGTTTGTTTTTACTTCGTCGCAATAAACTTATCCATAAAGATCTTACTGTTCCACATGTTGCTGATTTAGCCCACACCAGATACCTATCCTTCCATACTAAGCTCTATAATCACTCAAATCTGTTAGTTTCTCAACTTACTTCCCATTCCATTCCCGATAATCCTCCGAGGCGTCTGAAACGAAGTGTAGAAGTTTTAATGAAGTGTAGTTCTTTTCAAGTTTTAACATGTTATTATAATCGTTGTCGATACATTTACTTGATGTATATATTCTGTACAGTTGTAAATTTCAATAAATGTCTATAAAAAAAAAAGTTTGATTTTGCAGGTTTCGTTTTAAAATGAAATCGCGCGTCTAATGTAAAAACCTGTATACGCAAATTCAGCTTGAATCAGATTTTGACCTAACACTTTTGTGACTTTAGCCCAAAAAATAATTACGCACGTGCACCAAAGAACATTTTGTATTTAATGTCACAGGAGGTGCTAAAATGCACATAGCGGAATTGGCAATCTCACCGACGATATGTTTTCTATTTTTTTTTCTCGCTTACCTGCTATTCAGTTTCTGTAGAAGATAAATTTTTATATTAAATGCCCTAATTCTGCTGACCGTCTATACCCTTATGTTTTTTTTTTTGTTTTTTTTTTTTACTTGTACGATTGTATTGTTTATTTCCATAGGAGAGTATTTTTTTATACTCGGAACCCGAGAGGGATAGAGAGCAAGTTCGATCAAATCCAGGTTAAAATTAGGAGGAACAGAGTCAAAAGGAGCTCATTCGTTATTAATCTAGTGATATTTAATATAACTAGAGTTAAGTTCTTAACTGTTTCTACCCTTTCAATATCAAACTGTCAAACTACGCGGAACGCTCTCCCGTTTTATGATCAGAACAAACATAATTTTTTCTGCTTAAATCAATACTTATCAATCAATCAATACAAAAAAAAGATCAAAACTACTCGATCCTTCGCATACCAAAATCCACAATTTTACTGGAATATTAGGGATTCTGCGAAAATAATGCCCACTTCCCTTACTCCGTTAGAGGTTCGGATTAGGGTAAACGCGCCTTCATAAGGCGGTGTACTAGAGGTTTCGAACTAAATCTTTATAAGGAGAAAAAAAAAAAAGCAAATTTTTAGAATTATAAAAATTTGCTGAGATTTTAAGGAAAGCGCTGTATAAATGTTTCAGGTTTATAAACGCTGCTCAGCGTAGCGGCTCACAGCCTCGCCTTCCCAAGCTGCGCCTTCCCCTAGTTGGACAAGCGAAATACGGATCAGTGAGGCTCTAGAATAATAATAAACTCCCGAGTAATAATGAATCATACTACAGTAAAGCTAATAATACAGCTCCTACTCAGAAATTGAACTAGGTATCGGAAACCTGTACATGAAACAATAAAAAAAGAGAAAAAAGGTTAGCAAACACGAAGGTTCGATACCGACACTGCTGATCACTTGAAATATATATATATTTTTTTTTATATATCAATTTATTGAAATTTACAACTGTACAATTATATACATTAAGTGAATGGGCTGAAAACGATTACAACATGTCAAAGCATGTAAAGAACTACCCATCAGTAGCAATTTAATAAAAATTCTACACTAGAAGATCTCTAGGCTCGGAGATCATCTTCTTTTCAGATGCCTCGGAGTATTATCGGGAATGGAGTGGGAAGCAAGTTGAGAAACTAATGGATTTGAGGGGTTATGAAGCTTACTATGAAAGGATAGGTATTTGGTATGGGCTAACTCAGCAACATATGGAACATTAAGGTCTTTATTGATAAGTTTATCTGTAACAAAGTAAGGAGCATTAGGAATTTTTCGAAGGATTTTGGATTGTAAGGATTGGATACGGGAAGAATTAGAAGGTTTAGTTGAGCCTCAAAGCTCAACTTCATATGTCCAAATAGGTCTGATAACTGTCAAGTAAATGAGTATTTTGTAGTAAAGCGGAAGGTTTGAGCGTTTGTCTAGTAAATGTTGAAGAAGTCGAAAACGACAAGCTGTCGTTTTAATCTTGTATGTGGATTCCATGTAAAACTTTTGTCCAAGTAGAGTCCTACATGAAATATTAATTTTTTAATTTAAAGAACTTCAGAATAAAATTTCTGTATATTGATAAAAAAAATAAAATAAAATAAAAAAATAAAAATAAAAAGACCCACTAGAATTCATAAACGAGAACAATTAAATAAGGAAATAGCTCCTGTTTTACCCAGTGAAAAGATCTCTGAAAAACCCTCGTATAAAATGAGGAAACATTGTATAATTGTATAACATTGTCTTCCTTTTTATAGAAAAGTCTCTTAAAAGGATTCCTTCTAATCTTTTATTTCTTTTACACAGTAAAAGATTAAAAAAAAAAAAAAAAAAAAAAAAAAAAAAAAAAAAAAAAAAAAAAAAAAAAAAAAGACTGATATAATAAAAATAAACAGTAACCTGAAAAATAATGCCATGGAAAAAAAAGTCGACGCTATAAACTTCTTTTTTGGAAAATCATTGATTATGCTCTTACACTATTAGAGAGTTTTGGTAAAGAATCGATAATAATTTAAACTATTAGAGTAAAATTAAAGAAGAAGGCGAAACTTCCACAGCACATCAAGACGTAGTTCCAAACCAACCGTGCCTAATATTGGTGTTTTTAAAATCCGGAATGGAAAATATTGTAAATATGTCTTATAGATGTATGAGAGATTATTCGAATCGGAAAAATATGAAATTTTGAATAAACAAATCTTTATTTTGCATGCCGACGTTTCGACCACATAGATGGCCATCATCAGGGTTTAAAAACATACATGTTAAATTATATATATAGAAATGAAGATCATAAACTTAAAAAAAAGTTAATAATAAATAAAATATAAGCTTAGCAATACTATATAAACTGTGCTGTACAACTCAAATACTATCTTTTTTCTCGTATAGCGTTTATTTCGCTTTTCAGTTCTATAATTGATTTTATTATATTTGATTATTTTTATCTGAAATATCTTTATTGTTAACCTGATAGTGACCATCGACATCGTGCCTGAAATAACGGCATAGAAAATAAAGATTTTTTTATGAACATTTTTAGATTTTCCAATTTGTCTAATCCCTTAGAGATCTACGAAACTTAATTTGCTTTAAACCCATTTTCATTGTCTGATATTTTTGGAGTTTCAAAATATGTTCAAAAGCTTCTACAGTTTGAATCTCTCTCTCTCTCTCTCTCTCTCTCTCTCTCTCTCTCTCTCTCTCTCTCTCTCTCTCTCTCTCTCTCTCTCTCTCTCTCTCTCTCTCTCTCTCTCTCTCTCTCTCTCTCCTCCCTCTCTCCTCCTCTCCCCTCTCTCTCTCTCCTCTCTCTCTCTCTCTCTCTCTCTCTCTCTCTCTCTCTCTCTCTCTCTCTCTCTCTCTCTCTCTCTCTCTCTCTCTCTCTCTCTCTCTCTCTCTCTCTCTCTCTCTCTCTCTCTCTCTCTCTCTCTCTCTCTCTCTCTCTCTCTCTCTCTCTCTCTCTCTCTCACTCTCTCTCTTACATTCACCCTTTCATCTATGCTAGGATTGCTCTTTTCGCTCAATAGGTGAAACACTGGAATGAGCTTCCTGGATCATTGCGTTGAGTGCACCATTATTTATAAGTTTAATTTGGATCAAACTCCCAGAAATCATAATCTTTATTAAATCCATCCTAATCAATGAACCTCAAATATATCCATATCCTCTAGAAACGAAGAAAAAAAATATATGAATTTCCCGTATGAATATTTTTTTTTTTTAATAATGATTATAAAAGTCAATCTGGACACTGATAAACTGTATAAATAATAAGACGCGAGGGATATTTGTCGTATGTAAAGTTTAAGTGACTGTTTAGAAATAACTTTTCCTGAGGAGGTGGAAAATCCAGGAAACTGAAGCAAAATGAAACGAACGTAATGAAAAAAAAGTCCAATAACGAGAGGTAGCAGTAATAAGACGAAGTAGGACCAACTGCCGAAGGGTGTCTGTCAAAACCAATCGCTCGACAAGTTCCTGCAGCCTGTGAACTCCTCAAAGGAGCCTACGTGCTTAGGTAGGTTCAGCTCCTTCCGCGAACCGGCGGCTAAATCAAGTTTACCAATTCCCAAACTTCTGTCCCAGTCCTAAACACCTACTCGTATTTCTTTTTTAAAAGTAAGCCAAAAGGATAAGGATTTAAAGTATATATGTGTGTGTGTGTGTGTGTGTGTATGTGTGTGTGTGTGTGTGTGTGTGTGTGTGTGTGTGTGTGTGTGTGTGTGTGTGTGTGTGTGTGTGTGTGTGTGTGTGTGTTTGTGAAAGGTGAAGAAAAACATACAACCAATCTTCTGATTGGAAAGTTCTCAAATAATAATTTCGTGATATGCCAGTAAAACTATTCAATGCAATTACAAACTTTTGCTTTATACATTTGATCAAACGTGATAATGTAACCGAGAAATTTTGCTTTAACCTTTGGCAGAATGTACTTTTTTTTGGCATCCTTATTTGAGACAAGATTAAAGTAATTGTCATATATAATTTCTTTACATATAACTTATACAATGTTTATGAAAAAACAAAGAGTTCACAAACATGCAATATTTCGAACCTATCTTTTCAAACAAGATTTCTCATTTTTAAAGATACTTTACTTACAGTAAAGCGACCGTCGTCCTATTCTACAGTATCCTTTAATAATATCCCACTAATTACTATTGAACAAATTCGCTACCTGGGCAACAAGAAACTGCTCATAGTTTTGAACTAATTCAAAGTTTACCATGCAAATGTTCTAAGATTCCAATTAATTGCAAAAGGCTCATTTGCATGACAGTAATTAGACCGTCTTGGATAAAAAGAGCTTTGGGAGCTTCACTTAGTAAGAGCAAGATTCTACAAGCAGGAAGGGCAAAGGAGAAGGATATAATATAATATAATATATAATAATGGGGAGAATATGGAAGCTGTCACAGGTTTTTTATACCTTGGAACAGTTCTAGACGAGGGAAAGTGGACACATAAATCCTACCAATACTCCTATACCGTGCTGAAAGTTGGATAATAACAGACACGCAAGAGAGTAGAAATAAAATTCCTCCAAAAGATTGCTGGAAAAAAAAGAAGGATCTGTTTCCGCAATGGATCAAAATGAACCAGGGGTCTCTCCAATGAAAGAGGTTCTCGAGGCTCAACAGCTGAAGTGGTTTGGATACATCGTCAGGATGGAGGAGCATCGAGATCCATTGAAGACCATAGACTATGTCCCCGATGGTAGAAGACCTCGAGGCCGTCCAAGGATGTCGTAACTGGAATATGTAGACCGTTTATGCAGAAAGAATGGAAGAAATATTCGTCAAGCCAGAAACCTGGCAAGTGATAGAGATTAATAGCAGTCATGGCTGGACGCTCCCCTTCGCTAAAAGGCACTACAGTGTGATGAATAAGAACAAGAAGGAGCTCCACTTAACCCTATAATTCCATACAATCCAAAAGCCTCCATAAAATCCTCATTGCTCCTTGTTATGTCAGAAATAAACTTATTTATAATTATCTAAATGTCCTATATTTTGCTGAATTGGCTACATATCTACTTGAATTTTCGTCTCCCAAAATTCTTCCCACTCGCTTCCCAATAATACTCGTCTAAAATAAAAACGACCAAGGGTCCCTTAGTTTAAAAGATCTATTGAAGTGCTACTGATTGGTAGTTTCGATAGGTTATTGTAATAATTTTTCCACGCATCTACATAATTTATACAGTAGTAAATATCAATAAAATACTTTTCTTAAAATGTTTCCATTAACCCGGCGTTGGTCGCTAGCCGATCAGGTACACTGTTAGTTGCTAGGTGAGCATTTCCCTCACTTCTTTGATTTTCTTAAAATATGCAGTTTAATCTTACCAAATATGTAGTTATAAATGGTAAATAAATGTATCAATAATTGTAGTATGGAGTACAAGGATTAAAAATATATTTTAACAAAGATTTATTGTAAAACAACAAAAAGTCTTACTATTTACATAATAAAGTGTTTATCATCAGCTAGATCATTTTCTCCTATTTCTGTACAATTATTACAAGTATATTTAGTTGTGTTCATAGTGAAGTGGTGTATTGCACTTTTTACAATTTTTTTCGTTTTTTTATTTTTTCGGCACACCTATACCATATCTATTTTGTATTGCCTCAAGCAGCCACGAACAAGAATCTGGAATAGTGAAAATTTCGGATTCCTAGCAAATGATTGAAAAAATATATAAATACAATTCACGGCGATTTATCAACTAATTACTTACAATTTATCTTCTCAACTGGCTTTTTATCCAACAATTCAAGCATTTTAGATCCACGACTCATTTTGAACCCAAATAATCACTAATCAATCGGAAGAAATTAGAAAACTCGCTCAGTAAAATGTCTCGCATAAACTGCACGAGAGATAATCTGATACTGACGAGTGTGAACAGGGCAATTTTCTGTATCTATCTCCCAATATCCTGGCCACCTGCATCCGTTTTACTTAGAAACCGAATATTCTTATTCACAAATGTCCTCAACTCAGCTATACTGTGAATCTTACTGAAAGTTAAGATCTGACGAACTTATTAAATATTTTTTAGAAGGGTGATGGGAAAGCTAACCCAGTGACCAACGCCGGGTTAATTAAAAAGAAAAAAAATGTAGAATGAGCTTACGTATGTCTTTTTGGGCGAGGATATTTGAAAAAAATCACGTCCACTATTTCCCCATTCCTACTTACATCTATACAATGTGGGCCGAAACGTAAGCTTGGTTTCAAATAGATTTTAAATATTTTTATTTGTAATCTAATCCCGCCTTCCTCTTCCTAATTACAAAGTTCCACTGGTTGTTATTAAATGTATCTATTTATAAATATTTGCGTAAATATAATCTTACTGAAAAATTTATAAATGATTTGAATTTTTACTGCACCAACAACTATGTCCATTTACCTCTATCCAAAATACTATTCACACCCAATGAATGTATAATAACTGACATCAATCGGATGGATATTGTACAGGCAGTTATCGATAAAATAAAATAAATTAAAAAAAACTAAAAATATTTTAAACTGTAACTGAAATCATTTTAAAAGAAAAACCACAATATCGCTAGCAACATATTTTTATGTTAATACATTGTATTTTACTTCATTCAATTTTTAATTGACTAATTGAATTTTAATTCAAATTGAAACGTTATGGATAATAAATTTATTTACCTGATCATATTGATACATTAAAACTAAAGCTGGAACATAATGTCCTAAGACCGATTTACCCGTTAAGCGCCTTCTTGGCAAGGCATGGTTGGGCGAAACTTGGAGCTAAGTTGTGACCGAACCAACCTTTAAAAGTTTAGGATTGACCTTTAGGCAATTCTTGGGGTTCAAATTTATCGGTGGGTCTTTTTCGATAAAGATTTTTTTTTTGTGTGTGTGAGTGTATAAACTAAAAAATAAATTGTACTACTTGTAATAGAACTATTCACTAACGGTATTCGTAAAATCGTATGTTTTTTTTTTTTCAACTGTATGACAGATTTCATCCATTTTAATGTAAAGAACTTTTATAAAAATAAAATATTTTATATAAAAATAAAATAAATTAAACAATTGATAGTAAAACCCAAATTTGTAACCAGCAGAGATAGTTCTTCAAAATAGAAACACATAGCTAGGTCGATTAGTTAGTATTCAAGAGTCATTCGAGACAGACAAAACGTGAACTCATATCCGTATTTATATAAAACATTACTTTTTTTTAATGAATACAAATAAAAAAAATTATAAATTAAAAACCTTCCAAAAAATGCTTAAGATGTAACCTCTCACGTGTAAATATATGATTATAGACTTTTGGCAGTATCTTTAAATTATTATAATTTAATGTTAATAAACAAAAAAAAAGCTTTAAAACGTGCGATTCATACATCCATATGGATCTGTTCTTCAAGTATTGATAAAAGGATTGTTTCCCAAATGTTTGTTTGTTTGGAAAATAGTACAAATTATATGATAATCGCTAATATGATTTTAATTTTTAAAATAATTTAAAGTTTTTCATTTATTTTTTAAATTCTAAAAATGCAATAATAGCATAGAACGAAAGCAGTAAATTTTTCAGGATGTCAGAATTAATTCAGCCGTAGCTGTCAGTAGGAGTACTATCTCCTTTATCTTTTGGCAGCTTCTGGAACGGACGAAGGGAGATATGGAAAATAGCCCGCGTTGGGCGCCAATATCTTCAATCCAATCACTTATTTGAATATTTCTATTCTTTGAAAAGATTTTCACCTCGGTATATTTTCACCCATAGTTTTTTTTTTTCTTCTTTTACTCTATTAGCATTCAATTTTAATATTAGGAGATTTTTTGAGAAATAAATGTGGATTGAAAAATATTAATTTTTAATGATTTTTCACACAATTTTTTTTTCTCGGTCTTTCTTGGGTTTTCTGGTTAGTAGTATCTAGAATGCTTGAGTAACGCACTTTTTTTTTATAAGTGCGTTACCACAGTGTGTAACTGAACCAATTTGTATCAAATTTTAACCACATCATCGGTATACTTCCGGGAAGTTTTAGCAATAATAAAATCTAATGATTTCAATTAATTTGTTAATTAAAAAACGATAATATGTTTAATGTAAAGTTTGATAATTGGCCGATTGGTGGAGAGCGCCATTCTGTGAGAGAGGCACCAAATTACCGGCAGTGTCATATAGAGCTTGAAATTGGTAATCAAATTTACGTGTATTCAATATACATTACATATATGGTGCGATATGTAGATCATTGTGAAGTCAGAAACTTGGCCGATAGTGATTAGCACCATTCTGGAGTAGAGTTGACAACGGTAAAACTACTTAACCCATCTCTACCAAATTTTAAATACATTATCTTCACAGTTTTAGGAATGTTATTGATTAATAAAATTGACATTACTAAAAATATAAATGTAAAAAAATTTGGGACAGAAACGCGGTTTCTTTAATATCATTCTGTTAAACTTTTATGGTTAGTAATTACAATCCAGCCAGATAGAATCAATATCGATACTATTAAATAAAAAGACAAGCCATTTTTCGTTTGTGATCACTAACCGTGAAAACCACTGAACCAATCTGTACCAAATTTTTACTACATCTTCGTTATACTTCCAGGAAGGTTTAGCAATAGTAAAAGGTACTGTTTTTTCAATTATTTTTGTTATTAAAAAAGGAGAAATATGTGGATAACAGTGAAGTTTGAAAATTGACCGATAGGTGGCGAGCGCCATTATACATGAAAGTTTACAAAGATACGGTGTTATAAAGAGCTTGAAATTGATAAAGAAATTTACTTATATTAAATTAAAATATTAAAAAAGGATTTAAATATGTTGTTAGTACCATTCTACATTAGATTGTAAAACTACTTAACATTATCTTCGTAGTTCTAGGAAGAGTTATTATTTAAGAAATAATAAAATTTACAATAAAAATTCAATTTGAATGTAGAGTGGTAGAAACGAGTTTTGCCACACTGTCATATACTTCATGTTTAGAAATAAAAATCAAACCAGATCAAATCAGTAAAATTATTTCCGCCGAATAAAAGTTATCACCAAATGTTGATCCTTTGTGTTTTATTTATTGTGTGTAAAAATATGATTAATGGGGCTTTAGTAATAAGTAGTAATAATGCGGTCCCTTATCCGCAAGTTTCTGAATAGTCTCCGTCCATCTGGATTTCCTATTCATGCATTAAGTTTAAAAATGTGATGTCAACAACACTTCAAAAACCGAATTAGTGCAATTTTAGCCAGGCTAAAAATTACTGCTATGCGTGAAAATACCATTAAAAAAATAATACTCAAATGCATACTTCAATACAAGATTTTTATCGCTGAATAAATAAAACTTCTCTAATTAGTTAAAACTAAACTAAGTACTTATGAGCGTGGGCGAAGCCGTGACGTGTTATGGTAGTAATTATTTAAGTTGAGTAAAACTTATTACCAAATCAAAACGTGCTTTTTAATATTGTGTGTAAAAATTAGAGATGTAACGGATAGTAGTTTTGGCAAGATACCGGATACCAGATATCCGGTGAGGTTCTAGGCCGAAGCGCCGAATATCCGGCTACCGAATATTTGGCTCAAGTAGTGTCTGTAATGATTCAACCAGAAGTTATGGAGACAGTGGCTGCTGCGAGGCGGATTGTAACCCATTTTAATCACTCTGTTATTGCACAAGAAAAACTTAAAGAAATTAACTTGCCAGATCACCAACTTGTGCAAGACGTCAGCACTAAGTGGAATTCCACTTATTATTTCATGGAACGACTTTTAGAACAGAAACGAGTTGTATCCTTGTATGTTACCGACCACGATACCTTAAATAACTTGTTGCCAGCTCAGTGGGAATTAATGGAGCAATGTATCAGACTCCTTAAACCAGTCGTAGAGATCACTAAAATTACTAGCTCTGGTCTTCCATGTATATCTGAAGTAATACCACATGTAGTAACAATGATTGAAAACCTGGGAAAGGAAAAGACTGCAGTAGGAACACCGAACTTATTAAAAATGAGATCGTCACTAAAAACTCAGCTTGAGCAACGTTTTGACTTTGAAAAGAATGACAAATACTTGGTTGCAACTTTGCTTGCCGAGATTGAAGACCATTATCTTGGGATTAGCTCAAGCCAAAAGAGCAAGACAAACAATTTTATTACAAGCTAATATTAATATTGATAATAGTTATTCTTCACCCGTCAAGAAGATTAATAATCAAAGTAGTAGTGACAGTGAAAAAATGCACAACAGTTTCTGGGACTACTTCGACGAAGTTGCAAAAGGATCAGACCAATATCTTGACATTGGGAAAAGCTCTGCAGCAAATGAGATTGACTATTTTTTGAAAACTTTTCGTCTGGACCGAAAAGAAGACCCTTTCAAGTGGTGGTCAACCAACGCCAAGCAATATACGATTCTATCAAGTAATGTAAAAGTATATCTCTCTTCTACTAGAGTCTACAGTTAAAGGCTATTCTCAGTGTACGAAGCAAAACGCAACCATGTACTGTCAATACACGCTGAAAAACTTGTTTTTATTCACTATAATTTGTCGTTAATTAAATACAACTACTGATTTTTTATATAAAGCTCTAAAAATAACTAAAGTTTGTACTACAATGCAATACTACTCCATATTAATACAACTATTTAAATATTAAAGGTGTTTTATTAATTTCATTTACATCATTAAGTATCCGGTATCTGGCCGAATAATAGCAAGTATCCGGCCAGATACCGGTTACTAAAAAAAAAGGCCGGATAGGCCGGATACCGGATAGTAACCGGATATCCGTTACAACTCTAGTAGAAATATGATTCATGGGCCTTTAGTTGTACGCACAGATAATACAGCCCATTATTTGCAAGAGATTCTTAATAGTCTCTTCCGTCGGATATAATCTTTGTCCAACTCATAGATTAAAATTAAAATTTGGATGTCTAATTATGCTTTTACATTATTTTCAACAGTGAAGTTTTAACCAGGTTTAAAATTATTGTTATGCGTGAAAATACAATTGAAAAAATATTCTATACTATTATCTAAAAGGAAAAGCCATTTATCGTTTGTGGTCACTAACCAAGAAAACTACATAACCAATGAGTACCAAGTTTTAGCTAAATCGTCTTCATAGTTCAAGGAAGGTTTAGCAATAAAAAAAATAAAATATTTTCAATTACATTGTCATAAAAAAACGATTAATATATGGTGAGCAGTGAAATTTGATAATCGACCGATAGGTAGCGAGCACCATTCGAGAGAGGTTACAGAGGTACGGTGTTATATAGAGCTAGAAATTTATGATTAAAATTATTTATTTTCAATTTAATCGTTAATAAAAAAAGCTATGAATATATATGGAGCGACATGTCGATTCCAGTGCTGTTTAAAAATCGACTAATATGGGGCCATTCAGCAACTGAGTTTGCAATGGTAAAACTATTACCTAAAGCATCTTTATAGTTCATGGAAGGTTTTTAATAATAAATTTTACTATAATAACAATTAAAATGTATAGTCTTGAGTGTCAGAAACGAGGTTTACCAAACTGTCATGTACTTCTATGATTAGAAATTAAAATACAACCAGATTTATCGATGAAATTATTTCTGCCAAAGTGGATGTCTAATTAAGCTTTTACGCGTTCTTTAAACACCTAATCAATGCAATTTTTCCAGGTCAAAATTATTGTCATGCGTGAAAATATCATTGACAAAAAAATGCTAAATTCGATTCTTCAATACAATATTTTTATCGAAAAACAAATGAAATTTAATTATTAGTTAAAATAATCTAAGTTCTTTATTTATGAGAACGGACGAGGCCAACTTATATGAAACTACATTCTAGTTTTATATAAGTTGACAGACCGAAAATTAAAATACATCAGTACCTACACTTTACAGAAGGGATTAGAAGCGGGATAGAGGGAGGTAAAGACAAGGAGGGGAGGGGTAGGGGAGAGGAGGGTAAGAAGCTGATAGGATCAGTAAGTCTACTCCTTCTCATTTACACTTAAATTAGAGCAGAAATGTTGAATAAAGAAGACAAATCTGGGTGGTGGAGCAACTTTAATGCCACCCCGACCATGTTTAATTCATCCCGGCCACAAGTATCTCTCGGCATTATCTCTACAAAACCTAGCATTGTCCTCACTTCCTCTTCCTCCTCATTTTACTTTTATTGTTTTTATTTGGACAAGCTTTATCTCCTTTTAAACTTTTATGGAGGGTGCATGGAGTTGTAAGCTCTTCGTAAAACTCAATGTTATGATGATCTCTTCAACCTTTTGTTAGAGTCAGTGAAGAATACATTATTATTCGAGTTATTAACTGAGTTCTTATATTTTTACAAACTGATTAATTTACTTATTCATTTTAAGAATTCTTTCCCCGTCCATATAACATATACAATTAAATCTATTAAATGTTTTTTTATTATAACTATTTTTTGGCAATTTACAACTGTATACATTATATTAAAGTAAATTTGAGGAAAATTATTACAATGACATGTCAATAACATGCAAAGAATTACTCAATATTAGCACTTGGAAAGTTCTTCATTAGAAAATCTCTAGGCCATCTTCTTTTCAGACGCCTCGGAGGATTATCGGGAATCGAGTGTAAGTCAAGTTAGGAGACTAGTGGATTCGAGTGGGTATGAAAGGATAGGTATTTGGTTTGGGCCAAATCAGCAACATATGGAACATTAAGATCTTTATGGATAAGTTTGTTTGTGACATAATAAGGAGCATTGAGGATTTTACGAAGGATTTTGGATTGTAAAGATTGGATAAGAGAAGAACTGGAAGGTTTAGTGAAGCCCCAAAGCTCAAGTCCTTATGTTCAAATGATTCTAATTACTGTCATGTAAATAAGTCTTTTGTTATTTATTGGGAGGATTACGGCGATGGATAAAAGTTATTTGATGATAATCCACTTAATTATATTTTATTCATTGATTATTTGAAAACTCAGTGATTTATTTATTTATAATAGAGCGCAAGAGGCCTAGTCGGACCTTGGCTTCACTAAGTACAGACAGCCTGTACCTGTCTATACATTCCGCCTTCCTGTCTATCTTCCGCCTTCCTCCTCCAACCATTCACTCCCAGTTTTCGTAGGTCATCTTGAACGATGTCCAGCCATCTCAGCTTTGGCCTTCCTCTTAACCTTTTTCCTCCCGGCCTGCCGTTCATCATCTTTTTTGGAGGTCTATCTTCCGTCATCCTTTGCACGTGGCCGAGCCACCTTGATCTGCCTACTTTGACTATTGAAATGATGCTGGGTTCAACGAACAATTGTTCCAGCTCCAGGTTTGTTCTCATTCTCCAATTCCCGTGGTTATTCACCGGGCCTTCCTTTCCCAAATCCTCAGCAACCACCAAAAACTCAGTGATACAGTTGGCAAAAGAAAGTTGATCATACACAACGTTTTTAGTAATGCACACGCTTTTTGGAGATGGAAAAAGAAGTCGTTCCATGAAGAGCATTTAAATGTTTGGATTTCCTATTCAAGTAACGCCCACAGATTTTCTCTTTTTTTTTTTTTTTTTTTTTGCAGTTTGTTTAAGGTATTTGTCCTACTCAAACAAAAAGCTGTCTTCAATCCCTATATTTCGCTCACTTATTTATAATTCGCCTCGCAACAAGTTTACATACTTTTCTGTATTCGAAATTTCATCAATAATAATATGTGTTCACTTACCCCACTTTCAAACAACCACAAACCATGACCCACATTCGGTTGCAATTTTTTTGGAACAAAAGCTTTGCCACTCTGTCTCCAACAAATTCACTCTCATTGCATATTAAAAGAAAATTAAATTTGCTTTCATCCAACAACAGCACATTTTCCAGGATGAAAGTTGTGTTGACATGCCGCTTGTTCTCTGCGACCTGCTTCATGAAGCCAATTCCTGACTATTTGATTTTTTGACGCTTTTCGATCGGTGTTTCGTGATTCGAGCACCGATAGAGAACGATTTTTGGGCGAACAAATTTTATTTTATTGTCCACTGATCCGGTTTTAAATTTTTTTATAATGAATATAAGGTCGAATGAGACACATTTAAAGTTCCACCTATAAATCGAAGACAAGCTTTGTTAGAAAAGTATAACGATTTCAATTCTTTTGATTTGCGGCCTATCTCTCCATAATTAAACGAGCGCATTCTTCTAATATTATTTATATAAGCGGAAAATATTTTTATTTGATGAAAACGTTTATTACGAACTGATAAGGTATTATTAGGCGTATCTTCTGCTTTATGAGTAATTCTTTTTAATAGTTTTTTTTTTGCTAAATTGCATTGTATTAGTTATTTATTTCTTTACTGGTAAGAATTAACGCAAAATGCTGCTTTCTTCAGTTATTTTGTGTCTTATATGATTACTTTTTTCACCTACTATAAACCTTAAGAACCGAATTAAACATACATATATACCTCTACATACATATGTGTATATATATATATATATATATATATATATATATATATATATATATATATATATATATATATAAACACACACATTCATAACTATATTTGAACATTGTGTAAATATACAAATAAAACTTAACTTTCCAAAATTTAAAAGCTGATATACTGGTCTCTGATGTCAAAGAATGATTATTAAATATCAACTTGTAATAGTATCAATTTAATTTTATCGGAAGTTACCT
This sequence comes from Euschistus heros, assembly GCA_003667255.2. Taxonomy (NCBI): domain Eukaryota; kingdom Metazoa; phylum Arthropoda; class Insecta; order Hemiptera; family Pentatomidae; genus Euschistus; species Euschistus heros. The sequence goes on along the minus strand of RCWM02000375.1, from coordinate 950,832 downwards.
TTCATTTATTGATTATAACACGGCGTTTCAATTGATGCTCTTTCCTGGCTTTATCAGATCAAAGTTGGCTTTGATTTTTAGCACAATCTAATGGAATCACACTACCTACCTTCATAAATAACAATATAGCTTTATCATTCACAATGTTATTTCATATAAATGTAATTTATTGTGTTTTATAAAGTAAGGTCGTTTTGAATAGGTACATACCAAATAAATTCATAAATGCATTCCAAAAGTTTTAGAAGGTTTAATGAACGTAAAAATCATACATCAACTTTGTGTGTGTGTTTGTGTGTGTGTGTGTGTGTGTGTGTGTGTGTGTGTGTGTGTGTGTGTGTGTGTGTGTGTGTGTGTGTGTGTGTGTGTGTGTGTGTGTGTGTGTGCGTGTGCGTGTCTTGATTTACGTTATTGTGTGTGATGATTGTGTGGATTAGGCGTGCAATGGGTAATCTTATTATTACCTATGAGTATATATTGCAATGGTAGCTAACGTATTTATTTATGGATATTTATGTACAACTATAAAGAATATTTTAGAAAATGTATGGGAAAATTATTAAAATAATACGTCAATGACTTGCAAAGCAATTACCCATTCAAGTTATATTTTACTTGAATTAGGATTGATGAATTAATAGCCCCTTCTATTGGAAAACTAGTTTCAAATGCTAAACATTCATCTTCAGTTCTAAAACATACAACATTTTCGACACATCAGCACTATGTTACATGGATTATATATACTAAAGTTTTTAAAAGTTGTAAGACAGTAAATCAAACATTGGTACTCGCCTGAGAAGATCTAACAGACATCTGAAATATATCCATCGTGGAAGAGGGAAAGAGGCTAGGAAGGTTAAATTTTTGAGGTTTTTAGTTTGGGATTCCCCCTATGATTCATTGAATTTTCCGTTCCTATTGGAAACAGATTTCAAATAGGCTCCAATAGGATGAAATAATTCCGATAGAAGTGGCAGTTAATTCATCAATGATAATAGTCCTGTTATAGAAGATCCCAAGGCCATCTTCTTTTAAAACGCCTCAGAAGGTTTTCCGGGATAGAATAAGAAGCAAGTTCAGTGACTAGTGGATTCGAGTGGTTATAAATTTTTCTATGAAAGGATAGTTATCTAGTTATTTTATAATCAAAAACATAAATGTTTAATAGCCGAGTCAATGCTAGTGATAATGTACCAACTTTAACTCAAATTAGACTAATAAAAATTACATATTCATTATCCAACTACATTTGATAGGGTTTAAAAGAGGTAAAGACAGAGCCAGTACAACAAACCCGATGATTCATTCTCCGAGAATTGGCGCCGTAAAATGAGTCTTGATGAGATTCGTCACCAGTCTCCCAGTCAAATGAAAAGGCTAGTTGAAATTACTAAAACTAACCGGGTCTTGACTGATTTTTTTTTTTTAATATTTTTTTCTAAGTATACAATCTTTGGTTAAAATATTACAAGCATAATAGAAAAATTTAGTTTTAGAAGAGTCTGTTTTACCTTCCTACTTATCAACTTCATCGATCATTTCTTTTAATTGGTTATATTTTATTAATTACTTTGTCTTGTTAACAACTGTAGTTATAAATATATAAAGGACTAGTAAAGTACTATCTCTTCGATAGCACTTGATAGGTACTCTTTAAAAATGATCTCGAGAAAAAGGAGTACAAAAACTTCTAGTTTGACCATTAATAAAGTTTGTTAGAGAAGACTTTTTGAAGATTTATATATATATATGTATATATATATATATATATATATATATATATATATATATATATATATATATATATATATATATATATATCATTTTGTAAACGTTTTTAATATTTTTGATTGAAATTTATTTTAAATTTAATAGTAACAAGCTACAAATACTAATGCACCATTTACAAAAAAAATATTTCAATAAAATATTAGAAAATAAATGAATAAACGAAATAAAGCGAATTATATTATTAATGTTCATATTAAAAAATGTTGAATCAAGAAAGCCAACTTTTAAGACTACTAGGCAGAAATTTTCAGTCGATCACAAACTAATCATATGCAAACCTATTCAAAATTATAAGTACTTAAACTGCGCGGTAAAGTTGAACAATCCAATATAAAACACATTTAATCTTTCCAATTTAAATCCACACCAAATCTTTCCAATTGTTACACCACTATATTATGTCCCCAATAAAATCCTACATAATGACCAAAATATACATTCTGAATTGTCGAAAATTTAACAAATTTTTTCTGATCATCCTAAACCAATCTCTCTCCAGTTTTAATCAATTTTACAATCCCCCTCATAGCTTGAAACGGCAGGGGCCCCAAAACTATTTGTAATATTCATGTTGGAGTCTTAGTAATGGCCACCTTCCTTACTCAGGTCCTTAGCGTCTTTGGCTGCCTATATTTCATATAGTATGACTACACACTTTCTTTTTTTATAATTTTTATTCTTTTCTGTTAATATTATTATTTAATTTTTTTATGGATTGAGATCTTCCATTGCTAAAAATCAACATTTAGTTATTAGTTTTTGTTTGTGTATATAGTGTTGTTGATGTCACCCACTGCCCTTCTGAAAGAAAAATCGTAATATTTTCGAATAAAAGCTATTATATATGAATAAAAAAAGACATCATGAATCGGCTATGCATATATACAGTATTTCGGTTAGATTTTGTAGGGCTTCGAGATATTTTGCCTCGCAAGTGTTATTAAAACGTATCTAGCAAAGCCTTGTCAAATTTAATTTTACAGTTGTAGAAAATTAGATATGTTGCGTATGTTTTTTTTTGTTTTTTTTTTTAATTAACACAAGGATAGTATATATTATTTTATTGAATTAACTATTTGATGACTGATATATTAAATAAACAAATATATAAATTAAATAGAATATGATAGAAACTTTAAGAATTATATTGGAAAAAGCATGGGAAAGATACAATACAATGTACCTAGCATTCCTGGACCTTAAGGCTGCCTTCGACTCGGTTCCGCGTCATGAAATATGGAATGCTCTTGCTGCAAAAAATGTCCCAAGAGAACTCATTTCCGACATTAAATCCGTTTACACAAATTCAAAAGAGTGGTAAGGATTAATGGAACAGAATTTATTTCTTTTGCCTCTAATTGAGGAGTTAAACTAGGGGATAGACTGAGTTCACTCTTATTTATTGTACTTATGGTTGAAATCTATAAATTTTGTAAATGGCGAACGGCTCGAGTAGTTAATGTTAAATGGAACATGAGGCCAATACTCGGCAAGTCTTATTTGTGATATGAGCTGCAGCAGAATGGCAAAAGGAACTTAAGAGAAAAGGAATGACTGTCAACGCGTAAGATACTGTTCGTATATCAAGATGAGGAGGAGACAGTAAAGGTAGAGTGTAACGGTGAGGTTCTTGAAGTAGTAGAGAACTTTCTCTATTTGAGAACTAACATCAACAGACTAGGCAGGATAGATTTGGAAGTTGGAAATAGGATTGCGAGAGCCAACCAAATCTATTATAGTATATGCAATAGCCATGTTGGCCACCGAGATGTGGGGCAGGGAACCAAGCTCCTCATTTACAAATCTATATACCTCCATATTATCTATCCTTGCAAGGCAATGGCACACGTTTTAAATAAATTGGGTTACTGTAAGGAGGCAAAAGGAAAAAAAAAAATACCTCCCTATTCTTACCTACAGGAGCGAGAGCTGGTTTATGCTGGACTAGCAGATTAGCAGAATAAGTGGAGCCGGAATGAAATATTTACGTAGAGTCGCAGGAAGAACAAGAAGAAATCGTATAAAAAACGAGAGAGTTAGAAAAGAATAAAAAATCCCCGCACTAAAAACCTCCCTAGAGAAACGACAGCTCAAGTGGTTCGGCCACGTATGTAGGATGGATCAGGACCGAGAGCCTACAAAAATGATGGAAACTAGACCCAGTGGTAAAAGACCACGTGGAAGGCCTAGGATTTTATATGAGGAATATATCCAGAGGATAGGAGGAAGAACTCTCCGTCAACTGAAGGGACCGTGAGCTCTGGCAGCGTTGGATTAAGGCCCTCCACGCTAGTTATGGTACAAGGAGGAAGATAAAGAAAAAAAAGAGAAGATGATAAATGCTTAAATTGAAGTATAATATAATATATGTTTTATATAAGACCCTTCATAGGTTTTAGCGGTAAATTTTATTTATTATATTATAATATTTATATAGTAAATAGTATATGATACATATTTTAATGATATATTTGATAGTAAACAAATTCTCTGTTCAGATCGATTAGAATTCGGGTCAGCAAGTGTTGTGTCATGCACTACAAACTGCCAGTCTTTAAATAATAAACATTTCAAAGTTCATTTAGTTGAAATCAATAACATGTTTGATGTGGTTTTAAAAAAAAAAAAAAAAAAAAAAAAAAAAAAAAAAAAAAAAAAAAAAAAAAAAAAAAAAAAAAAAAAAAAAAAAAAAAAAAAACCTTTCAGCTGCTCTTTGGTAGTACAATACCTTTTTGTTCATTAAATTGTATTGTTAAAAGTAAAATCATCTCATATTTTAAAATTATATTTTCCCTCGCCACTGTTAATCTCCCAACCCTTTTATTTACAAAGCTTTAGAATTTTTCTTATGAATTTGTTTTTTCATTAAGAGAATTTTATTCAGGTCTATAATTACCAAAAAAAATAGTTGTGACTAAATGATTTAAAGTATTGTCAACTAAAATAAATTATTAAATATCAAAAGAGGTAATAAAATAACATAAAATCATGATATAGCTGAAAAATACAATAATTATGTAAAAAAAATAATATTTTAAAAAGTTGATTCGATGGAGTAAGGAAATGATAAGGACAGGACAAGGAAGATAAGGGAGGGGAAAAATCTGAAATTGATTATATTGAAAGACAAAAATAAATAAATTAAATTAATTAGTTAATACAACTAAAACTGCACCAATCTCATCACACAACTCTTCTTACGAACCTCTGTTCGACTCTTCTTGGCAGACTATTTTTTTCAATTTATAACTTTAAAGGTTAATGGAAACTAAAGTGGAATCGCAGAGGAGCGCATAGAACCGAATTTTCCGACACGATAAGCAGTAATGTTGCGTTGATATAAAAATTTATCGATTATCCATCCCGTAGCCAGTACTAAGAAATCGATTCTCAATACTCGGTTAAAAGACACATTTATAAGTTAAGTTCGCTCAGAAGAAAAACATAAAAAAAAAGGAAATTAGGGAGCTGAATAACACTCACGAGTACTGGAAAAAGACTGACTTTATTATCTAGCAATCCTCTTTATATACATTCTGGTGGTTGTTTGGGATTAAGTTGGGAATTAGGATGTATATTATTCCCCTATACACCTTAACTCCCCCCCCCAGTTTACGAACAATCCTCGTAAACTCCTACACAGGCCAAACAACCAACCGCATTAAAATATACAAAAATCAATGTTACAAATAATTACACAAATAAAAAAAAAACACTTCTGTCCTTAACTTAAACTTTCACCATGCTTTGACAGATCTTTACATATCTTCTTCAGTACAAAACTAAAATACAACAAACAACAAAAAAAACTGTTACACTTCTTCTAATTTTCTTTTTTACATTATCTACTATTTACACAAGTTCCCTTGCATAGACAAGAGGATACCCCTCGAACTTCGTCTAATGACCTTAAGAACGAGTAATACGAGAAAGATCAATACGAATGAGAATAATAAACGAATCGTAAACGGTTATAATGAAACACAAGAAAAATTAACGATAATCAACTAGAAACGACTCAGTGCAACAAAAGAAACGAGAGCAACCACTTAACGTATAAAACGAAAAAATTACTTTAGCGGGATCTTTAGTTGTTCCAGATGCACCGTCCTTCGCTTCCGGGGATCTTGCATACCCTGAACGGTGACAACATTATGTTCCCGAATGGTAACGACTTTAAAGGGCCCATCATAACGTATATCTTCCTTGCTCCGGTTCGACACTACCTTCCGGTACACAATAGTTCCAATTGCGACCCTTTCCATCCTATCGCGAACCCTGAGATTCTCCCGAATCACCCTCCTACTTTTTTCCTCACTGAGCCTCTTACGCGCTCTCTCCCATCTGTGTCCAAGTGCCACTTTGTTTGCCACCAATGTCTCCACGAACTCCTCATCCACTACTGCCCCGCGGGTATCCCTCCTACGTTCTCGAAGACCAAATAGCATTTCAAATGGCGAAAAACCCGTAGCCGTATGAATAGAATGATTGTACGCCACTATTGCCTTAGGCATTGCCATACCCGCCTCGATCCCCTTTTCCGCGTAAAAAACGCGAAGGTGGTCCCCCAGCGTACTGTGTAAGCGTTCGACCGCCCCTCGGCCCTTCGGGTGTCCTGGAGTATTCAGATGCCATGCCACATCTAACTTCCGCATCTCCGATCTGACACTGGCGTTATCAAATTCCCGGCCCCCGTCCGAAGTTATCCTCTCCGGTACTCCATAAAATTGAAACCAGATTCGGAGGGCGTCAAGGACCGCCTCAGCCGACCTATTCTCCACCGGTTATGCCAACGCTATTTTACTAAAAACATCTAAGACGGTTACCCATTTATAACCTTTCCATGTGAAAGTGTCTATTTGTAAGTCTGTCAGTGGTCCTATCGGTGTTTCCGTCTCTTCCTGTCTTCCGGTTGGAGGGTGTCGATCATATTTCGTCCTGTTGCAAATTTCACATGATTGTATCACTTCCTCTATCGTCTTCCGCATTTTCACCCAAAAATACTTCCGCTTTAGTGCCTGTAAAGTCTCCTGTACTCCCCGGTGATTTGTTTTGCCCTGGTGATACGCTACCGTGACCTCCTTTTGCCGATCCACCTCCTTTACCGTTTCCAGCATAAGCTTACACCGTACAAACGTCCTGTCCAGCCCTATCCTCTCCGTCCTCCACAACCGTTTTACCTTCTCCCACACAAACCGCATTTCCAATATACAAATAAAAAGTTTTCCCCGGTCGAGACTCATCTTTTAGAACTTTACTAATCATTTCTTCCGAAACTCCTGGTTCCGACCAAACCGTGGTTATATGAAATCTCCCCTCCCTTCTATACTCAGCCTTTGTCAGTCCTGTAGTTTTCGTTTTCCAAATTATCTGGTTATGTTTGTCGTTAACGATGTCCTTAATTTCTTCCATCTCTACTAATCTATCCCCCTCCGAACTGTCCTCTCGTACTGCTTCCCCTTCGTCTTCCGTTACTTCTGACTCCCGTTCCCCTTCTCCTTCCGGTGTCCACTCCCGAATAAAGCGCTGTATCCCTCCCGAATACTCCCCGGCTTCCTGCTCTATTGCATTTACTTGTAAAGCCCGCGATAGCCAGTCGGCCACAATATTCTCCTTTCCTGGCTTACACACTACTTCCATATTATATTGATTCAGGAACTCCTTCCAACGGGTGACACGCGCCGACGATTCTTTTAACTTCCCTACCCACATTAGGGGACGGTGGTCCGTGTGAACTTTGAATTTCCGCCCGAACACATATGGCCTGAAGTGCTCGATGGCCCATACTATTCCTAGCAACTCCCTCTCCAACGCGCTTTATCGCGCCTCCGTATCTGTGAGTCGCCTACTAGCATATGCCACCGGTTGCTCCTCTTTTTCGCCCTCCTGTGACAGTACGGCCCCCAATGCGTATTCGCTTGCGTCTGTCGTAACAGTAAATGTCTTGGAAAAGTCCGGGAACACAAGTACCGGTTCTTTTTGGAGTCTGTCCATGCACGTCCTTATGTTTTGCTCAATTTCCGGGGTGATATCTATTCGTTTTCCCTTCTTCAACAAGTCGTTCAAAGGTACCAGGTGTCGTGCCATTTCCGGGACAAACCGTCTGTAATAGTTAAGCGTCCCAAGTAGTCTCCGTATGCCTCTCACGTCTGTCGGTATGGCCATTCTCCTAATCTTTCTTCATTCTCATTCTCCTTTCATTCTTCATTCATTCTCCTAACCTTCTTTATGTCCGGTCTTACCCCCTCTTTTGAAATAGTATGTCCTAAGAAGTTAATTCGGTCTTGTCCCAGGATCGATTTTTCTAGCGATAGTTTCAGTCCAAATTGTCTCAAGCGGTCAAACACCCGTCTTAGGTCCTGTACATGTCCTGTCTCGTCTTTACTGAATATCAGTAAGTCGTCCATGTACACCTGACAGCTGGCCTCATCCAACCCTCGCAGAAATTCGTCCATCATCCTTTGGAACGTTATAGGGGCGTTTTTCAATCCGAAGGGCATCCTGGTAAATTCATAATGACCCCTTTCGAAGGTGAACGCGGTCTTATGCTGATCTCTTGGGTGCATCCTGATCTGATGATACCCCACCTTCAGGTCTAACGTGCTAAACACCGTCGCGCTACCCAACCGATCCAGTATATCCTTAAATCTCGGAATGGGATACTTTTCATCTACCGTATTCTCGTTCAATTTCCGAAATCCACCACCACCCTGTACTTTTCACAAGTTCCCTCTTCGCTCTTTTTCTTAACTGCCCATAAGGGACTGTTATATGGGGAGGTACTATCAACTATAATACCCTGACTCTTTAGACTCTCCAATTCCTCCCTGATGTGCTGGCGCAACGCCTGGGGATACCTTCTTTCCTTCACGAATGTCACCCTGTCTTGTTTTAGCGGGATCTCGTGTACAGTCTCCCCTGTCACACTCAGTATTTCCCCTTCTTTGAAAAAGATATCGGAATACTCGCCTTTTAATGACTGCCGCCAATCTCCCTTCCGATTGATCACCCCGACCATAGCTCGTCCCCCTTCTCGATCCTTCTCACATGTGTAAGCCTTTTTCCCAATACGGACCACCCATCGATCGCCATTCCCCTTAATCCTGGTCCCTATCTTTCCTACAAGGTCACACCCGATGATACCCCCGTATTCGCGAGGCATGTCTTCCACTACGTGCACCACTAGTTTTTCCTTCTCCTTCCCCCACCTACTTAATCCTATCTCCGCTTCTCCCTCTACTCTACAGGGCCCACTCAGCGTAATTAATTTACAACTACACGGTTGTACTCGGGGTATCCTCTCCTCTTTACATAAATTTCTTATAACCTCTTTACACATTATTGTATTCGAGCTTCCCGTGTCAACCAGACACCACACACCCTTCGCAATTTTTATAATAGGCAACCCTCCACTTATGCTCTTAACACTATTTACCACCACTTCGGTTGCCCCTCTTTTTGCACTCACCTCATACCTCCTCGTGCGCTCTCCTCTCCGCCGCCGTCCTTCGCTCTCCGCTCCTCCTGTCGCTTCTTCCTGCCTGGCGTGTTTCTACCCCTGGTTCCCCTTCTTCGTCTCCTTCCGTCTCCGAAGTCTCCGATGATCTCGTGGATTCCGAAGGACGTCTACTTCTCCTCCATACTCGCTGGGCGTTTACCTCCATCGGCTCCCCGTGCTTCGTTACTCTACGTCTGTTGATCTGCGAGGCACTGTCTCGCGATTTGACCTTCTGTGCCACATTCGAAACACCTTGTGCGGGGACATTGCGCTACCAAATGACCCGGTTTCCCGCACCCATGGCATTTTCTTTCTTCTCTCCTTCACGTCTTCCTATCCGTTCCTTGCCTTCTTTCCCGCATCATCGGACGATCCCGACCTGCGAAATCCGTTTCCCTTCTTCTCCATGGGTCTCCTCGTGGTTGCGAGCTTCTATCTCCGTCGGTCCGTTTGTAGGTGACCCTACTCCATCCGTCTTCCTTCCGAACTTCTTCATCTCGAGCGCTGGAGTCCACCATTTCTCTTGCACATTCTACGAAAGTCTTGTCCCTCGGAAGCCCTTCCTTTTTACCTGTCTCCTTTGCAAGCTGAACTTTTAGTATGGTTGATAGAAACGCCATTCTCGCTTCCACTTCCGCTACTTCTGTCGTCTCCCTCATCTTCTCGGTAATTATGTTAAAATGAGCCAACAGCGATCCCGCATATTGCCCATAAGACTGATGGGGCCTCCTTGCTTCCCGAAATATTCGGAAGATGTCCTCTTCCGGGGTCCAATGACCGCCCCCGAACGCCTTCTTGAGTCGATCCTTCACCACGACCCATGGTGTGTCTTCATCCGCTTGAATTACGTTGAGTATGCCGCGCTTGACTCGGCATACTAACGCTGCTCTTAGTGCGCAGGCATCCACTGGATCTAGAAGATTCTCGCCCATCTTTGCTTCTATTCTAGCCATCACTCTATCTCCTCCCTTTAAGAAGTGATTCAGCTCCCCAGTCTCTCCATCGTACCTCTCGATATCAGCTATTGCCCTCCTTCAATCTTGCGACATTGCTGTTTTGAGCTTCAGCAATTCTAGAGCATTTGCTTGGGCCGCTGCCATATTCGCATGAGCTGCTGCTAACGTTTCTGGTGGTAGAGGCTGCAACTCAGACTGAACTTCGAACGATGGCGGCTTTAAAATGTTCTTATTTTCCATCCAGAATTTAGTTTAATAATTTGAGAGATAATAAACGTAAGAACAACTTGGATGGTACTGATGTTCACAAAAATGTTTAGCGGGAAAAAATTTTTTAAAAATAAACTCACCAAGAGAATATGTTCAAGCACTCCCGGGTTTCGGCACCAGTTAAGTTCGCTCAGAAGAAAAACATAAAAAAAAAGGAAATTAGGGAGCTGAATAACACTCACGAGTACTGGAAAAAGACTGACTTTATTATCTAGCAATCCTCTTTATATACATTCTGGTGGTTGTTTGGGATTAAGTTGGGAATTAGGATGTATATTATTCCCCTATACACCCAAACTTATATTGAAAAACATATTCCAATGATGAGAGCAAAACTGGGTTAAATCGAAAAAAAACCTAATTATTCAGGAAGTTAATTAGTTAATATCAAATAGCATTTATTATCTCAAACAGTAATGAAAACATTAACTTACATTCCAGCCAATGTAAAAAATAAAATAAAAAAAATAACCATTTCAAAAATTCTTATTTTAATTATATTTTAGGTAATAATCATAATTCTGGGGTAACAAAAGTCCCTTTAGAGTAATACAACAGTAAAATAAAAAAAAATGGTCTGTTATTAACGATAAAAATAATAGCTATTGTAACAGTTTCATTCTTCTTTTCTTTTTTTTTCATTAGTGAGTAGAATCGATGATTAAGATTTAAAGAATTAGGTTTCTTAGATCAGTATCTAATACGTTGGATTGGATAAATTCCAATTTATCCAATTAAAAAGGCAAAGAACACTATGTCTGTTCGGAGCATAGAATTTTTTTCTATGTAACTATCGTTAGTGAAAAATCCAATCCAATGCGCTCCTCTCCATTCGTCGACAGTGTACGCTAGCTTACTGATAATGCCTATTATACTTCTGATATTGCCTATAGTGTTACCAAATTTTTGCCCATATCTTTTGTAACAAACGATTGACTACGGACTTTTTTTTTAAAAATTTTACTTTTTTTTCCATATTTGAAAATATGGTTGTGAATTCTGCTCACTTAAGGTTAGAGTTTACAGGTGTAACAAGTTGTTTGACCATGAACATAAATTATTTAAGTTCCTATACATTAAGCTGCAAAACTACTCAGATAGACCCACTGTCCAGAAACTAAATAAAAATTAGGATTTACAAGAATATTATCATTTTATAGTTCTTTAAGGGTGCGAAACATGGCACATTTTATGTTGCACATGCAGTAAGGAGGAAAAAAAAATAAATTTTTCGAATTAGAAATATTTTGTTTAGCAGCTCTACGGTAAAAATTGGCATATAAAACCTGAATTCTAAAAATGTAACCAGTTTTGAACCGTTGGGTAAACGTACGATTGATAGACACATACGTATATGGGAGGATTGTTTGGGGGCTGATCTTTTGAGGTTTTGATAGGGTAAGATGGAAAGAGGTGCGTGGTAAGAGATTGATGGTGTCGGCACAGAACCTAAGATGTCTCTAAGCTTTTCATTGAATTTAATGTTACTCGTTTTTTTGTTATTAATGTAACTTAGATTGCTGATTGAAACATTCGTTTCCAGCAGGGATATTTCTTAGATCATGGTTAGATACTACCATATATGCTATACATTTTATAGTATAGCACCGAATATCATCTGAATTACTGGAGAGGTGTGACCGATATCAGTAACAATCGATAGTCACGATTGCATTGACCTGATAAAATAGATCAATCGATTAATCATCTAACATTTCTCAAGTGTCAAAATTCAATGTTGAAAAAATCCCACACCCTTGATACTCAAATAAAAGAGAAAAAAAATAAAATAGAGGGGTTTGAAGAGGGTAAAATTCTAGAACCAAAGGTAGCATGCTAATTTCATAGGACAATTGAACATAGCAAAGAACACACATACTAACTTCAAAATTAAAAACTCAGTTATTATTCTTAATTAATAGAACTGTAGTTCATAGAACTATAAATCTATTCCCTAGAAAAATGCTGCCCCTCAAATCCTTGGAATCGAAGCCGTTGATTACTTGAAAAATAAATGGATAGCCATCGATAGTTCTCAACAATTGATTGATATACTGCAACAATGGACAATCGGTCACCCCTAATACCGGATCCAACAACTAAATACATACCAAGGAAACTAGATATAATTAAGATCATGTATATTCGTGTTTTATTCTCAATTCGATTTATATATTTATGCAATACCACTCTGATATATTTTTTATTCAGCATATTCACTTGAATAATGTAATGAGTATTATACAAGAGAGTGTTCCTGAAGGCTGTAAGCTTTTCAACTGGTGAGTTGGCTTTTATTCATCTAACTCAGCGCCACCTTAATTTGTCACAATTAGTCTTAGTCGTTCCTCACGCTAATTGCTACAGAGATCATTATTCCTTTCTAGGATTTCCATGTGAGCCTTTCATAGCTCCCTTGTTTAAATTTATAATCCTTATTTTTAGAAATTTTGTAAACCGCAATACCTTTCTGATATATTATTTAGTATTGCAATTATAAACGTAACTCAAAAACCAGTATGATAATTTAGGCAAAGTAAAAAATCATAAACCCAAGGAATGCCATATTGCGTAGGATTCGTTAAAAGCAGCTCTTCCGATGAATATGATTTATGTATCATTATTCACTAAAAAATAAATATAAAATATATTATTTGCTCGCTAAAGATTATAATATGATTTGGAATGTAATTTCACAATGACTGAAGGAAATGAGAAATAATAAAGAAGTCCACTAAATGTAATATCAAAATGCAACACATACCATAAGCGAGGTTACTTTGTAATAGCTTTAAGTAACTACAAAAACGAAGAAAAGCAACATGGGAAAAGAAATTAAATTGACTGTCAAGAAATTTACAAGAAGGTAGCTTGCCACATTCAGTATTTCGGATTTATAACGCGAATGAGCAAAGATAATTTTGAGTACTTGGTTGAAAAATATACAATCTCTGAAAATGTGTAAGGTTATTTAGAACACTAAGTAAGTCAAAAGGTTAAAAGATTAAAAACATTAAGTTGTTCTTCACTGATGTTTGGTACAGGTTTCTAAACTCTGGGCCTAACGCTCGAACGCTCTCCTTGAATATTCTAAAGGTGGTTAAAACATTTATTGACGTCCTATATACCACTCTTTTTTTTTCTTTTTTTTTCCTTCAGGCTGATGATGCAGATACTGACCGCAAATTCCTAATATTTTTTTTTCCACTCCAACCACCGTGCGTACAACTTAATTTACTACCTAACTCCCTTCCCTTATTATTATTAATTCAAAAGTCTAAATAAACAATAATATTTTTATCCCTTCAATGGAAAAACCGTAAGCCGCATGTATAAATACCTTAAATCCTAAATGCATGGGGTGCAGAATAAATAATCATTATACCAAAAGTTGTATCAAAGAATGTGAAAAGAAAAGTTAAACCAAAAGCAGTGAAAATGCTCTCTTTAAAAAGCGTAAGGTTGTTTTTAAACAGTCTTCCACACAATAAAGCCTTAGTTCATCAGTATAAGTAAAAAAAAAAAAAGAAAAAAAAAAAGAGGACTGCATTTTTAGCAACAAGTTTAAGACATTATTGGAAAAAAATATATAAATAATATATGGTATATAGTAGATGATAACATAAAATGAAGTTGTCCTGGATCATCGAATTGCGCGGCGTTGGATTGAAAAATTCCACTGTGGGAATACCGTCCTAGGAGGAAAGTTTCAGACCTACTATTAGTTGGTATTAATGCAGCTCTGCCACAAACTATTAAACCAAATCCAGCAAAAAGTACTTGCGGACTTCCAAGGCAGTGCCAATTGTCAAAGGACAACGTTAGTCGATATCTTCATTATCCATCTGTTCAAGGAGAACGAGCACTCACTTCCAAACGGACAAAGAAAAATTTGAACAACTTTCATAGATTCAAACTTTTAAAATTAAAAAAAAATAAAAACGTAATGAGTAGAAGATTTGAAGAACAAGTGATTCACACAACCCTTTTTTTCCCAAATTACTGATTCACAATACTACACAAAGTTGAAATGGCTTTTCCCTATCCACAGTTGCAAGTATTATCTTGTTTCATTAACTTACATCTTGTTTTGTTAACTTACATTTCCAAAAATCCTACATAATTCTTCCACCTCCTTTTGTTTAAATCCGAAGCGTGAAAGTGTCTTTCACTGGCTCCTGTCATTCCAGTCTCTATACCCTTTTCATTAAAGTTGTTGCATTTGACAAATTATTAGTTGTACTTCGTCTTCATGGAATTCCACATTCTTCCTCCTACATTCAAATATCTTTTTTTTTACCAACCTCCTATCTTTACAAGAATCTTAATTCATTTTCGTTCAGATTAATATAAATTTTATATTGATGAGGTATAGTTGACTGTTAAGTATTAGGGGAAGTAGATGGTTGGGGTATGCAGTCATAAAGATACACAGCATTTAAAAAATAAGTTTTTAATTTTTAATGCCAACGTTTCAACTTGCATTGCAAGCCTTCATCAGGGTTTCAGACTGATGTAAACAGAAACTGGCTTGCAATGCAAGTTGAAACGTTGACATAACAAATTTAAAACTTATTTTTTAATTGCTGTGTATCTCTATGACTGCATACCCCAACTATCTACTTCTCCTATAAATTTTATACATTTCGTAGACATTTTAATTTCATTTCTCATTTTATATTACTTAATTAAGTTCATACTTTAAATGTGTGTAAAAATATTTTGTATTATATGAAATTGGAAGTAGGAGGCACTTGATAGAGAACAGTATCATATGGCAAACCGACTCACACAGAGCTGTATAGCTACGGAAAAAGATATATTCAATAAAACTTCCTCATAATCCTATGAAAAATATTGCTTCGATGTTCACTAATGAATTTGATTCTATGCCGTAAACCACTAGAGTTTACATCAAAGAATGTAACCTAGAGTGGTGAAACAATTTCGACTTTTACTGAAGTTCAAAGTCACTTTATAGTATTCAGATAACTTCCTGTTTTATCAAGTTAGTGAAACTACACCGCAGTTAAGAAATTGTGTTAGTGAGATGCATGATGTTAAGGAAACTAGCACTGGCATGTATATCACTCCTCATTTCTAAAGTTTCAAATGGAACCCTTCAACTACTACGGTTCTTATATTTTAATGAAAAAAAGAAAATTAAAAATATTTTAAACTTTTTATTTGAATAATTACGAGCTTTCTTACTCAAGGGCAATGAGTAATATATAATTGAAAAAGACTCATTCATACAATTTGTACCTATCAAATAAAGTGAAAAAATTAAAATAAACAGCCTCTAAATATACAAGAAATAAAATAAAGTGCAATAATAAAAAATAATATAAAAAATGATCCTATAAAATTAGTAATAATTGTTGAAACGAATTAATAAAAATAAAAGTTAAGGAAGAAAATAAAATAATTATAAATACATTCAAAATCTACATATTATATTATATACTCTATAATGAGATCATTATGCAGGGTTTCGTTGGAGACATAATATGGAGCAATTACAATAATACGAAGGACTTTGGTTTGGAAGGATTGAATGCGTTTGATACTAGATTGTTTTGCTGTCCCCCAGCATACAAGTCCGTAGGTCCAAAAAGAAATAATAGATATCGCTTTTAGAGGAAAATGGGAAATAGATTTTCTGCACCCTTAAAATGATACTATAAAATGATAATATTTTTTTTTTTTTAACGTTTATTAACAAATGTCTGCTATACAGAAATGCAGTAAAAAAAAAAAAAAAAAAAAAAAGTATTTTCAAAAGGAGATTAATAACGCCAAAATATCTAAATGTACCAACGACTAAATAAATACGAGGAAAAAATATAATAGAATAAAAATTATCACAGTGAATAGTTATATATGGTCAATCAAAACGTCCGTGAATTCATTGACCTCTTCGCTTTGACGGAGGGTTTTCTGAATGTTTCACCTAATCCTTTCACCAACTATAGATATAATGAGGAAGAGATCTTTTGAAATGGCTCAACGCATTTTTTTAGCTTTATTCTGCTTAACTTTTGTTATTTCTTTTGCGATACAAAAGAACGTTTCGTAGAGATTTGGGTCTGATGAAATGAAAGAGAGTGTGATAAAAAAATGGTTTCAGAACTTCTGTGATGGATATCTCGACGTTAAAGACGCCAAGCAATACGGTCCCCCTTCAACCGGAAGAAAAATCGGAATTAGTAGACGCAAAAATCAGTTGGTGCAGGATGTTCAGTGTATTATCGGTGTGTCACACAGAAGTGTCTACACCTAATCAAGATACACTGGCTACGCAATCAGAGCAAAAGTGTGGGTGCAAAGCAGTTCTTAGAAGCCTGGGATGTTCTGTCATATCCTCCTTTTAGTCCGGACTACCAGCTTTTCCGGTTCTTCAGCAAGAAAACAACTAAACATCAGACACCTGGAACGCCCTTACTGATTGGAATAAGGTCATTGAACAAAATAATGCATAATTTACAATTAAAACGTTTGTAAAAAAAGCGATCAATCCTTTACTATGTACCATAAATAAATACACTTAGCCAGCAAGACTCCGTAATAGAATTTGCAGGAAAGCAGGATTCCGAAAGATCCCAGCTCTACTCACACGTTGAATCACTAATGTAATTTATAAATAATTATACAATTTTTTTATTATGAAATTTTCCAAAATCATTTGAAGAATAAAGCCATCTGACTGAAGAAAATTAGCTTTCCTGATTTGAGGAGGGAGAGAATTTGATAATATAGTTCATTGTAAGAGAAAAAAACATTGAAATGCAGAAGTTCTATGGAATAGGAAGATCTATGTTCTGTTAAGAAGAGGTGTTAAATGTTGTTTATGTGTATTATTATATGTCTTATGTAATATATAAGTATAAAATGCGAATAACTAAATGAATGATGAAACTTATAATAAGCTGTCATTAAATTAAGATTTCAGCTAATCTCGAGATATTTTAAATTTTACAATAGAATGAAATTTAATAGGGGTTATGTGAAAAAAAAATGGATATGTCTTTTTGCTAGGGTATATTGTAACGTAGGGTGTATTGTAACGTTTTTTCTTTCTTAAAAATGCCAAATCTTGACTCGTTCTAGTTCTGTTGGTGTTTGTTGAATCGAAAATTTTTCGAAAGTGATTAGAAATTTAATGGAAAATATTTATTGATATATAAAATGTGTCACTACGACCTACTGTTTAGGAAATATATTGGTTTGCATTCAATACAAACAATATATATGCAAAGTCAGGTTTGAAAATTATATTTTCTCTCAAATATGTTTATTAGGGATAATCAAGAATTGTTCATTTAATTTAATTATTACTATACGTAATCTCATCCTTTTAATTTTAAAATGTAAATTGGGAAAAAAAGTATGTTACAGAAAGACTTATGATCTATTGTTATTACTAGTCAGAGACAGTTTTTTTTTGTCCGTTACACTTCATGTTTTTAATACTTAGGTTCTCGATATATCCTGAACTTTGTAGTAATGAGCTAAAGTTGATATTCGATGTTTTCATCCTGACATGCAATGCCTGGGTTACACATTAAACGACCGCACGCAATAATTACGGTTTCCAAACCTGAATTAAGCAAATGAATTCAGCTGAAGTGCTTTACTGTTAGCCAGATTATCGAGTTATGATAATATGATGCTCGGCTGTTTAGTAACCTGCAAATGTTTGCCATGCATCATGCATCGACTGCCACTGGTCCAAGTCCAAACAATCCTCCAATCCAATCAAATAACATTTGCTTTAAATCAAATTTAATAGGATTATCACCTCCAAACCAAGATGTGCCATTGTGCTGTGCGGAAGGACAATATTTCGGTGGTAGCTCATTGGCTACAAATTAACCGGCTGACTAGGTGATAGATTGAGCCATTATCGAACGAACCAGCAAACAGAGGCGAACAATGAGTTGAGGGAGCAGCTACCAGATGCCGCTAATGGTTGAGGCTATTGTAGCTCGACCCAGAACAGGGCCCTAACACTGATTACAGTCAGTCCATGTCGTCAGTTGTATCAACTATGGGCTCCGGCTATTGGTGAGAAAAATTTATAGTTCTGTAGCGGTGCTATTTATTACTGTAAGAGTCACTGTCTGTTCATCTTGGATCAGACAAATTAATTTCTGTATCGGATATCAGTGATTACTGATTAATTCACCCCTCATCACAATTGAAGGGTTTGATGGATGAAGGGGTTATGTCACATTTATTTTGTTTTTTAAAAATGCAATCTAGTTCGTTAGATGAAGAATTTTTTGTACAGAAGTTTAAGGTAACAAAATCTGAATATTTCAAAACAACTAGAAAACAAAACGTAAAGAAGATAAAGGGTAATAAATAAAAAAAAATAAAAAAAAACTACTCAAAACTTGGTTTTGTTACATAACCCATTCATCCATTAACCCCTTTAATTTAAAATTTGACTTTCTAGTATATGATCAACTCACATGCTTAATTTATATAAATAGCTTGACATAACATATCAGTAGTATATATACATTTACTGAGTATTCCAAGTAAATAGGTCCGTATCATTAAATTAACTATATCCATGATAGAGTGTGTGGATAAAAGACTGGATAAAAGAGAATGGATAAAAGACTGAATGTTTCAGTGAATGGATAAAAGACTGAAACATCTCCTTCCGCTAGAAGAGTGTTGCAAGGAGACCAGGTATGTTTATTATTCAATCTTGTTCTCGATAAGACCATTTGGGCTGCAGAACTGAGATCCACCGGAAATTTGTTCTACAGACTCGTTCAGATACTCGCCTAAGTCGTAGTGCCATAATGCTGAACGGAACAAAAATATCATTAGGGCCTCAAGAATTCAAGCAGGTATATGAATTTATGTACTTGGACTCACAGGTCAACGTGCAAAACAGTTTAGATGTTGAAATGAAGAGGAGGATCCTGGCAGCAAATACGAGTATATACTACTTTGCAATTAGAAAGCAGTTGATCAGCAAGCTAGTGACCATCTATACACAATATAAGACCTTGATCAGTCCTGTCCTCTCATAGGAATCTGATTTATGAACAACGAAAAGACAATGGTAGATTTCGAATAGAAGGATCTTAGACGCACTTAATGTGGTATCGGCTATTGAGCTTGGAAGACTATGATGGACTGGACATATGGCATGTAAGACTAAAGGAGCGATTCTTAGGAGTGTCCATACAAAAAAGTTACATTGAAGAAAAAAGAGTTGAAAGATCCAGATTGTGGTGAACGGACTTTGTGATGCGACATCTCTTGTAGTAGGGTACTGGATGGCGGCAGCACCGGACAAGGATGTATGGCAATGTATTTGTTAGAGCAAGTCAATACTCGTGCGCATGTTGTAATCCTTCATTAAATTAATAAATAGTATATACATATTTATGTAAATATATGTAGATAGTGTTTGTGTGTATGTGTAGGAGATGCAGTAGATAAGCTGAACCCTCCTGGAAAACGACAATTCCGTTAAAGTGGGCACCCTTAAATGGACAGAGGATTGGAGGAATCTTGGCGAGATCATGGCCTCACATACAGTTTTCAAGTTTTTATCCAAGATATAGGGATTGCTATTTGTTTGATTATTGAGGTATATAGACATATATACTCCAACTTTTAAAAGGGAAGGATAATGGGTTCTTCATGAGTGAAGATATCAAAATTTGGTCAGAGGGTCCACCACGAAATAAAAGTCAACCTGCCTTCTTTGAATTCGAAGCAGCACCGTTTCTTGAGAAAGCTATGTCATATAGCTTTAGTCTCAATCCAGATGAATTTCAATCTTTACTACTACCCACTAGAAGTTTAATTCCAATATATTTGTAGCCATTTTCATAGATCCACAATGCTCTTTCTGGGTTAAAACTAAATCTACAACGTCTGATCTAGCAATCATGGCATCCACTTCATTTTATAGATTTATTCACTATCCTCAATTTCACAATCAGAAAATAATCTATAAAACTTAAAGAACATAGAAGCAACTTAACGTAGAATAAAAATAAAAAATAAATAAATAAAAAAGAAATTGGAGTTGACATTTTTTTTCGTCTATGGCCTCTATCCCAGTGGATTACATGGGGAGAGACCTAAGTGGAGTTGTGCAATAGCAATTGATACTTGAATGAACAGATGAGCTTGGTTACAACTTGGATGAGTGACCAACCAGGATTAAGGGATTACGCGCCGCTGACACACTGGGCCCGGAGAAGCCCTTCAGTTTACAAGGCAGAGCTGTCCGGGCGAGTATGGTCATTCCGTTCTAAGATAAATATCAGCCTCAATTTCAGTTTGTCAAATAGAGCCGGCTAGGGTTGTGAAGCCCATAAACCTATAATAATAAAGTATACTGAAATGCTGATAATGTTCATTCTTTTTTATTATACAATTTTTTTTTAATATACAACTGTATAAAAAAGAATATACATTTAGCAAATGTAAAGGTATTGTTCATGTTAACATTTTATGCAATTGACAGCAACTACCCACTGGTAGCGTTCAATGAATGTTCTACATAAGATGGTCTCTTGGCCATCTTCTTTTCAGACACCCAGGAGGATTATCGGGAATGGAGGGTTTAGTAAGTTGGGAGTCTAGTGGATTCAAGTAGGTATTGAGTCTACTATGAAAGGATAGGTAAATTCTCGTATATGGAACATTAAGGTCTTTATGGATAAGTTTATTTGTGACAAAGTAAGGAGCATTGAAGGTTTTTTAAAGGATTTTGGATTGAACACCAGATGAATTAGATCGTTTAGTGAAGCCCCACATTTCAGCTACTTATGTCGTTATAGGTCTAGTTTTGTCATGTAAATGAATTTTTTGTAATCAATCGGAATCTTAAAGCGTTTGTATGAAGTCGAAAAAGACGAACAATTTTTCTCAGTTTTAATCTTGTATGTGGATTCCAAGTAAGAGGTTAGTCCTAATAGAGTCCTAGGTTTTGAATCTGTTCAACAGGGATCAGTGAAATATGTTTAAACTTGAAAATATTAAATATATATTTATACAAATATTTAGCATAATTTCTTTTTGTATTATTGACAATTTTTATTTCTTAATGAAGATAAAAATTGCGTAATACTTCAGCAACCTTCATTAAAAATCCTTGAAAATTAAGCATTTTTTCTTTAAAATTAATTTCTCAAGGTAATTCTTTAGACGGTACTCTGACTTTTATCAAGACGTTATTGGGTTAACTAAGCTGGAAAACTCCAGATTCCAGGTAACTACTAATGAGAGAAACTCGAGGGCTGTTAAAAGACTTCTTTTGCGTCATTATTAATATTGAATTTCCGATTATTTCAGTCTTTGTAGTCTCAATATTAATTGATTGTAATAAGTGTCATAAATTATAATTTACACCAACATTGAAATAATAATAAACTAATAACTTAGTTATAATAATAAACCTACAAATGTATTATTATTAATAATTAATTAATTAATTAATTAATTAATAATATACTTAATTGAGAAAAAATGTATGCAATATAAACAAGCATCCAAACTAATCTAGAACCAAGCCATCCACTTCAGGACAGGACAAGCCCAAAGTAAGAGATCCCATCTCTGCTCTTTCAGCTGTCTTAAAAGTATCAAAATCCAGTGGAGACTGGGGAAAAGCGCTACGCCACACATTTGCTGAAAATGTGAGCGGAGAAG
This sequence comes from Euschistus heros, assembly GCA_003667255.2. Classification (NCBI taxonomy): domain Eukaryota; kingdom Metazoa; phylum Arthropoda; class Insecta; order Hemiptera; family Pentatomidae; genus Euschistus; species Euschistus heros. Next base: position 928,620 of record RCWM02000375.1, on the reverse strand, counting down.
CTGGCCATTGCCGGACCTCCAACGGGGAGCAATGCCGTTTTAATCAGTGAGTTATAAGGATGTGTATAACTGGATGATGAATGAACTAGAGTGTTGTATGATTGAAAAGGTCTTGATGGAATTTCGAATATTTGATGGGTATGAGATCCAGGATAAAATTTATGAAGTTTTGTGAGAGACATTTTAATGAAAATTCAGACATGTTCGGACTTTGGATTAGATGAATTGTATTTATATGATATTCGGTTGGTTTTGCTGTCTCTCATAGTTATATTCCATAGGTTCAGATAGGTTTCAGGATGGTCTTGTGTAAGAGGTGGTTGTTTTCAATTGAAAAGTGAGATGTACTATTTTTTAGTTTATATAATTGGCTAAATGATCTGTTCAGTTCTTGCTAATTGAGTCGAGTGTGTGGATACAATGTATCTATTCGTATAGGTAGATATTATATTATTAATAAATTGACTTAAAATGTTTTAAAATTTCCTAAAATATTTTTAAACTTTGGTAATTATGCAAATGATATTTTTTAATGATAAAATTTCCTTTTATTTTTAATCCTTGCATACACGCTCATACATTAATTAAATAAGCGTGGAAAATTATATTACTTTTTTTTTTTAAATATATGCCCCCATAAGCAATTGGGTAATGTACAAACGAGATGCTTGTTAGAAAGAAGACCCAATCTAAACTTGCTTCACAGCCAAGGCGACCGGATAATGTGCAAAGTAGAACGCTTTGCCTCCTTCCTCCACTCCAATTCATCTTAAACTATCCTTAGAAAGTTTTAAGGGCTCAACATTGATCTAATTCTCACAAGTTTTCTGCTCTTGACTGCAGCGAGAAAAAAAATATTTCAACTTTTAATGGCGCATAATAATGTATAGTTATCGGGGTTGTCAGAAGAAATGATTTATGCTTGAATATAAAAGAGTTAAAAGCTGAACTGCTTCGCGTTTTACAGATGAGTCACTAATATGCATTTTGTTTTTTAACTTATACATCGATTTGCCGACTTTTATATATTTGTAGTTTATACAAATTTATTTTATTTTTTATTTTAGTTTTTAATATTTTTTTTTATAGGACACGTGTGAATTAATATAAAGCATGAATTTTTAGCTGTTGCTACGTTTTATTAGTTTCTTAACATTTTTTTTTCTTTATTTCTATATAGTTTTTACAATTCACAATTAAATGCTGTACCAAAAAAAATAAACCAGTCTCGAACTTATATAAAATACTATTAAGCAACTTTGGTATATGCTGATATAATCATAATTTAATATGAAAGAAAAATATACAAAAAAAAAACTTTCAAAGAAAAAAAATATAGCATCATAGTAATAAAATAAACAAAATTGTAACAATACACTCTTATATATCTATATATTTTTATATACATACATACATACTCATACATATTTACATACACACACATCTAAATACCTAAACTCACACATAATACATACATATGCAAATATATATATTATTTGACCATTATCTTCTGTATTTTAGTGGTGTAAAATGGTCCTTAAACCCTTTTTATCAATAAAAACACAGTTTTATTTTTTCAGATAAAGGTGATTTTACGTTAGAGAGATATTTTCACATATATGCACACTTATTTGAATTTTAATTTGTTCTCGTTTTATATGTAAGCTCCCCTTACCATGACGTCCAGGGTGGAAAGACCTTAACTTGATACGCCTCTGTCAATCAAACATGATAAAGAATTTTGTTTTACAAATAGGTAAGGCTCCATTCGATATATTTTTACCAGGTTATCATAATGTAATATGTCATATATATAATATATTTTTAGTTGGGTATTAGGTGTTTTTATACATATTTCCCGACTATAACAAGAAGCATAAATATTTTAAGAAATCAACTAAACAAATCTTGATACATCCCAAAAACCCTAGTGAGCCCCATCACTAGATAGTGACGCATAATGCTACGTTTCTCCAAACCACTGCTCTCTTCAGAACTCTCTTAAAGTACACCATTGGTGCAGTAAAAGTGGTGAAACCATTATTAACAAGAATGAATCAAAACTTTTTGTTAGCCATTTGTTAGGGCTTAGGAAAAAAAAAATGCTTGATATATCAACTTTAAATATTTATTCACAACTATCTCAGAACTCACTATCAGTTAAGCTCTGAAAAATCATAGAATAAATGTAATTGGTCAGATCTTAATACATACCTGCGTCTGACAAAAATTTCATTAAAATACCATCAATTGGTATTTGCCTTACAAATAATTGACATTCCTCGCATTTACCTAAAGTATTTCGTATATAGTTGTGAATATCGATCATTAAATATTAAAGTAAAATTTGGTAATCAATAAAGTAAATAAAAAAAACAAAAAACTTCCAGTCTTAGAAACTAAGCGCGAACTGTTGAAAGGAAAACTAATTACAATACTTTTTCAAAAACCTACGAAAAATTACTTCAACAATATAATTAGGGTTGATAAATTATTTGCCACTTATATTGGATTTATTTTCTTTTCAAAATAGTTTCGAACATATTTTATTAGCTGATTGGATACGGCAGTAGTGGTTTTTCTTACTCAAAACTTGATGATCTTTCAGATAAACTTTGTTTTTTTATAATGACCGGTTTAGTGTCGTAGGCTCCTGTACTATTACAACGTTAGGCATACATTATTTAGGATGACTTTACATACAACATATTTTAGGAACTCATTTTTTGCCAATCTTTAGGCACTATCATTTAAACGAATTATTATTATATACTAGTACTATTAAAAATTATTATTTTTTACTACCAGTAAGTTATTTAAATGAGGTAATGTTTGTACAATAATAATGAAAACAACAGTGTAGTTCCAGTAATCCAAACAAATTACTGGTTTCTGTGTCGTGGTCAATAGCAGGAATAATTCATTTCTCCTTGTTTCCAAGAAGTGAAATTATCAAATCCATATCGGACCGCTGTGATATTGACATAATGCATTAAATATTATCAAAAAAAACAACCTGAATTTAGTTATTAGGAAGGGACCTGACATGACAACTCCTGACGTCATGTTTAAAGACAGATGGTGAAGAAACGAAAAGAGCTGTTTTACGAAGTCCTTCCACGCCCAGCATATTCGCCAAACTTACCCCCCTTCCCTTCAGGAACTTCCATTTAAAATGAATTATTATTATGTACTAGGATTATTAAAAATTATTATTGTCGACTACTATCAATAAAGTAATGTTAATGCAATATTAATGAAACTAACTCAATGTAGTACCACTTATACTATAATCATAAAGTTTGAGATAATTATGATCACGTTTTTTTTTTTTTTTTTTTTTTTTTTTTTTTACTGAAGATGGGAAAAAATGAGACCCAGAAACATTTTAAATTGGGAACTAATTTTTTTAGTAGGAGAACATTTTTTTTCTTTAATGTTCATTGCATCTTTAATTAATAGGATGATGGACGCCTGACGTTATGTGTCAAAATCAATTATTTATTACTCTTTTTTAATGCCTTTCGTGTTTCACGTTGGCTTCCTTCCACTGCTATTTTTTCCAACGACTTCCTACGATAGCCCCCAAGAACAGTTCTCATTTTCCTTGGATAAAGTAGAGCGCAATCAGGGGAACGGTAAATCTAGATTGCTGCGGAGCTATCGGTACAAGCAGGCGGTTAAAAAAAGGAAGATAGAGCCGATGAAGAGAAATAGGGCGTTGTGGGATAATTACTAGCCTGCCAAAGAGCTTCAACAAATTAAAATGAAAAAAAATAAATCTTGATATCAAAAATAAATAAATATCTGAAATAAATATTTAAAAAACAAAAAAGTATTGTGTAAAAAGTTTTAAATTGCATTTAAATATTTTTGTTTTGTCCTTTATTAGTTATATTACAATCTACAAAAAGTTTCATTGTATGTACAAATATCATTAAACAGTTCATAACAGAATGAAAATCAGACAACCTTCCTTGCTTATACATTACGAATTTATCTCGTTTTTAAACTGATTCACAGTGAGGTAAACTGGTATCAATTCCTAATCGAATGAACTGTATTCCCTCATTATCCATTGCTTTATCGCAATAACCTTCATACTAAGCTCCAAACTCTATCGAAAGTATCGGAGTTAACTTAGATCAGTCCCTATGCTGGAACGGCTATATCGCCCAAATCTCCAGAAAATCCAGAAAATTGTTTTCATGATTCTTTCTTCTCACTTTCCTATTCCAATTACTAAAAACTAAAGAACCTTCCCACTTTCTAGAACTATTTAGTCTACGTTCCTAAATCCACCTCCTGAATCCAACCTTTCAAGCTTTATACCTCCTTCCTTATAACTGCTTCCTTTGAAAAATGGTTTATAATTCTTGCTACCTCTTTTTTAAATACTTTACCCATTCTTTTTCGTAAATCTTTTTCCCTAACTTCTTTCAAACATAATTCATCTTCCCGACTCCTTGATAATCAATATTCCGCAAATAAGTAAATATTGAGTATAAATTTATAAATGTTTTATTTATTTTTTTTTTTTTTCATAAATGAACAATTTTTTCTCTCAATGTTTTGTGCTATAATTAATTTATTGTTTGTAAATGATCTATAAACGTTAATGTTCACAGATTATAATGAGTCATAATTGATTCTGTATTTTTTTTGATAATATTTATTATCTCTGCAACTGATTTCTCAATGTTTAAAATATGAAATATGCCCGTGGAAAAACACGATTTTAAAGTATTTTTTTAATATGTTTAAACTCTTATACTTGGGCAATATAAAATAAATATTACACATTACATTAAAGAACATTGTAAAAACATACTACACAACACATGACGAAACAAAATTTGCATCGAAAAAAATTAATGGTTTCTGAGTGGATGTCACCTTTTTTTTTTACCCAGAAGTGAAACTGTCAAATCCATATCGGACGGTAGTGATATTGACATAATGCATCAAAAGCTTATCGAAAAATAACCTGCATTGGTTAATTAAAAGGGACCTTACACGAAAAATCCAAACCTCATGTTTCAAGACAGACGAGCTGTGTTACGAAGTTCTTCCACACCCACCTTATTCCCAAAACTTATTTCCCACAGGTTTTCATCTTCCTTCTTTTTCCTTTTTCTTTTTATTTATTTTTTTTTTTTCAATGATTCTTAGGTCAAACGCATTTTCTGACTTAATTTATTCAAAATTCATGATTTTCACAAGTTCTCGGATTGGGGAAAGTTGATAACACATATATAAAAAATGAAGATAAATATTTTGAATTAATTTTTTTTTATTTCATAAAGTTGTTTTACAAAATAACCTTTCCTGTGAAAACGGACAATTTTTATAAAAACGACCTAATAAAAAACAGTTCATGTTTTAATTTAGAAAAATCTACTTGGATGATGTGTAAATCTATATATAGAACAGAAACAATTTTTAAGAATGTTAGTTGAAATATAACGCAAATAGTATGATTGACTGTATGATATAATGGTTGAAGAAGATTGTCAGGGATATAGTCAGGTTTAATAAACGATATACATTAATGTTTAAAAATAAAATTAAATATGGATGCCGACGTTTGAACTTACCTTGTAGGTCTCTCTTCAGGGCTAAACATTGCAAGAAACTGGTCTTGGCCGAAATAATAAAAATGAACAAACAAAGTAACTTATTGTATAAAGGAATATCGAAAGAGTTAATTCCATAATTTAATATGAAATAGTATCAAGATTTAGGCTGAATGATACAGTTAGTAATTGAATTATTTTTCGTTGAATGATGCAATGCTTAATTTAGCGAAATAATTGAAAGATACAATTTTCAATAACTGATTTTTTTTTTTGTAATTTAAGAAGGTTTTTAAATAAATAATAGAAAAATGTACGAAATTTCCTTTTATTTGTTTGTTTGTTTGTTCTTAACACCCTTATGTACTCCAACTAGAGCAGGAAAAACGGATTATCCTACAGGTGACCTTATCTGTTCTAGCAAGAGTGGCTAGGTCAAGATTCATCTCGTGGGTCCGCCACTAAACAAATTTTAACCCGCCAAGGTGGGATTCGAACCCACGACCTTCAGTACCGAGCGCGTTGAGACCCTCGTCCCAACTCGCTCGGCCATCGATTTGAATTTTTAGCCATTAAAAAGACCTGGAAGGCAGTTCGAAACGTCGGCACTCTGTAAATAAAGTTTTCTTAAACTTGGATGTGTAGTTTATTCAACCTGACAGCATCATTGACCATCTTTTTTAACCGTTAGTTAAAATAGTACCGTCAAATGCGTTCTTTTTTTTAAGGGCTGTCCATTATAGTGTTATTTAAAACAATATCATATTAATTAAAAATAAAACACGTTCTTTAAATGAATAACAAAGGAATAAAAAACATAAATCGAATGATTTCCTTTAATGCAATACAATATTGTGAGTATATATAATTTATCTTCTCGGTCAGTTTCTAAGAAAATAGTATGTTTAAATTATAATCTGATATCAATCCCATCCTCAATCTTCTGCCAAAATCGACTCTTTCCCCTGTCAATGTCAATACAAGTCCTTAGGCCAGTATTTTCCGAATGTAAATACAATTGCCTAGTCGTTGTTTGTGAAGGGTGGTTTACTTTATGTCGGGAAAACATCTCTACCAAGAAGGACGTCTTATATTCCCATAACCACATATTGCTTCCGTGTTTTCTTCAACAACCACTCAGGCGAAAGAAGTAGAAGAAACATTTTTCAAAAATAACAACAGGGGTTTCTACTTTAAATATATTTACATTCATTGTTTATTCATTTGGCGAATTATTGTTTACTAGCATCACTCGTCGCGGCTTCGCCCGCTCTCATCATTATTTTTAATTTTGTTTGTATATAGATAAAAGTCTTGTGTTGTATACAAAAAATAAGCATTATTTCCTCAATGATATTTTCACGCACTGGAATTGTTCTTGACCGGGTTAAAATTTCACAGATTAGGTGGTTAGTGATTACGTAAAAACCTAATCAGACGCCCATTTCTTAATTATAATCCATGAATTAGTTTTGATAGAGTTTAACTCCAATCCAGAGGGACAGAGACTATTAAGAAACTCTTGCTGATAATGGATTCTATTATAAACAAAATGCCCATGAATCATATTTTAACACACAACTTCAAAAAACAAAGGACCGACATTTTTATTTAATAATGATTTTTGTTCCGCTAAAATAATTATATTTATTTCATCTTGTTGGATTTAAATTTCTAGCCATAAAAGTATATAACTGAGTGGCAAACCTCGTTTTCGGCACTCAACATTGTACATTTAAATTTTTATTATGGTAAAATTTACTATTGCTAAACCTTTCTAGATCTATAAAAATTGTGTAGTTAAAATTTTGTACAGATGGGTCAGCAGTTCTACCATTGTAAACTCTAATACAGGATATCAGTAACCTTATATCGGTTGATTTTCAAATATCTGTGGAATCCACATGTTACACCACATATTTAATTTGTTTCTAATAATTTAATTGAATATAAGCAAATTTTATCAGCAAATTTAAGCTCTATAGAAACAGTAACTTTGTAACCTCACATGAAGAATGGCGCTCGCCATCTACCGGTAAATTTTAAACTTCATATTAAATACATTATATATATTTTTTTTAATAACGAACTAATTGAATATCAGTAGATTTTATGATTGCTAAAACTTACTTGAACTATAAAGATGAAGTGGTTAAAATTTGGTATTTATTTGTTCAGTAGTTTTCTTGGTTAGAGATCACAGACGAAAATGGTTTTTCTTTTTATATAATAGTATAAATAAATATATATTAAATGCGAAAATTTTAACTAACGTGTGAATTATTTTTGAAAAATATCTAGTGTTTAGATATATCCTGCCCTTATTTCCTCAGTGAGAAGTTATCAGTAAGAAGAACATTTTCTCGCCGCCAGAGACAGCAAAGAGAATAATTCATGTTTCTAAACAAGAGAGTGGAGCTTTCTAGGAAATGGAGTTTTCTGTTTCCGTGAGACAATATTCCCTCAACGACTACAAAATATATTACAATTACTATCGACTTACACACCAACTTCGTGACACATTAGAAGCCATTAGTTTATAGCAGGAAGTTAATAATTATTGCCTTAGTTGGTGGTTGGAACAAGGCAAAATATGATGATTAGTACTCTTAATTACTTTAACTCACGTGAAAAGTTTTCATTTGTATCATGTCTGATTGCTTAAATGACTGCCAGTTTAAGAACTATTATCACCGACATTAATAAAAGAATCATTGACCAACTTAATCATATTTTTTTTTTTATACATTTAAAACGGTATTAACTTTCAAAGCATTAACCTATTTTTTTCATTGTACATTTTTCATAAATGGATTCAGTTTCATAATTACTCTTTGCCCTTTAGAGAAGCAGCTTGTAATTATTCAATAAAACAATTTAAATTTTAAAAAATAGATAATTAATTACCAAAGACTCGTATACATAACAGTAAGTAGACCAATTTGGACATGGAGTCGACCTTTGGGGTTCTACTTAAAGATCCGATTCATCTCGTATCTAATCCTTACAATCTAAGATCCTTAGAAAAATCCTCAATGCACCTTACTTCGTCACAAACAAACTTATCTACCGAGATCTTATATGCCTTACGTTTCTGACTTAGCTCAAACCAGATATCAATCCTTCCATAGTAAACTCCTCAACCATTCAAATCTATTAGTATAGATACTTGCTTTTAATTCCATTCCAGATAAACCTCCGAGGTGCCTGAAAAGAAGATGGCCTCGGGACCTTCTAACATAGTACTTCATTAAATTGAACCTTTATAAGTGCTACCAATGGGTAGTTGCTTTAAAAACAATTGACGTGTCATTTTTATCATTGCCATCACATTTACTTGATGTAATATATATTAGATTGTATACAGTTGTAAATTTTAATGAATAAAAAAATGTATTAATTGGAGGCGCGGTAGCTCAGTGGGTAAGGCGCTTGACTACCATGCTCCCGGGCCCGAGTATAAGTCCGACTGAAGGCGAAAATTAATTATCTGTTATTTCGGCCGTGACTCGGCTTCGGGGTCGGGTTAAACCTTAATTGGGATAAAACTTGGCGGTTGAGCGAGAATTATAGCCAAATCTATTCCTTTCGCAACCGTTGTCTCAGTAATAGTGCAAACTTAACTGAGTACTGAACCAAAGACCCTTCATGGGTTGTAAGTGGTACAGGTCTTTAATAAAATATAATTTTTAATTCAATTTAATGTATTAAAAAACCCAGAGGTAAAAACCAAAAGTAAAAAAATTTGGAAATACCATCACTGGGTTCCATTTGTGGTAGGTGGATAAATGTGGCTGTAGAAGTGTTGACTTGTTTTTTTTTTTTTTTTTTTTTTTTTTTTTTTTTTTTTTTTTTTTTTTGTTTTTTTTTCTTCCTTCTCGAGATCTCGCCCCAGAAATGGTTTCAACGCGAAATTTTATGTTAGGTCTTTATATACATTTTATTAGTTCTAACTAATTTTGACCGAAAAGGGACGTATAGCATGTAGGTGTTTAAATTTATTTAAATAAAATGTCATAAAATAGGATCTTTTTGAACGTAAATCTATTTTTCATGGCAACCTCCTATTAACCGACCAGGCCTTGGACCCAATCAAACCAATTAAGAGACGTTGTACTGTGCCCACATAGAGGATAAATATTATATATACAATAATAATTACTTTAGTCATATCTTCGCTTCGGGAATTTCCTTAATTGCTTTCTAAAAATGAGAAGATAAAATTTGATTTTCATTAATGTCCAAAATGCAAAGTCATATCAGACCAAGCCTCTACAATTTTTATAGTAGGAGTTGAGTTATCACACCGCGGTTAGACGCTAGGAATTCACGGTCCAATGGTCTTATATCACGGTCCCATTGTCATCCACTCAGGATGTTAGCCATTTTCTGTTCTTAGAGTCCAAATCGGTGACAAATCTCATTATGTAGGACTCAGGCTGAAGAGTAAGGAAACGTGTAATGGCTAGTAAAATCCATTGTAAAAATTTAAATAATGAACCCATCAATGTCGTAGGAGGTAGACGTAAAAAATGAATAACAGTTTGGAAACAAAAACAACAATTATCGACTTAAATCCGATAAATATTAGTGATGCTATGTATGTTGTGGAAAATCTTTTTATTTAATTTCTATGGATTTTAGGTTACTAATAATTTTAACTTCAATCACTGATGTTATGTTGTGTTGGATCCTCAACAACACGCTTGTGTGCTGTCTAAGAGTTTTTTAATAAAAAGCCAATAGGTATTTTTTTTAATTTATTTTTTTTTTTTAATAAGGACCCTTCTATCAAACGTCAATTCTATGTAATTTACTCGGTCAGTCTTGAGAAAACAAATAAATAAAAAAGGGATGCACGGTGAGGAAAAACATTCCCCACTAAGCGGTAACTCATCCGCCTTAGTCTTAAATTTTAAGAAACCACAAAAGTAGATCTCTCAATTAAGCCCTTTTCAGCCTCCTTGAATATACTTGATATATTTTTTTGAAGCATCTATGAGTGACATGCTTTGTCCTTTTAATGTGAGGAAATCATTAAAAGTGAGACCGAGTGTACATGTATTCGTAAATAGGTTCAGTTGTGTTGTTATTGTAGAATAAAATTATAAATGTCTAATAATATGTAGCCTTTATGATTTGTAAAGATTTCAGCCAGTTTAGACAAACATTCATGTTTAAAACTCAGAAAAAAATTCAACTTTTTATTGTAACTTCTTCCAATAATGCTATTACTAGTCTCCTTTTTATTTTTTATTTTTATTTATTTCCCTTCCTTGCCTCTCGGCTACACGGGTTTTGCAGGAATGGCTTGTAGCCATCACTGCTGGTTTTAACAGTTTAACATAACATTTCAATATTACATTTAACATTTAACATTTCAAGATTGCACTACACGTTTAAAGTAACATTTAATATTTAAAATACATTAAACGCTTTACATAACTACATACTTGTGTTTAATACAATATACCTATATTAAACTTAACTACTAATACAAACTACTAATACAACATACTATATTAAAATTAACTACATACTAACTATAACATACTATAATACAGAATAATAACTACATAATAACTATAACATACTGATTTAAAATAACAACATACCTATATCAATTTTTTTTTTTTTTTTTTTTTTTTTTTTTAAATTTTACGTTTATATAGGCATTATTCGGTGATGGGGTTGTCGTCAGCATCATTCCTGTCCAGGATTCTTTCTGGGGCGTGGCCCCTTCTTCCTAGGTTGAAGTGCTCTACCCCCACTTCAGTTTTCCAACCATACACAAAACTTTTGTAAAACGGGTAGTTGTCAGCTGATACTAGTTGAGGGAAATCACTCTCCGTTAGAACATACAGCCCTGTTTCTCTCTGTAGCTTGGCTCTCAATGCCTCAAAGGCAGTGCATGAAATTACCACATGTTCAGCGGTTTCCGGTACACCACAGCTGGGACAAAGCGGGTCAATATTTTTACCATGTTTCTGGAGCTTGGCTCGAAAGCCCCCGTGCCCTGTGAGAAACTGTGAGATCCAGTAATCCGGGAGTACCCAAGTTGCTTGAAGACGTGACCTAACAGTGGGGAAATATTTTCTAAGAGTAGCCCCTTTCGGGGTTGTTACCCACCGCCTGTTCCATTCTTCTATCGTGTACTCTCGGATTATCTCCAACCATTTCCTTGGATTTGCGTCGATCAGAGACCGGAGATTTATTTGGTAATCCCACCGAGCCTTCCCTTTTCATTTTAAATTTAAAACTATCTTCTTGCAGTACAAGATCAAGAGGTACCCCTCCTGCTAAGACCTGGACCCCCTCATGAGACACTGATCGGTACGCCCTGGTGACTCGCAGCAGAGAATTACGCTGAATTGTTGCCAGCCTACTCATCTGTCTGCGTGAGAGATTTTGGTACCAGGCGGGAGATGCATACCGTAGGATACCAAGTATCACTCCTTTATATATCGCCATCGTAGCTGGGTATCTGAGGCCCCACAAGGCGCCCCCTAACCTACTGAGACAGTTCAATGATAAGGCTGTCCTATTGGCAAGGTATTCCAAATGAGGCGTTACATCAAAATTTCTTCTTATTTTCACACCCAGGTAGGTGACAGTCTCAGTTGGACGTATTCTTTCTCCTTCAATTCTAATAATAGGGTTAGGCCTACACTTATTTCCTTTCAGAAGAATGGCCTGTGTTTTTGCAGCCGCCATTTTCATCTTCTGTTTACTGCACCATCTACTAACTAGGCCAGCACATTTTTCAGCTTCTTGCTTCAATTGGACTATACTGTTAGCAGACACCACGACAGCCAGATCGTCGACATAGGCAATCGCGGGGACCGTTCTTCTTCGAGTATAGCCAACATATCATTGAAGACTAACTTCCACAGGGCCGGACCAAGGACAGAGCCCTGAGGACAGCCCCTCTCGACTACATCTTCATACTCATAAAAGTTTCCGCGTATTTTAACACGTCGGTCCTGGAGGTAGCTCATTACCAGCGCATACAAATTGCTAGGTGTATCGTATTTCTGGAGCTGGTAAAGTACGCTTGGCCACCACACACTATCAAAGGCAGAGGATATGTCAAAGAGGAGTAACATGACGTACCGATCTGCCCTCTCAGCTACGTCATGACGTACCCTCAACAAAGCATCAGCGGTTCCCCTGCCTTTAGTGGATCCGTATTGCCGTGGATGGCTTGCTCTTGTCAGAACTGGCTGCAAGCTCTTAAGCAGCAAGTTTTCCAACACTTTACTCATAACAGGGAGGAGGCAAATAGGTCTATATGACTTCGCTAGTCGCTTGTCTTTGCCTACTCCCTTATAGAGAAGTCTAATATCAGCAGTTTTCCATAAATTCGGGAAGTATCCCTTATCTAAGCAATCATTGAAAACCGCTAATAGCCTATCTTCTATGTAGGGAATACTGTTCTTGAGTATAGTCGCGTCTATACAATCCAATCCTGGTGCTCTTCCCACTTTCTGACTGTCCACGCTATTCCGAAGATCCCATATGTCCCATGATGGGCACATATCAGTACCAGATGGATACGTAGTAGTACGTCTCATAAATGCTTCTTCATCATTGTCTTCGGATGGGTTGTCTCTGGGGTATGTCGCCTGGATGAATATCCTTGCCGATTCTTCTGGTGTTACTGCCTGTTCGTCTCCTTGCTTCAATGATGCAATCACCTGTAGTGGAGTAAGCTTGCCAAAGGCAGTCCTATAAGGAATACCCCAGGGATTCTTTGCCGACTCTTCCTCAATAAAATTGTCCCAAGACTTTCGCTTTTGTGAGCGCACCTGGTTTCGATATACTCGGGCCTTAGACCTGTACTCTTCACGGAAGACACTACGCCTCTCGTCGCAACTACATCTCTGATACAACCGCCGAGCCTTATACACCTCTCTCTTTAAGGTGGTTAATCCCGGTGTCCACCATGGGACTGTTCGAGCTCTCGCCTTCCGGTGCTGGAGAGAATCCTCTGCAGCATCGAGGATGACATTTGTGAGCCTAGACACTCTATAGTCCAGGTGATCTGTATCATCCGTCTCTGCTGGATCCCATTCTTCATCAATCAATTTTCCCTCCAACGTAGCACGAAAGGTACTCCATTCTCCTTTTCGAGTAACGTAACCTTTATGGAAGACGTGGTAACATCCTGCATACTGCACTAAGTCAAAAGCAATTGCATTGTGGTCGGAGCTCGTCTCAGATCTAATATTCCAATCGACAATATTTCTTATCAGTGTCGGTGAGGCAAGAGTTACGTCGATCCAGCTCTGACCCCTTGGCCCAGAGAATGTAGGGGTGGTAGAAGGTTCATTAACAACCACTAACTGGTTCCTGGCAATAAACTCTATGACTCTAGCACCTCTCCTATTTGTTCGATTGGATCCCCAAACGGTGCTCCAGGAATTAGTGTCTGAGCAAACAATTACATTTCTTGAGTTTTCTGTGATCGCTTCCATAGCAGATATACCATCTTCAAGATTATTATTTCCATCGGGAAGGTACACTGATGCTAGGGTGAAAGCAATGTTACCCCACCTGATATAACAAGCCACACTATCTGCTCTGGTATACTGCTCAAGACCCATTACATCAAGATTCGGGTTGGTAATGACTATGGCAGCTCTAGGCCTCCTCTCTCCACTGCTCAGGGCTATTATTCTCGACGTAAGGCCAAATCCAACAACCTTGTTCCCATGGCAGCTCGGTTCCTGGATCGCCATAATGTCATAGTGTAGGGTGAGAGATCGCAACTCATCCGCGACAAGACGCCGACGACCCATATTAAGCTGAAGGATGGTGATTTTATTCATAGAAGGTTCTTTTCGCTACCTCATTAGACCACTTTAGATGCACAGGGCATTCCCGACTGCCTGCCTTGTGCTTCCTTTGACCAACAGGAGTATTTGCTCGCTCACAATTTATGCAGGAAGGGCTTTTCAGCTCTTTCTTTTTCAAGCAATCCTTTATTATGTGACCGCTACATGCACACCAGATGCAGACTGGTACATCAGCTGTACAAGTGGCTTTTGTGTGACCGTAACCTTGACACTTAGTGCACCGAGGGGCGTCGAGGTAGTCCTTAAAGGTTATTGTCCACCATCCTCCATCCATCTTGCCCATTTCCAAAAGCAAAAAACGGACCATTGGATGCACTTCCAACACCCAATTTTTGGTAAAGCCATTTCTAGCTACTGAGGAGAAAAGTGGACGGAGATCATTCTTGATAAGAGGAGTGGAGCCCGGCTTCTCGGGCATTCTTCCCCATAAAAACGTCACTAAATCATCTGAAGTCCAGGAGTGAGGCACACCATGCACTTCCATTCTGGGTTTCTTCCTGAGGGCTAATTTGGCATGCAGGCCTTTTTCTCGCAGTTTTTGTTTTTTTTTTTCCTTCTTTTACTTTTAACAAGTTCGAAGGTCTCGGTAGGTGAGGAGGTTCCGTTTGAGTCCATGATTTGAGGTTCCGTTGCCCCTTCTGCTTCAGGCTGTGTGCATTGGGGTGCCGCACTCGATGCTGAAAGCGCTTGTATGACTTTTGGCACTGCGGTCTCAATTATGATTTTCGTAACCAATTCATATATTTTCTGCGACGAGAGTGTTTCATTTACCGCCCTCTCAACAATAGAACTGATTTCACTAGGACTGTTATCATTTTCTCTGTCCGCTAATCCTTCAACGATTTCTATAAGACTCTGTATTTTGTTGTTAATGTGTTCACGAACATTTATAACAGTTTTCTTATCGTTTCTGACCATGTAACTTCGGAGATTTTCCTGAATCCGCCTAGCATCATGAATCAGTTTTTCTTTTTTTTCGGATGTTTCTACATCAGGGGAGCCTTTCCTGGCTCTTTTAGCCGTCGGTTTTTGTCCCTTATGCCCTTTGTCTTGATCCATTCCCTCTGTGTTTCCACTATCGAGATTAATATTAGAGAAATTCATCCTCTTAACCCCTAAACTTTCCAAAAAAAAAATAAAACAGCTTAACCTACTAAGAACTTAAAATTTTTATCTTACTAACTACTTAACGGTTATCACTGTGAATAATAGTTCTATATAGGATATTAAACACTTCTACCTTACAATGTTCATATGTCTTACCTTTAGATCCAAAAAAGATTGTATCAATGAGCTCATTCACTCAAAAGATAACCTAACCTACATTACAAACCATAAAAAAAAAAAAAAAAAAAAAAAAAAAAAAAAAAAAAAAAAAAAAAAAAAAAAAAAAAAAAAAAAAAAAAAAAAAAAAAAAAAAATAACTAATACATATAAACTAAGAGAATACCTAATTAGCAACGATTAAACAACAAATTAACATTAACTACGAACAAGAAGGAAAACAGAAACCGTAAATATCAAATTAAAAGAAAAGCTAATTAGCAACGATTTAACAACAAAGTAATATTAACTACAAACAAGAAGGAAAACAGAAGCCATAAATATAAAAGAAAAAGAAAATCTAATAAGCAACGATTTAACAACACAAATCTTAAATTACTTACAAACGATAATAAAAACAGAACTAGTAAATATAAAACTTAGAGGCTAATAAACAATGATTTTAACTACAAAAATTAAAATTAACTTCCCAAGCAAAACTGGCAATCCATAGCGGCACTGTAAAAACAAACTCTTCTTGGGATCGAGCTGGCTTTTGGTGGCCGCCAATTCTTCAGAAAATCTTGTTGACAAAGGAAGCCGGCACTTCAAATAGATACGAATAACACCGCGATGTTAACACTTCGAAGGCTGGAACAAGACTCCCAATTACTAGTCTCCAAGAAAACTAATGGACTATTTTCAATCAATTAACTAAAATGAAATAAATATATTTTCTAAGATAAGGCAGAAAAAATTATTAGGATTTTACTATTATATTAACCTTTTTATTTTTTAATCTATTTATCGAAATACAACAGTTTACAATAAAATATGAAGAAACCAATAAAACTTCTACATTAGAAGGTCCTGAAGCCATCTTTCTTTTAAACGCCTCCGGGGGGGGGGGGGGGGGGGTTCTGGAATAGCATTGGAAGGGTTTCCATACTAGGGGATTTAGATAGTTATGGAGTTTACCGTAAAAAAAAAACAGGTGTCTGGCTTGGGCAAAATCACCAACATATGGTACATTAAGATCTTTATGGATAATTTTTTTTTTTTCACAAAGAAAGAAGCATTGAAGATTCTTAGAAGGCTTTTGGATCGTTGAGATTCAATACTAGACGAATTAGATGGTTTAGTGGAGTACTAAAGCTCAACTCCGTATGTTCAGACAGATCTAATTAATCTCATGTAAAAGAGTCTTGTAAGGAAGGTATGAACGTTTGTCGAATGTTGAAGTCGAAAATGACGGACAGTTTCTTATCGTTTTAGTGTGTTATATTATATTTCTAGCTTACATTATTGATAATTTTTATAAACTTGTATTAATTACTTTATATTTCTGTGGCACTGGAATAGTTGGAAGTGCAAAAATCGTAATTGAGGAAAACATAATTTTTTCCATAGTAATTCACAATCATCTGTGTGATAGCCTCATAACTAGAGCCCGGATTCACGTGCAATTGCATCTTTTTATTGCAAGCTCGCAATTCAGCCAGGGACAAATTATTGATACGAATTAGGATGTTTAGGCCAAATGTACCTAATTTAATACTGCACAAAATTGCACATTTTTAGGGTTACTGCATAAAATTGCACATTCTGCAGTTTGAATGCATAAAATTGCATATTCTGCTGTTTTAATGCATAAAATTACACATTATGCAGTTTTAATGCATAAAATTACACATTCTGCTGTTTTAATGCACAAAATTACACATTCTGCAGTTTGAATGCACAAAATTCCTGGATTCAAATCGTGAATGCACAACACTTTCTTGTTTTAAAGCAGCAACTTTAAGAAGAATGAATAATTTTATTTTTATATAGGTAATAATTTTTCTTTTTTAAGAGATATAAACTATTCGTAGTATAAAAATATAAAAAATCCAAACGTGTTAAAATGAATACGCTTCTATAGTGTTATTAGAAATGTTTAGATTGACTTGAGCTAGGGAACTCGGATCCCCACATTCCAAGAAATTTTGACTCTCCCTCATAACTTTTCCCTTCGGAAGCAATAATTTTTTAGTTTCCGACTGCCCTCAACGAAGTAACGTTGTCTCCATTAAAATGACTAAAATTTCAGCTAGTGTTAGTTCAAAGATACCAGGATGGATAGAAAAATATCCGGAACTAAAATCCGGTAGCAAAATAATATATTGTGGACCCTGTGACAAAGCTATCGGCAGCGAAAGAAAGTCATAAGTTGATGCACACTGTAATTCGAGTAAGTTTTTAACTTGAATTTTTATCCCTATTTAATGATTTAAAGCATAAATGTACGGTTATTTTTATTTATAATTGCAATATACATATTTATATTCCTAAGTAATATGTACACATAGCTTATCTATAGCATGTACAATTAAGAGATGCGATTTTTTCTTATTGCGTATTAGACAATGATTATTTAACTACTCTCTTACTAAGGACCGGATCAATAGATTTTAAGATAAAAATCACTTTTTGGAAAGCAATGTAACTATCGAATTGTTTGTTCAACATTTTTTATCATTTGCATTTTATTTTGTATGATTTTAAGTTTTTATTGCACGATTTCAAGTTTTTACTGCAGATTTCAGAATTTTTCTTGCACGAAAATCCGGTTTTACTCATAACTATGTCCACAAATTAAGAGAAAAAATCAGCTTTCTCGAGATGCCCATAGCCCAAACACAAACAAAATGCCTCAGATATTTGGGAAATAATTTTTCTTTTAATTCCTTCAACATATCAGTGATTAGTTTTTAATTTTTAAAAGCTATTTAGTTTTCCATTACTCTTTTTCCTTTTCTTTTCTTTTTTTTTCTTTTATTTGATATTCACTGAATCAATCACCTATATTAAAAAAACAAATGTATGCATTGACCGGCCAAAACGAATCAAAGGGAAAAGCAGGAAACTTTGGCAATCATTACAGGCAAACATCTGTTAAACTTTCCCCAAGTCAACAAGAGGACAGAGCTGGGACCCAACAAAAAGAAACCTACAACAAAATGAAAACGCCGACCGGTGAACAAACACATGACTATGACTCACGATTGGACAAACATGTTTGCTGAACATGTGCTCAATCTGCTGTTTATGTTTGGCTAGCGCAGGCCTGTGTACTTCGGCTACCCCTGCCTCGTGTACATCAGCAAAGCTAATCCCCGTGCGCCGGTCCCTGGCACGAGAGGTGGGGGGGGGCTCGTTTAGTAATAATAACAATAGGATATTGCAAGCAATAATTAATCAACCAACCTTAGAAATCATGAGATGCCTCCCTACCTTAGATCGATTGTTGAAAGAATGGAGATCCTTTCATAGATTCTAAACAATTGAAAATGTAATTGGGAATACAAATAAGTTTATAAAAAATTTTAAGATTTAAAAAAAAAGTTGGAAAATAAATCAGTTATCACAACAAGAGAGAGTGAAAAATGAGGAGAATGAGAGCATTATTTTCTGAATCAGTGAACCATGAAAAAGATACACCTTTGTGAGGATGGGATAGTTCAGAAGAGTTTGAGCAATAAAAAAGTATGTTAACGGTCAGTAAAAAGCGAAGCTTTCTGCTGAAACAAAAACTTTCTAAGGCATTCCACTATTTCAGTTTTTATATGAACGATACATGCATTCCTTATAACTTACAAAGTAAAGTACTTTATTCATTAAAAATATATTTGATAAATTAGGTTTTTGTTCCTAAAAGTACACAATTTAATAAAAATTGCATACAGTAAAATTTGCTACAGATGAATGAAAAATCTTCAAACCCGTTTTTTAAATGAAAGAAAGAATGTGTTTTAAACACCATAATAATGTATTAAAAGTGCTTACTGATTATATGGTATATCACCTCGTTTTCGTTTCCGTTACATGCTCCGATATTCACTTATTAATATTCAAGGAAATATTAATATGTATATATAATATAACCCAGGATAGAAGCTTCGATTCGGAACTCTCACGGAAGATATCTCCATTATCATAGTAAAATTAGGGAAGGAGGAAAATACAGAGAGAGAATGAGAAAGAGAGAGAGGGGGGGAGAGAGATTTTCGCTAAATAACTAAACCATGAAAAAATATACTTCTCTGTGAAGATTGGATCATTCTATACTGATTTCTGAACGTTATTTTTTTCTGACTTCGTGATTCTTTGGAAGCATGAAAATACAAGGAAATCTCTAAAGAGGGACAGAGAGAAACATAAAACTAAAAGAACTAAGAAAGTAACGTTATAGAAGGAAAAGTAAAGCATTAAAGTAATTCGAAATGGGGAGGGAAGGGGAGGATAGCTACGTTTCAGATAGTTTAATTATTTTAAAGTGAAAAATATAGAGAAAGAGATAGCGAGTGAGAGACAGGAGTGGGGGGGGGGGGGGTTGAGCGGAAATATATAATTACTCTGGTCACCGTCAAATTCAAAATGGTTATGAGTTAAATGATGAAACAGGAAAAATTGTGAAAAATCTAATTTCATGAATAATAGGAGTCTGATAAATAAAATGAAATCTAAAAAAATAAATAACATCTACAAATGAAAGTAAATATTGATATAAAATAAATATAGAAAAATATAAATAATAATGATCATGTGTAACAGAAAAAAACGACAGGCAATCCCTTTTCCTAAATGTTTTTTCGATATTCTACGTACGATCACATTATTTAAGTAACATTATTTTTCGTTTTTCAAACTATTCGGGTTTACATTTTTTGACGGTGCGCCCTGGTAGTGAATTATTTATTTATATTTGCCGAGTTAACCTATTCTCAGATAATCTTTTGATATGGACATACAATTTCAAACGCCTTTCCTAATCTCCAATTCGAAGTCTGTAACCGTCTTATGTTTTCATTTAATAAATTTTAATATATTAATCAATTTAAATGAGTAAAGATTTTGATCATTTTTTTTTTAAATCCACACATGTCAAATAATTGACCATTAGCGGATGTGCTTGAAATATAAATATATACAAAAAATTGCGTGTCAGAGATGAGGATAGATGCCCAGTGGCACACCTTTCTTGTCTTTGGTTTACTTTTATGTAAGTCTCTCGTCCAGTTTCTTATGGTATTATCCGATATGTTAGTTGTGAATATGCCATTGATGAGTTTGAGTATCGATTTAATCTCTTTCATTAAGTTCAATAAGTAAATTATGTATAATGATAATATGTTTGACATGTATATAGGGAAAGACATTTCAATTATTTTGTATTTCACTATACGATCCATCGTTTACACTGATACAAAAAAATTTAAAAAGTGGATTCTTCTTTCTGGATTTCTTTCCTTATAATTAGAATCGAATGCGAATTATAATTTGCAGTTTACTACAAAAACTCAAATCCATGCACAATAGAAGCTCCAGGAATTTCCGACCAATCAATGCTTATTTCCATCTCCATTATGATCGGACCTGGGGTGAGTAAATGAAAATGGCAGAGCCATCGGACAAAATGACAGAGGTTGTCCGCTGCATGACCGTGAACAGTACCCCGTGTAGTTCGTGCAGACATTCCCGCGTGTCATCCCCCTCGGTACATTGTGTCCCACCCCTCCCTCTAGTGCCTAGTACCATCCTCTGGGATTGATCACATCGACCCTCAACACGTGGGGGCTATTCCCAATGTCATGGCCGGGAAATATTGAAATGGATAAATCATGAGGGAGCAACTTGCTACAAATGGCTGCTTATATAGCGTGTGAGGGGGGTATTCCAAGTTATAATCCAAGTATTTATGTGATATTACTTAAATGTATATTATTAAGTGGAATGGGAACTTCGGCTTACTTAAGATTAAATATGACAGAAGAGCCTTAAATTCAAAAGAAATATTAAAGTGCATGCTTGAAAATATAAATTGTTTGACGATTTTTTTTTCTATACATTATTGATATCTACAATTGTATACATTATATACAAGTAAATTTAAGGAATGTGATTACAATGACATGTAAATAACTTGTAAACTTCTACATGTAAATAATCTACTTCAGAAGGTCCTTTGGCTACCTTCTTTTCAGACACCTCGGAGGGCTATCGGGAATCGAGCGAGAAGAACGTTAAGAGACTTTTGTATTCGCGTGGGTATGAAGCAGGCAATGGAAGAATAGGTATCTTGTTTAGGCCGAATCAGCAACATATGGAACATTAAGATCTTTATGGACAAGTTTGTTTGTGACCTGATAAGGTGTATAGTAAATAAGTCCTTTGTAGTGAACTGGGAGCTTGGAACGCTTGTCTAGTAAATGTTGGATTTATCTTGTTAAACAAGAAAATCTAAAATGTAAAATTTAGGGTTAACAATGTATTATTACAGAAAAAAAATCCTAAAATTCAAATTTTGCTCCAAGTTGATGCCAAGGTGTAATAATAATAAAGAGTTTAATTTATAAATCGTAAAGGAATATCAATAAAAAAGAAACTCGTCATGTAAGCCTCCAAATTTGAAAACAACGCAGTTCTTTTAATTTCTTTTCTTTCTTATTTTTATTATTATGTAGTCAGGACACATAAGAATATTTCAAAACCAAGTTTGCAACTACAAGATTCCTCTCTGCATTGATTGAAAAATCCCAATCACGAAAACTATCAATAGCATTATTTCCTATTTTTAAGCATTTTAAATACGTACATATTTTCTATATATAATATATAGAATTTATATTATTTTTATATATGATTCCTATTTTTAAATACATACCTACATACATACAATTTATTAATATGGAATCTCAATTGCAGGTCGTATATTCAATATATCACGAAACACAGAATTATAGCACTTACTGAACTGATATTGAGTTTACATTACAAAAACTATTATTAATGTTTAAAAAAAAATTTAAACGGTATCATTTTTTACAAGTAAACCAAATTAATTCATTATTGTGATGGTCTCATAACTAAATAACAAGTAAACTTTTTTTTTATTAAATATAGGATATATTTCTTGACTGTTACTATTAGATATTTAAGAACCATATTGGACACACACACGCACGCACGCACGCACGCACGCACTCACGCACGCACGCACGCACGCACGCACGCACGCACGCACACACACACACACACACACACACACACACACACACACACACACACACACACACACACACACACACACACACACACACATTTACATTTATGTTTAATAAGGTTCTTGAGGTTCAATCAGTAAATAAAAACAACTATTTTGGCTATAGTTTTGAGACTATATTGTTCTCATAATCTTGCCCTACAGTGAAAAAACATGTTACAATAAAATTATATAAGTTATTTCAAAACATAAAGTTAGCTACGGTATAAGTATATAACATCATGTGTTAGAATAATAAAAATATATATAATTACATAATATAGAGGAGTATGCAACTACTAACAATATCACTGGAGGAAACGGTATCGACTAACTAAATTCTAACAATTATAGTACACAACTGACCTGGGGAAATTTGGGAATACCACCAGTAGAGAACCCCCCCCCCCCTAAACCTTTTAACTGTTTTTCATAAATTCCCCAGGTCAATTGTGTACTAGAATTGTTAGAATTTAGTTAGTCTATACCATATCCACCAACAACCTTGTAAGTAGTCTCTTACTCCTCTATATGCTGTACTTATATATAGTTTTATTTTTCTAACACATGTTATTATATACTTGAATTGTAGCTAAATATATGTCTTTAAATAAACTGTATAACTTATATGATTTTAATGTAACCTGTTTTTCACTGCAGGACACCATTCTGGGAACAATATTTGTCTCGAAACGTCGCCAAAATAGTTGTTTTTAGACTGAACCTCAAGAACCTTACTAAACATTTATTAGTAACAGTCAAGAAATTTATCTGTGTATATTTAAATTATTTTATTATTAATGTATTTGTATTGATTATTCTATCATATAAAACACAGCAGTGGACTTCTAAATCATACTCTTTTATCCTGCGTGGGAGAAAACATATCCACCATATTTGGTCATGAAATTGTACCTTTAAATGTCATTGAATCAGTTTGAATAATCAAAAAAATATTTTCAACAGACATATATATATTTTTTTTTTTCATATAGAAAAATAAAACTAAATAAATAAATAAAAATATAATCTACCAATCTATCTATTTTCTGGTAAACTAATAACATAGGATTGGCAAATTATTCATAAATTTTTAGCAAGAATGAACTTAACAATAATTTCATAAATTTTTTCCAATCCCCTCTCCCTTCGTTTTCATGACTTCTAGTTCCTTTTATAAGTAGGCTCAGACAACTACAGTTATTAAATCTCAACTTCAAACATTAGGGTCAATATAAAGTTATAAATGTAAATAATTTATAACAGAAGTACGTACACACATAGATTTATACCAGCTACTATTTACATACCAAAAACGTAAATAAGATGGAAAGAGCGCTAGGAATACATAAGTTTTGCTATTCCATCCGTGAAATACGGGCGAGGAAGCGGAAAGTTGACGGTGACATTATTCAGTAGTTTAAGGAATACAGGTCGCGGGCCGCTGAGTAAACCCAATATTCATATATTTGCTCGGTGAATATTTTATTCCTCTACGAGGTCCGAATGCAGCCTCGCTCTATTTCATACTTCATTTCTCTTTCAGCCGATCGATCCCACTAAATCTTATATAGCCTTGTCCTCAAAAGGCCATTGGAAACTGGGCCGATCCATCCAGTCGGTGAAATATTCAACGCTTATTGAAGTTTTCATGGCGTTTTCGTCAAATAAAGAACAAAACTGTCGCAGCAACACAATGAAAATGAATCAACTCAAAAAGTGTGTTTTAGTTAGGCCTATTTTTTTTTTACATTAAAAAAATCTTTTATTCAGTATTATATCCCTCAAAGAGAGCAATAAGAAATATAGATGTGTTTATGGATCCATTCACACAATATATAAAATGAAGAATATAAGAAAAGGATAGAAAAAAAAAAAAAAAAAAAAAAAAAAAAAACCTCACAATATAATATATATAAAAAACCTGTACTACTACAACCCGTGAAAGGTATTGATTTCAGTACTTAGTCAAGGATGTAGTGTTACGGGGCCAACGGTTGTGGAAGGAGGACATTTGGCCGAAATCACGCTCAATCACCATGTTTTTCTTCAATTAAAGGTACTTAGTTTATAGAGGCTGAGTGTGCCCCTAAAATAAATAAATAAACATATTCTATATACAAAATACACACTCAGTCTGAAGACTCCCGAACCAAATCCGTCCCCACTTAAGGCGGGACAGGTCAGGTCTAAAGAGATCCCAACGCTGCTCTCTTAACTGCACAGTTGAGAGTGGAGACTCCAGTGGAGGATGAGTAAGAGAGTGATAGTACAGTCAATAAGGGCATGAGTTTGAAAATGGCCATTGCCAGGACTCCATGTCGAATTTTATAATAGTTCTCGAAACCAGTGCTTTTTTAACCTTCGATAAGGATTATACGGATGTATAAATGTGTGGAACTGAATAGAGATTGCGCTAGTTTTTTTTTGGATTAATTGAAATTTATTTCGAAATTTCGAAACTTTTTATGATTTATGGAAAATACAATTTTTATGATTGATCTAACGAATAATACAAAAACGTACGGAAGAAAGATCCAAGAAGAACTCACTTCTATTAAGGGGGCGACCGTAATAAATGAGAAAGAATATAATTGGAGTGTGTGGTAATTTAAAATACGATAGTGTTATACCAATTTATTGCATTGACGTTTCGGTTTACAGTACACGCCTTCATCAGGACTAAAATAAAATCAAGCTAAAACAAACAAATATGGTGGAATAGTAAATATAAATCATTGATATTAATCTAAATGATGTTAAAATAAAGACAAAAGCTATAATACTTAGAAATATCTGTTAGGTACAATTATGAGTGATGTAAAATAAAAGCATTATTTATTAGTAGGTATAGATTATTTCTTGAATTCGACGGTTTTCAATTACTCTGTTTTCTTAAAGCTCTGATTGACCGTTGAAAAGAAATAGTCCCCTTTAAATGATAGAAGGTTACTGAGATCAAAACAAAAACTTATTTTATTTTTTTTTTAAATTCTACCCTCTACTGGCCCATGTCTAATTTTTTTTTTTTGCACAAATATATGAGCAATTGAATCGAACATGGCTCAGCCGAATCCAGAGAATTAACAGCGCTTGTTCAAAAATTAAAAAGGTTGTTATAATAATAAGGATCTCACCGGCGTTGGATTATAAATTTATTAACAATAATTTTGTATCCCATGTTCAAACAAGAATTTCCTGGGTTGAAATTTTGGATTTATGTTTCTTACACTTCCCTGTGTTTGCATTAAATATTATTGTTTATCTTTTTGAACATTCTGTAAGAACACCATTACTTATATTATATTATTGATGCCAATTGATGACAAAATTGGCTTCATGTTTAGTTACTAAAGCAGTTTAAATAGTCAGCAGGTTCATATAATCAGTTTTAAATTTATATTAGCGCATTTCAAACTAGATTTTAAAATATCAAAAACTGACAGACACACCCTAAGATAATATCTGTCCTTTTCCTTAGCTTTCACAGACCACTGCGTTTCTGTGTTCTTGCTTATCCTTCAATACCATCATGCCTACGTTAAGTGAAGTTTGATTCATTACTTTTGATTGAAATTTTGAAAGCAATTACCTACATCAATAAAGATATATGTAATACGTGATGAGTGACAGAGCACCTGGTTTAGTTAATATTTAATTTGAGGTAGTCCTTCGCAATCTTGACACATACTCTAGTTATGACTTTACATGAATAAAAGGTAGAAAAAAGGAAGTCCCCAAAACGAGAAAATACTTGCAGTACACATCTGAAGGAAAGAGTTGACTGGGCAATAATACGTAAAGCTCCATTTAACTTAAATTAATTTTCGATTTAACACAAGCATATGTTGCTGAGTTAGACCAAACCAGATACCAATCCTTTCATCGTAAGCTCCATATCCACTCAAATCCATTAGTTTCTCAACTTGCTTCCCTACGATCCTACCAGGCGTCTGAAAAGAAGATGGCCTAGAGATCTTCTAGTGTAGAATTTTTATTGAAGTGCTACTATTAAATATTTATTTTCAAGTTGTTGACGTGTTATTGTAATCGTTATCAGCTCATTTACTCAATTTATATATTTGTACTGTTGTAAATTTCAATAAATTGATATATATAATATAATAATAGGATGGTTTGAGATGAAGCAAAAAAATAAAAAATATCCAGATATCTTTGTATTTTAGTTAATACGTCAGGTTTATTATCATTTGATCAAATATAGTTTTTTGTTAATGTTGGCCTTGAAGAAGATCTGCCAGGCAGGTCGAAACTTCGGCACTCCATTAAATTTGTCTATACTTGGACGTAATTTTTCTTTCTCTTGTTTGCATCCTAGACTATCTTTTTATTTCATTGCTTACAGTCAACAATACTATTCTTCTTACTATTCAAATATCTGTTGGATATATTCTTTTGATTTTAAATGTGATGGAATGAAATTGCTCAATCCTTCTTCCTTTACACGATATTTGGAACTACTTAAACAGCTGGTGTTCGTAACTCGTCCAGAATTGAAATTTTTACCATAATATCTTGTTTTTGTTAAAGATTCTGTTTTATGTATTTTCAACTTATTTTTTAAAAGCTCCATTTAACTTAAATTAATTTTCGATTTAACACAAGCATTCTGTTGCGCACAGGTTTTACGTTTGGCTAAAATATGAAGCAAATCGACCAGGGCCCTAGGTGACGTGTTTGATGTAAGTTCCATAAAGCATTTACAACAAGTAAACAGAAATGTTGACGGCCCCATTCGCTTGGAATTGCAAATATGTACTCACCGACACTACAAACTTCCCTTCCGAATCCTGTTTGAATATGTTAGCTCCGGAAGAAGTGAAACCTTGTTTTACCATCATTTCCAACTTGGGACATAAAACCCACATGTTATGAAAAGTTTGTAGGGACGGTGATGGCCATCAGACTGAGCCCCAGTCAGTCCCTGCTTTTAATATCGGCCTCTTCTCTGTCAACATTCGTGCTTCGACCTCCATGTTCTGATTCGAATAATTACACAAATCTATGATGAGTCGATTATTCTTTAAAGCATTAGATTTTTCCATCGTACAATACTTCTTATAAATAAAATTTATTTAGATTCTATCATAAAATGAATATTAAATTTTAATTCTTTAAAACTAAGTCTACCTGTCCTACGTCTTATAAACGCGCATATAATTCATTAACAAAGAAACCTACAAAAACTTGACCATATATGTAAATCTAACTTATTAAGACTAACAGTTACTAGGCAAACGTGCAAAGCTCCTAAAAAATTACAAAAGACTCATACACATGACAGTGATTAGACCTATTTGGAGGTACGGAGTTGAGCTTTAGGGCTCCACAAAGCTATCCAATTCATTTCGTATCCAATCCTCACAGTCCAAATCCTCAATTGTCACCAATCAACTTAGCCATAAAGATCTTGTTGTTTATTTCGTTTAACGTCACTTTATGCTGCTATGGCTAATCGGACGATGCTACGGTGGGAGTCCTAAATTTTGCCTATCCAGATATAATTAGGATAAGGATCTTTAACGAGTACCTGACATCGCACAGGCTCAGGACCACCATTTTACGTCCCTCCCGAAGGACAGCATAGCTAAGGATTTTTTACTCCCTTTAAAAAATCCTAAGGTCATCTGCCAGGCTGCGAATCCGCGATCTTGGATTTAGTAGGTTGCTATGCTAACCACTACACCACAGGTGACCCCATAAAGATCTTGATATTCCATATGTTGCTTATTAAGCCCAAACCAGATACCTATTCTTTCATAGTAAGCTCCATAACAACTCAAATCCACTAGTTTCTGAACTTGCTTCCCACTCCATTCCCGATAATCCTCCAAGGCGTCTGAAAGAAGAGACCTTCTAGTACCGAATTTTTATTGAAGTAATACTGATGAGTAGTTCTTTTCAAGTTTTGACATATTATTGTAATCGTTATCAACACATTTACTTGATGTATATAATTTTTATTGTTGTTAATTTCAATAAATGGATATAAAAAAATAAAAATTAAAAGCTTTTTTTTTTTTGTTCCTACTGGAAAAAAACTAAACAAAAATCCTATTTTTTAAAGCAAATTACTGATGTTTTGCAAATTGTTTGTATGTTTTTAGAAATTATCATGAAAGTACATTGTAAACTAGTCTTAAAATAATCAATTCCAATAAAAGTAGAAAAAAATTCATTACACCTAACCGTATTGATCCTTCTATACAATCATGCGTATCTCAAATGATTGTTATTTTTAAAATTAGAGGGACTATGTGGTCTAAATTTCAAGAATCTACAGGATAATAATGTAAGTTTGCGTTTATTACAAATGTCTAAATAAAAAAAAATTCCTAAGACGAATGGAGTTTAATATATATATATATGATGAAGTTATGAGTTGTGCCTATTTCATTCTGCGTTTGCGATAAACTTAATAGGTTTTCGATTTTAAATATTTTTATACTTTTTTTTATTTTAATAGGTTTTAGACTATTTTTTACTATTAAAATTATTTTTTTAATGATATAACTATTCCAGAAAAAAAGAAAAGTTATAACATACTACGGTATTAAAAATAAATAAAACATTAAAAAGAATAAGGGATTTTGAAATATGCTCTAATGTTTTTCAGATTTTATAGAATAATGGAACTTTTCTTGGGACACCTGACTTAAAAGATTTAGCCTCTTCCTTCTCCTCAGACCAGATCCTGGAAATTAGATTCGCCTTTGATGGAATAGTCCTAACATGAAAACCATCTTAGCCCCGAATCCTTTTTGTTATCCTACGGTAATCTTGCGCATGGTGACTTAGTTATCAGGCTATGCTTTCTGTTGAAGATATGGAA
The DNA here is from genome assembly GCA_003667255.2 of Euschistus heros. Taxonomy (NCBI): domain Eukaryota; kingdom Metazoa; phylum Arthropoda; class Insecta; order Hemiptera; family Pentatomidae; genus Euschistus; species Euschistus heros. Next base: position 898,986 of record RCWM02000375.1, on the reverse strand, counting down.
TGATAACGGTATTGCGATACGAAAAGGGTTAAAATCATGAGGGGAAGATATATAAAAAGCAAAGATACAGTTTTCCTGTTTACTCAATATTCGAATTTCGAAAACGTGAAAATGATTATAGTTTAATAGCAAAGTTTAAGGTCAATATTATTTTTATTAATTTTATACTAAGTGATATTGGGTATCCACATTCAATCAACAGGTTCACTACTAGGGCTTGATATGTTTCAAAATCATCTTCCATTCACTTGTAACGTTCATACTCATTGCTTAGTTGTGTTTTTTATTATTATTTAAAGAATAAGATTTTACATAACTGTGATTAGACCTGTTTGGACGTACGGAGTTGAGCTTTGGGTCTCTATTAAACCTTCCAATTCTTCTCATATTTAATCCTTACAATCCAAAATTCTTCGAAAAATCTTAAATTCCCCCTAATTTTGTCACCAATAAACTTATCCATAAAGACCTTAATGTTCCATATGTTGCTGAGTTAGACCAAACCAGATACCAATCCTTTCATCGTAAGCTCCATATCCACTCAAATCCATTAGTTTCTCAACTTGCTTCCCTACGATCCTACCAGGCGTCTGAAAAGAAGATGGCCTAGAGATCTTCTAGTGTAGAATTTTTATTGAAGTGCTACTATTAAGTATTTCTTTTCAAGTTGTTGACGTGTTATTGTAATCGTTATCAGCTCATTTACTCAATTTATATATTTGTACTGTTGTAAATTTCAATAAATTATATATATATATATAATATAATAAATAAGAAGATGGTTTGAGATGAAGCAAAAAAAAAAATAAAAAATATCCAGATATCTTTGTATTTTAGTTAATACGTCAGGTTTATTATCATTTGATCAAATATAGTTTTTTGTTAATGTTGGCCTTGAAGAAGATCTGCCAGGCAGGTCGAAACTTCGGCACTCCATTAAATTTGTCTATACTTGGACGTAATTTTTCTTTCTCTTGTTTGCATCCTAGACTATCTTTTTATTTCATTGCTTACAGTCAACAATACTATTCTTCTTACTATTCAAATATCTGTTGGATATATTCTTTTGATTTTAAATGTGATGGAATGAAATTGCTCGATCCTTCTTCCTTTACACAATATTTGGAACTACTTAAACAGCTGGTGTTCGTAACTCGTCCAGAATTAAAATTTTTTGTTTTTTTTGTTAAAGATTCTGTTTTATGTATTTTCAACTTATTTTTTAATAGCATAGCTAAGACCATTACACCGAATTTTGGCTCTTGTAATTTGGCCTATTTAACAGTTGGACTTACTTTTTTTCATTATCGACAAAGTACCTCAAACACCTTTTGAGTTTTAAGACAAAGGATTCTAAAATTAGAGAGATGAAATGAAAAGTTAGATAAAGGATATACTGTACTCTTGAAGGTTCTTTTTTTTTACGGTGTAAGAGATATATATAATATAGTTAGAGTTTAGCAGTTAGAGTAACATAATTTTAAAAAAATTATAATGCAATATTTAACAGAAAAACAATTTTTTTTTTTTAATTTCAGTTCTTCTGTCATTTACTTCAATTATTATTGCTAATTCGTTTACTTTAGTAATATAAAACAAACTCACCGCTGCAAAATATACACTTCATTATATCTATTCAGAACTATTCAGTAATTATTTTATTTTTTTTAGATTTTTAAATTCACAGGAACGACAAAAGAATCACAATCATTCAAATTTTACACTAGGCCCACAGTAAAAGAAACAGTAACGAAATATATAAGCAATGGTTTGTTTTATACAGTAGCTAAATATCCGACGCTTCTATCGAGATGTCTAGATATATTGATGTGCTATGATATTGTTATAGCTATAGGAACGATAAAAATGGTTGTACCGCATAAGGTACTGGGGCCTTGTATGGTTAAGAATAGTTTTTGGAGATCTTGTGATAGAGGAAGTAGATGCTGGAGACAGGAGGACGCCTATAGGCGTGGACCATGATGGAAGATAAAGGACCATGTAGAATATGGACCCTTCGATGCCGACTTGGACCTTAACACCTTAGCTAAGTACAATATGAAGTCAAAAAAACTATAATAAGCGTATAGCAAAGTGTTTGCTGACCCATGGAGTTGAGTAATGTTTACATCATCCATATATCCTGACTTTTAAATTTATTATATCAATTAAATATATTTGATATCATTAATTATTCATTACTTAATTACCACTAATTTATTGTTGATGTATTTGTGTCTCCTACAATTTTTTTTATTTCAGTCAATATCATGGAAACACCGGTTGGGTTTTTTTCTTTTTCTATAACAGACACAGAACTAAAATATTACATGGGCCCCTTTGACCGGTGCAGACATAAAGGCTACGGGAACACGAGAAAAGTAATGCTGTCAATTTGTTACAGGATGGAAGTAATGGAAGAGGGGAACCTCCTCGACCGGGTGGGAATATTACTTCAAAGAGATTCCGCATATTATGAAGAAAACCAATCCGTACTTCAGGAGGGAGTCTGTTCTGCTATAGCAGGTATTTCAATTATCTATTCCATCAAATAATAATTATTTGCCATCATACATAACCTAGCCAATATATTTTATTCTCTAATCTAATATATATATATATATATATATATATATATATATATATATATATATATATATATATATATATATATATATATATCGATTTTCCATTCTCTATACCTCGGTTTGAAAATAAATTTATATTACGAAAAAATATCGTTTTGATGGTTAAAAAAGGTAACCAGATCTATTACCTAGGTAACTAATAAATTACCTAACGTAAAATATTTTAATAAAATCTATAATACATACGTTCACTACTATTCGTACTACTTGCCAAAAGAAAATTTATTTCTATTAATTCTAATTTTATAAAATTAATACTCCCTTAGTTCAGAGTTGTACTTAGGTTGTTTGATTACTCAGGAAATCATCATTAATAATAATAATATTATAATAATCATTAACAGTATTTAGAGAACGTGGTAATGACACCAAAGTTATGACAGAAACCTTAAATAAATACTGTATATGGAATGCGAAAAACTTTCTCGAAGAAATCCTCTAAAAATTTTAAAAGATTGTGCTATTTACTTTCAGATTCTTTTTTTTAATCTTTTATATACATAAATAGCTATTTTAATCATTTAAATTCCATCTAATGTACATTGCGATACTTGACTAATATGTGTTTCACTACACTAAGCATTGTACTATAGGAATTTATTTATTTTATTTTATTTTTTTTTTTTTTTGTTGTAAACTATTACTTATTTCAATCTAATTTGTTTTGCGACCAGAACAAAATTATAGTATTTATATTAACAGAAAAATAGTAATAGTAATGATTTTTGCACTTATTAGTTATTCTTAAGAGACTTTGTCCCAGAATAAAATGATTACTCTGTTCCATTCTGTATGTCCAAAGTCGTAGTACTTGTAAGTGCGTATATATATTTATGTGTGTGTTTGTATGAACTAAGAGTTACGAGTTACGTGACAGTAACTTAAATATTTATCCCATCAATCGAAATCATGAGAGTTCTATTTAAAAAGAGCAGTAAGAGAAAGTAAGGGGTTTCAGAGAATACGAACGTTATTACAGAAGGTTGGTATCTGGTTTATTTTAAATGAGCATCTTTCAGAACGCTGATAAAGAGCAGTTTTCCTCAACCGGTTTCCGAGGAAAGCTTTCAGTACAAAAAGTCTTTTTCGACGAAATTCCAGAATCTAACAAATTTTCTACAGAAGGACCTGTAGCGCTGAATTGGATAAGAAGACGATGGCATTTTTCCACAGAATGGATATGTAAATTTTAACATATTAAATTTTAGCATATATTTAGTAATCAGAGGTTTCGCATATGACTGTACAGGACCCTCCGTATGTCAGAATCAATACACTACATCTCCACATTGCGACAATCCATTCATTAAAAAATTCTACTGATTCTTCCATGACAAAATGGCAAAACACACAAATCCTCTAATACAAGAATGTTGACTGAAGACATTCCCCACAGAAAGAATCAAACATACTTGGATGAGAGCCTTCAAATTTATTTTATTTTTTTATTATAATTATCATTTTTCCATGGCCTTCTATTTTTCATTACTACACAATGTCAGGTCAAGAGGAATCTCTATTGGGTGATGCCTGTGCTTCTCAAGCCACATTTTGTATACATTATTTATACCAGTACATCTGCTGGTTGTGTCCATTGGCACAGGCGTAGATAAAAAAATAAATAAAAAATAAACATAAATAAACAAAAAATATTTACAACGCTGGTACACGTATCCCTGTTCGAGGCTTAATACTGCAACAATGCGTATTGCTAAAGGTTCGGAGAATATAAAAAAAAAAACATAAAGAAAGTCAAAGGTTTTTATTGAGAGGGATTAATCAAGGATTAAAAACTAACCGTTTTTGAAATTAACAAGACATATTTTCAATTTGCAACCGTTTCGGCCGTATCTTATAAATACAGAATCAGAAGAAAGAAATTAAATCAGATAAAATAAAAACTATATTAAATCAAGGTACAATAACTAAAGAAGAAATAAATGGGGTTTTTTTCTCTCTTCTGATCCCGTATTTGAAAATTTCTTGTATCTACCCCTTATGACCATCAACGAAACGTTGGCAAATTAAAAATATTTATTTTCAATTTCTACAACGCTTATTTTTTAATCCCATAGAAACTCAATAACCTATATTTTATATTTATCCAGTCATCAAACACACCTAAAGGTTTTAAGTATAAGTATATGTAATATAATAAGCAGGATTAAGAATTCTAGAAGGAGTCACCTGTAGGTGTAGTGGTTAGCATAGCAACCTACTAAACCCAAGATCGCGGGTTCGCAGCCCGGTAGATGACCTTAGCATTTTTTAAAGGGAGTAAAAAATCCTTAGCTATGCCGTCCTTCGGAAGGGACGAAATGGGGGTCCCGAGCTTGTGCGATGTCAGGTACTCGTTAAAGATCCCTAACCTAATTATACCTGGATAGGCAAAATTTAGGACTCCCACCGTAGCCATAGTAGCATAAACTGACGTTAAACGAAATAAACAAACAAGAATTCTAGAAAAAAACTCGGTATGCGCTGGATTCAACGATTTAATTGATCACTAGATCTCTCCTTGGTATGTCAATATAAGCCTCACTAATAAATATACTGCAAAAAAAAACCAAGTTGCAATAAATTATACAAACAGTACATGTACAGCATAATGCGGAAGAATTCCGAGCATTAACCGATTTTAGAAGAGTCCTTAAACAAACAATGGCATAAAGTTAGCCCAAGAAGCAGCCTGCAACAGATGTAAGAGCAGTTCCACTAACGAGGGATCAATTATACCCTCGAGTGGGGCAGGCCGTTATAGCCAATTCAGAAGTTTTAATGCACTCGCAGTGACCACTATCGTAGGCCCGACCCGAGGCAATGCTAGTTAACAGTCCGTTATTGAAAGGTTCTGTAAAGGAAAAAGTACTGTTCTTTTATTGGTCATTAGGTGGAGAGAAGGGCGTCAGGAGCCAAGGAGACAGACTCAGAAAAGAAAAATTATGACAGATTTAAAAGAAATTCTTCATTGGACATATTTTCTTAGAACATCCAAAAATACAGTTTAAAATTCCTGGGACATACCGGATTTAAAAGACAAAAACTGCTCGTGTTTCCGACTACTCCACTTACTAGACAAGCGTTCAAAGCTCCCAATAAATTACAAAAGACTTACAAGACAGTAATTACACCCATTTGGACATATGTTTAGCTTTGGGGCTCTACTAAAACTTCAAATTCTTCTTTAATCCAGTCCTTACAATCCAAAATCCTTCGTAAAATTCCCAATGCTCCTTATTTTGTCACAAACAAACCTATCCACCTAGATCTTGACATACTATATGTTATTGATGTAACCTAAACCTTTCTTTCTTTTATATCTCGGAAACGGTACAAAATATGAAAATGTGTATAATGTAAAAGTTGTAGAGGATTTAATTAACATTAATTTAGTAAATAGTCATGTTTTGCATACGACGCATAGTTTTCGAGATATGAGCGCTTTACCAAAAGAAGGGACCTTCCGCGCCCCCCTCCATCCTTCCTGTTCTTAGGCCCGGAAACTCCAGGACTTTTAGTATCATTACATTCTAACTACTCTGAACAAGTTTCCGAAGAAAAACCTTGGATTACAGACACTGCACTCTTTAACTCTTTATTGACTGGACTGCCTATTTAAAAAAAAGGAAAATATTTTGTTTTTATCATGAACCTATTTCCATCCCATTCTAAAATGTTTCCCACATGTAGTCAGTTATAGTATAAATTACATATATTTATAAGGGTACGTATTTTGCGAATTACGAAAACCATTTTTGGACATTTCGAAAAAGTGATATATCAAATTAAAGGGCATTTCAAATGGAAAAGAAAGCCGCAAACTTGAGCTCTCTAAGAGCAATAGTTTTCTAATGGCGTAATTTTGAATATACTGAGTGAGGACCGAAAAGAGTAGTTTTTTGAATATTTAAAAGCTCGCAACTCAAAAACCAAAAGTCAGAAAAATGTAAATTTAACTAGTCTTGGTAAGTACATATGCCATACCAAAAATCATAGAAATCGGAGAGGTCAAGGTCCAAATCTAATGTAGAATTGGTTGATTAGACATGGAATGTCACACGACTTCTGAGAAGTGCATAATTTTGTCGTATCGACTAATCCACAACAGCCAGGGAACTATAACCAAGTTTTCTTTTCGCCATTAATAAAACGACACTTATTTTGTAAGAATTGCAATTACATGTGGTTAGACTGTATGGTCAATATGCTATAAAAGTTATAATTAACAAGCTATCTAAGCTAATTCTAATTGTAAGTTAATTAACAACATATCAAACTAAATTAATATTTAAACTACTAAAAAAAATTTTTTTTTTTTAAAATCAGTTATCTTATCAATAACTGACTTTAAAGCCGTGATGGTAATTTAAAAAATAATTAAATTTAATTAAATAAATTCTAGTAATTGTGACTCATGATGGTATGAAAGGATCAATGCAATCAGGATTGATGAATTAATTGCCACTTCTATTGGGATTATTTTATTTGAAAACTATCAGCACTTTGTAACATGGATTATATATGCTAAAGTTTCCAAAAACGTAAGACAAGAAATCAAATATATTGGTACTCATCCGAGGAGGTCAAACGAGCTGTGGAAATGTATCAAGAGTGAAAGGGGAAGGGCCAGTAGGTTAAATTTTGGGGGTTTTCTTATGACTGATTTTTCTGTTCCTATTGGAAACAAATTTAAAATGGGACTATTGGAAATGTTGATCTGGTCATTCAAAAAAAAATCTGGATTGGTGAACGATTATATTATTTCTAATGATTTATAAATATTTAATTTTAGGCCATTTTCTACTTGATATATTATTTTCACTCCTGAGTCTTTTTTGAATTTATGGTTGTTTTCATTTAAATGGATAGAGAAGTTTCAATTTTTTTATGTTACTAATACCAAAACCAAGCTCTCTACCCCATCGTCAGGTAATCCAAGATGATTTTATTATCCAAACCATTCTTCCCCTTTAGAACACTCTAAAAATCTATGGAATAAAATAATTTCATTCATTTAAATTTAAATTTTCATTTTATTTTACTTTTAATTTTATTTTTTTAGCTATAGTGGCTTATAACTGAATTAAAAACATTAATATTAAGAATTATGTACATTAAAAAAAAAAATTAATTCTTTGATTATTAATTACTTAAAACAAAATTAACTGCATTTAGTAATATTAAGGAGAGTCATTCATTATAGCCATGAAGATTATAGAATTCAGGAAAACGTTGACAGCTTTGGAATCTTCCCGATTTAAGTTGATTAAATATAATCGTCTTTTCCAGGAGGAGTTTTGGATTTTCCTCATCATGCGTCCTTTGCCGCCGTCAAGCTGGTAACTTGGTGGGAGCAGCAATATATAGCAGTATTCGGATCTCCATCAGGCCTGATTGACGGTATTGCATTCTTATATAAAATAACATATTTAATTTTGCTCAAAAGTATGTGTTATAACACAGGTTGCTGAAAACGGTTTTTTGTTTTCAGCTGCATGAGATATTTTTGATTTTAATATGTTTCCATGGTCAATTTTTTGTTTATTCATTATCAAGTTTTAACCCTTTTTAACACAAAAATATGACTTCCTGGCAAACCCTAAAACTACTCTCTTTCAACATCAACATTTTTTCCAAGTTCAGAACTATAACTATAACTGATCTCATCAATATAAGAAGTATTAAGGTCAGTTATTAAAATAAATAACATAACACTAAATTTTTAGCATTTTATGCAGAATATAAGGACAAATTTAAGTAACATATGAATAAATAACATGATGAAATTTTGTTGGTATTTTTTTTTCTGTTGATACATGAATAACATGTAGAAACAAAAAAAAATGCATTTAAATGCAATGCAGTTTATTGCTGGTAAACTGCTTGTACCTTAGTTTTTTATTTCAACTTAATAATATGAAAGTGAATAAACAGTCTTTGCATTGGGTACCGTTCGAGAAATCGAACATAAATAGGTTTTGGAATATATACATTTTGGTTTTTATATTTATTCTTTAGTTAACAGCAGATTTACTGGATGTATAAATTTTTTACTGCTGTAAATATCAATAAATTGTTATTAAAATATTTATACTTTTACTAGAATGAATTTATGCTAAACAGATTCAGAGTTCATCAGATTGTACATATATTTCAATAAAAGTTTAAAATAAAAAAAAAAAATATATTGATACTGTAACGTAATAAGGGGAACTGCCCCCGTTGCTAAGGAGTATTGAGATAGACTGGTTGCCAGGGACAGAATAATAACAACATGGTTATGTTTTTGGTGTTGTGTATATCGGTGTTGTAATTAGCTGTTTAATGCCCGTTATTATTGTGGAAATGTTAAATAATATTGTTCTGTGTGTGTCTGTATTAAATATCTTGGTTATTTGTTAATAAACTGTAAATAGAAAATCCCTGTGTTGTTCATGTTACAATTGGTGTCAGGTGTGGGGTTCAGTTTATTAACACAGATAATTTAAGGATTCAGAATGCCTATTAAGAAAATTCAGGAATTAAGAGTAGCTGAATTGAGGGCAGAGTTAGAAGAATTAGACCTCGATACAACAGGTTCTAAAACAACTTATTTTGAAGGTAAGGGCACAGATCCTGAAACGGTTGATTTTGAGGATAGCTTTTCAAAATCTATTAGAGAGTTAAATAGTAAAATGGATGAAAAGTTTTCGAACCTCGCCTCAGAGATGTCTCGGCGCTTCGACGTGTTCTCTCGGGAAGTCTCCGACCTAAAGAGAGATGTTGAAGGAGATATTGAATATTTTCATGAAAAAGTCGAAGCGGTGGTTGAGAGTCTAGTTAGGGTTGAGGTTAAAAATCTGGTATCCGAATCCCAGGTCATTGATGCCCAGAGTGATAACAAAAGGGAAGAAACTGTTCATAAAACAGAAAATGAGGAGCAGCGCAAGATCCTGACGGTCGACGTGGAGTACATAGATGACCTGGCTATGGAAATGGAAATGGTTCCTGTACATGTTTTCAAATATTTTGATAAAAATAGCTATAAGAGTAGTAGAAAAGGAATATTTCCTCCCCAAAGAACATATTCAAAAAACGTTGAGGAAGAAAATGAAGATAATGGCCAGAAGGAGAAACTAAAGAGAAAATTTAAAAATTTAACATCGGAAAATTCAAAGGTAGTTGTTACTATTCAGGAAGCTGAAGATATAGATGTTTGGAAAGGTAAAAATAATTGTTATAAATCATGTGAAAGGAAAAGAAGAAGGAGACCAAAAAACGTTTTCTAAGAAACGTCATAGATCAAAATGTAATTTAATCACAGAAGAGTTTCAGTGTTTATGGACAAAAGAAGAAGAAATATACGGTGAAGCGCGTAAAGAATTTGATCCCCTTGAAAATGGAGAGTCTAAAGAACTAAGATATAAAAAGGAAAACCAAGAAGAGGAAACAGTATTGGTCCCAGAGGTATCCGAGGTGGTCCGAGAAGCCACAGTTCCTGGGGGAACTAACAGCTTTTCTAGGGGATGCTGCGACGATCCTGGAGGATATCGTAACGTTCTCGGAGGAAGCTGCAGTGTTCGTAGAGGATGTTGTAGCATTCTAGGAGGAAACCGCAGCGTTCCTGGAGGATGTCGCAGCGTTCTAGGAGGAAGCAGAAGCTTTCCTAGAGGAAATTGCAGCGGTACTGGAGGAATCACAGGAGTCTCGGATGGAATCCGCAGCTCCTGGAGGAATCAGAGGAGTCTCAGATGGAAGTTGTAGCTCCTGGAGGGAGCCAACACGTTCTAGGAGGAAACCGCAGCATTCCAGGAGGAATGCATCTGAGGAGGGGGCAGTGTAACGTAATAAGGGGAACTGCCCCCGTTGCTAAGGAGTATTGAGATAGACTGGTTGCCAGGGACAGAATAATAACAACATGGTTATGTTTTTGGTGTTGTGTATATCGGTGTTGTAATTAGCTGTTTAATGCCCGTTATATTATTTAGTTAAATAATATTGTTCTGTGTGTGTCTGTATTAAATATCTTGGTTATTTGTTAATAAACTGTAAATAGAAAATCTCTGTGTTGTTCATGTTACAATACTTTAATGATATTTAAAACTGTATAATCTATCAACTTCGACATCTGAGAAATGAAAACTCGTTTCTGCTAAAACTACTTTCTTAAGAGAAACAAGAAACGTAATATTTTCATAATAATATAAGTATACCGTAATCATTTATGTGAAAACTGCATATACGAATAACAAATTTGGCGCAAAAATATAAATTTCGAAAAAATGTCAGATACGAGTATCCTCTTCTTGGACGTCGGTGTACCATAAGTATATGTATGGTAAAATTATTACAATGACACGAAATTTTGTAAAAAGTATCAGGATATTGTTCTATTGTTATCACTAACAGATCTTATTATTAATGAGATATTACACTTGACCAGTTTTTCACCTTAAACATAAAAATTTGTGGGCATATAAAAATTATGCAAATATTTTTTTTTTTTTTGTTTAGGACGTTGAAATAATAAAAAAACATTTTTAAAATAATTAAGATTGCTTTATATTATTATTATTGCTTTATTCAAATATCCGAAAATCATATAGAGAAAAAATAAAAACTTTAGAATTTTTAAAACAATAAAATCCAAAAAAAAAAAATAAAATGTTTACACGAACGATAAGATAAGAATTTTAGATATAGAGAAAATAATAAATTTTGTTTTTATTTCATAAAACAGACGAAGATGATATACAATAAACAAAAATCTCATTATAAAAAAATAGTTTAATTATACCTAAAATATTTCTTTGAATTAACATAAAGAATATGTGCAGGTAATATATAACGCTGCATTTTGTCTAAATTGTTGAAAATGTAGCCTTATAAAAATAAGTTTCTTTAAACAAACGTCAAAAAAATTATTTACAGGGACTTTTTCACAAATGTAACATAAAAAATGTAATAATCTTTTTAAAAAAATAGGTAATAATAAAAACAAATAAATTATACAAAATATCACATTTACCTAAATCATTTTCTTTTAAGGAAAATAAAAATTTCATTCGGACGGGCATGTTTTCTTGAGAGAAGACAAAATAAGGCTAAATAATGATGCCTGAGGCACAGAAAAAATTGAATAATAAAAATAAAAAAACGCCAAAGAATAAAATTCTGGAATAAAGTAAATACCGATAAATAATTAAGGGTCTTGTTGAAATCTATCGCGTCTGGGAACTTCATAAGTGATCCGAAAGGCATACGCATTCACAAGTAGTTATTCACAACTAAACCTAGCATTTATCCATTTAATGTTCATAATTGAGTAACTTGATTTAGACAGCTGGACTGGCCACTAGAATACAAATTGTGCATGAATGGTTAACTTAAACTTATCCATGCTTCACTGAGCGCACATAACTCATCAACTTTGTTTAGAAAGTTGTTCACCGAAGTGTGTCAGATAGATTAAATCGACTTGACTACTTAACTTTTACAAAAATCAAGAATGGATAAAAACGTACATTACAATAACTATGTTCAACATGAAGAAAACATCTCAACGTTTCTTTTTAGTCACTTAACTTAAATTTGGTCAAAATACGAATTTACTAATCATTCACTGGGATGGCAGATTTAAAACCATTCATTTTCTTTACTCATGATAGCGAAGCTAGTAAAAAAATATTTTAATAATAAAAATACGATAAAATAAAAAATCGTTTTTAAAAAGTTTAACTGGTGATAAGAAAACTATCTCTGGAATACGTAAACACCCCCGAAATTTCACAAATATTCTGGGCACGTTATTTTTACGTGCCTAGAATATTCAATCATCTGATATCACACGCGTTCACTCTAATTCTACGAAGCTTTATTATCACAAAAATAAATAAACCTTGATTTAAATAAAAATAAATAAATCCTCTTTATTTGCGGTGCAAAAAACTCTCTTTAGACACATTTTTAAACACGAACTTATACGATATATTAATTTTAAATGAGTATTTGGATTTAAAAACAGATTAAATAGCCTATATTAACAAAACGAAAACCACATTATTGTTTTGCTTGAATTTATTAAATATGTTATATCTGGAATAAAAATCAATTAATTTCAAGAAACTATAAGGCAACGCAGGTCGGAACTAACGTGGATCGAATGGCCACATAAAAAGAAATAGCATTTAATGGCTGAAGACGGAGAGTGGCCTTTTTCTTTTAATTAATTAATTAATTTAGAAAGCAGAACCTTAATCAGATTAGAAAATAATTGAAAAATATATAATCTTTCTTTAATGGAAATAAAATTCACCGTTAACACTTAAACATTTCAAAACCGTGAACAGACTTCTTGCATTCGTACAATTCTGATATACTAGAAACAACGTAGTTTTTAACTAAAAGCCAAGGTACACTAACAGCCTTTACGAGAATAATAAAATCAATTTTAAAGTTTAAGCCTTCCAAAAAAAACCTACAACTTCCTGTCCCACCCCTTTCATAATATTCCACTTATCCCTGTAAAGTAAGGAGAGTTGAAGAATTTTCGCAGGATTTTGTATAGCAAGCTTTGAATTCGAGATCAAATAGATGGTTTAGTGGGTATCAGAGGACATACAGATTTCATATTCGTATGTCCAAATAGGGCTTATTACTGTTATGTAAATGAGACTTTTGTAATTAATCGCCATCTTAGAAGGTTTGTCACAAATAAACTTCTACTTTCCACTAGTCTTGCTAGTAGTTGCTATCCTTGCTAAACTTTATTCTATTCCTGACAAACCTCTCAGGCGTCTGAAAAGAAGATTGCCTCGGGACCTTCTCACATATAACTATTATTGAAGTGCTACCAGCGGGTGGTAGCTTCACAAGCAATTGTCATGTTATTATGAACGCTATTATCACATTTACTTACTTTTTTATTTTTTTTTAATATACAGTTGTAAATTTCAACGGATAGATAAATATATATATATATATATATATATATATATATATATATATATATATATATATATATATATATATATAATAAAAAAATGTATTATAAAAAAGCCCCTACCTAGAGAATTTCTCAAACCACAATAGCCCACATGGTCACTACTAAGAAAATAAAATATATTCATTACACGTTAAATATATTTATTATTCAAGCCTGGATTAAGATTGTTTATGTTTCACTTTTCAACCGCATTCATGAGGTAATGGTGGGGGGGGAAGGGAGAAGGTCCCATTTTTGGGTTTTTCGTTTAAATCTTGGAAACGGTGAACGCTAGAAAAATATGTTAAAAAATTAAAATTAAAGCTAATTAAATTTTCTAGAAAACTGATTCTATAGATATTTATTTATATTCCAATCGTTTTAGAAATATACGTTATTGAAAATCGGTGATTTTGGGGGGAAAAAAAAATTTTTTTGTCTCACATTTTGTGAAAAATTTTCTTCAAAGCCAGAAACGTATATATGAAATTAAATTAAACTTAAGGCTCCACAACTTTGATTCAGACAATTTCTCTGAGAAACGATCGTGAAAGGGACAAGAAGCACATGTTTGTTCTTTTTTTTCTCGAAAATTATCGATTTTCGATCAATAACGTATATCTCGAACACCGTTTGCAGTAAGACAAATATTTATAGAGACTATTTTTTAGGAAATTTGATTAGCTTTAACTTTTATTTGAAACATATTTTTCTAGAGTCAACCGTTTTTGAGATATAATGAATCATTAAGAAATTAATTTCTCCTCTCCCCTCCGACCGTAAGCTCACCCCCCCTTTTAGTATTAGTAACTTATATATATATATATATATATATATATATATATATATATATATATATATATATATATTAGTACTTTTAGTATGTTAGTCTTCTAGCTACTCCTTACGAAGCTATGAAGTAAAAAATAATCGCATATTTCATGATCTATACACCCATCATTTCAGCACTCATTGACTGGACTGAAGGTAAATTGTCCGTTCAGTTTTTCATTTTATCCAATTTTTAAAAATCAAATTTTAAAAAATTCTCAAAACAAATATCTTTTTAAGGTGCGCATGAAGGAAAAGTATACAAAATGCAAATATATGCGTTTCTCAAATGTTCTAATCCAAGTAAGTGCCCACCCAGGTATGGAAGGTGTTGGTTCAGAGATGGGTAACCCAGGAGGGCCTGCAGAGTTAGTGACGACGGTGGACAGCTGCTGCAGACAGTTGATGGCGCACCTCCACACCCTCAGCCAGGAAGCGCTGGACCACGCGGATCTGCAGGTCCTCACTTCGACGCTTGGAGCTGCTGCGCTTGTAGCCAACGCTTTGTGGGTGTACAACCAGAACAAACAGAAGTTACCAGGGTAAAGAATTTTATCACAAGACTTTATTATAGACAATTGCATCTTGTAGTAAACTAAGTCCTCCCTTGTCTCTTTAGTAAAACGATCAGCGAATGGTTGAAGGAGTACCAAGGAATGCGTGAGGCGTTAGCAGAGAGAGTTCTAGATCTACATTGTAGATTGGTATCACTTTACGTCTTGCAGGACCGGGACTGCCTTCATTGGGAGGATCCTCATCCGTTCTTTGAGTCAGAGAGGGGATCTTTTGTCGTGCAGATGTGGTGGTTGTACATGCAAGGTATTTGACTCTTTTAATATTCTTAATAATGAGTACAGCGAAATCACCACCATAATAATGAGTATACCACAAATCACCAATATCTAACCTTCCACTTACAAATGGTTTGTAAACTTAAAGCTAATATGTACAAAATAAGTGGAATCACACCAAACATGATAAGATACGACTGCGAAGGTGCATGCAACTTGTCTGAGTTACGAATGGATTTAGTACCAAACTGACGAATATCTAATCCAGATTTTCAAACTTTAAATGCTATTTAAATCCAAATAAGTACAATCTCATCCCATCAAAAGCTGTAAGTGTACAGTAAAGTTCGTTAAGACCTCATCCTTGTTGAATTTGACAAATGGGTCCAATTTCCAGATTTTTTTTTTTTTTTTTTTTTTAAATTATTTTCTACTGGATTATCTTTAGGTAGAAGGTTTTCTTCCAAAAGTTAAATCACATATAAAATATAAAAAAAAAATATTGTGCATGTCATAAAGACTCCATCCCATAATAAATTGAAATAAACACATTGCTAGGCTTCTAAATTTTAAAAGTTTCTCTTTATCGTGTTTTGTAGACCCTAACTTGACCAGACTTCTGGACCTTAATATATCTCAGTCCGTTCTTAACCCGCCATCACTCGTGTGTGTACACTAGACACTTTTGAAAATTCATATTTTTGATTAGGGAGATCAAATGTTTCGTGAGTCTGATTTTCAAGGTATAATCTTCGGAAAATAATTATTTTATCTTAAAAATCTTTTTAAAACAACATATTTTTCATATAATAAATTTTACCGGTCTACATTATAATTGCCTTTTGACCATGAAAATGTACTATAGTATTTGATTCACTGAATCTAAATTTTAAACCCTAAATTAACTTTTAGTGCCCATTCTTGCCAAATTTAATATAATAGCGGATAGCTTCATTAATAATGAGAGTTCAAAATTTTAAGGGATTACTAAGTAACATCGTTATTACTCGTTCGTTTAACACAGGTAATCGGTGTGTTTATTTTTTTAGTTAAAAGTTTTGTTTCATTATATTTCTTAACATTTTCGGCATATTTTTGGTGAAAATTCTAAAATTTTTGAAAATAAAGCATTGTATATTTGTTATTAGATGTAGGATATGTCTTTCATTTCACATTAAAACAGTTTCAAGTGACGGCAGTGAAAAACTTTTGAAATGGATGTCTTTTTGGCGTTATTCGGATCAAAAACTTGACGACAGTTCTCTTGTCAGAAATTTAATAGAGAATATTTTTTGTTTTATATCATGTGTCGCTTGGATCTACCGTTTGGGATAGTATTGTATATAATTGGTTTAAATAAAAAAAGTCATTTTTTGGCTACATTTCTAAGTGTTGGGGCTTTTTTGACCAGTCCTAGCAATGTTGGTTTTGCTTTAAAATTAGCCGACGGTTTCCTTATCAGGGACTTTGTCGCTAGAACCAACCATATAAAACCTATATTGATTTAAATGAAAAAAGTCACGTTTGAAGCCCCTATTTTCTCTTAACTTGTTATTTCTTTTAGCTTGTAATGTTTATTTCAAATAATCATTGATTTTTAATTTAATTTAATTATTAATTTAAATAATTTTACCTTTTAATTCAAAAAATGTTTATGACCTATCAATTCCCTGACAATTGGAAAAAGCTGTAGATTAAAGATATATACATCCATGATCTATTGTTTTTCCCAATCAGGGAGAAATTGGTGTTTTTTTTTTTTGTTTTTTTTTTTGTTTACTTACTATGAATATCGCCCACGGCAAATAATATTTAATTATTTGTTATTATACATAGAAGAATACGTTGTAAGATAAAACGATATTGCTAGACTATTTCTAATTCAGCGGGTCGAGGATTTGATCAAAATTCAACTGATTTAGGGACGAGGCAAGATTTATGGAGCTCCCTTCCTCCCAAGACGGCCCAGAGGGTCTTCGGCGGAATGCTAAACGAGTCCCTCACCATTTTCACGGCTAGGTATAGTCAGGTAACTCACTCACCTATTTCCCTTATGGATTAGTTATATATATACTTTTTTTTTTTTTTTTTTTTGTTTCGTAACTTGTAAGATTTGAATATATCAATTCGTAAATAATGATATAGTAATATACTAGCATCCCCGTCGCGGCTTCGCCCGCCCTAATAAGTAAAGATAATTTCAACTAAAAATTAAATTTTTTTTTGTTTATTGATAAGATTCTTTTATTTTAGCATGTGGTTGAACATTATGTCTTCAATGATTTTTTCACGCATAGCAGTAATTATTAATCTAGTTAAAAATTGCACTGATTAGGTGGTTGAAGATTATGTAAAACCACCATTAGATATAAAATTTTTAATTTTAATGTATGAATTGGTAATCAAGATGGATAAAGACTATTAAGAAACTCTTGCGGAAAATAAACTGCATCAGTGCATACGAAAAAAGGCCCGGGGATCATATTTTTTACACACAATATAAAAAAAGCAAAGGATCGACATTTTGATTTAGTAATAATTTGCATTCGGCATAAATAAATTTATTAATTTCATCTGGTTGGATGTTGATTTCGAACTTTAAAACTATTTGGCAGTGTGGCAAACCTCGGACCTGCCTCTCAAAATCGTACATTTAAATTTTAGTTATTGTAAATTTTACCTTTGCAAAACCTTCCTAGATTTATAAAAATTATTTATTTAGATGTCGGTACAGATAGGTTCAGTTTACCATTGTAAACTCTATTGGGGAATAGCGCTATACACAATGGGCCGATTTTCCAGCTTCACTCGGATCCACATATCGCACACCATATATTAAATCTGTTTTAATAATTTTCTTGAAAGTTTAATAAGTAAATTTTATCATCAATTTCAAGCTCATTTGTAACCTCTCGTGTATAATGGCACTCGCCACCTATCGGTCAATATTCAAACTTCACTGTTGTCCACATATTATCTTTTTTTAATAAACAATAAATTAAAAATTGGTACATTTTAATATTGCTAAACGTTCTTGGAACTATGAAGATGATGTAGTTAATATTTAGTACAGATTGGTTCCGTAGTATTCGCGGTTAGTGATCACAAACGAAACATAGCTTGTCCTTTTATATAATAGTATAAATGATTACTATAGTAAAACTTCTAATTGTAAATATTTCAAGAACTATGAAAATGATGTAGTTAAAATTAGGTTCAGATAGGTTCATTCACTCACTCACTGTTGGGCGCTACAGTCCTTGCAGGACCTGGGCCTCTGCCACCGTTCTTTCCCATGCCTCGCGGTCTCCAGCGAGACTCTTCCAGTTTCCTATTCCCATCCTTCTTATATCCTCCTCCAAGTCCTCAATCCACCGCCGCCTGGGTCTGCCCCTTTTCCTTTTTCCTCCTGGTGCACCATTTAGCATCATTTTAGGCAGCCTACAGGGCTCCATCTTTTCTACATGCCCTAACCATCTAAGCCTGCTCTTCTTAATAACACAGAGGATATCAGGCTCTCCGTACAATTCAGCTAATTCGGCATTGCTTCTGATTCTCCATCTGTGTTCTTCTTTAACGGCTCCAAAGATCTTTCTAAGGACTCTTCTCTCCCAAACCAGTAGAGCTCTTCTGTTTTCCTTGGTTAGAGATAGGTTCATTAGTTTTACTAAAACGCTATTGTCGCTTGCCACATATTTATAGCTTTTTGGATAACAATTTAATTGAATTAAGCAATTTTATTATCAATTTCTAGCTATATTTAACACCGGATCATTGTAACCTCTCTTGAATGGCGCTCGTTTTACTGCACACCACATATTTATCGTTGTTACACAGTACTTTAATAGGAAATATGTAAATTTTATTATTGCTAAACCTTCCTTGAACTATGAAGATCATGTAGTTATATTTGGTACAGTTTTCGTGGTTAGTGATCACGAACGGAAACGGCTTGTCCTTTTACGAGTATATATAACTTCATCATCTCCCGTCGAGGCTTCGCCCTCTCTCATTAGTAAAGAACTTAGATAATTTAAACTAATCATTGAAGTTTTATATGTTTATTGATAAAAATCTTGTATTAAAGTGAACAATTGAAAATTATATTTTTTATGATATTTTCACGCATAGCAGTCATTATTAACTTGGTTAAATTTAGATTGATTAGGTGTTTGAAGATAACATAAAGCATAATTAGACATCCAATTTTCAATTTTAATCTATGAGTTGGTGATCCAGATGGACAGAGACTATTAAGAAACAATTGCGTATAATAAACTGCACTAACAGTGCTTACAACTAAAGGTCCAAAATTTATATTTTTACTCTCAATATCAAACAACTGAGGATCGGCATTTTGATTAGTAATTTTTTTCATTCGACAGAAATAATGTTAATGATTTAAGCCGGTTGGATTTTAGTTTATATGCAAAAAAGTATGGGATAGTGTGGCGAAACCCGTTTTTAACACTCAACATTTTACATTTAAATTGTTATTGTTGCTAAATCTAGAACTATGAAAATGATCTAGTTGAAATTTAGTATATATTTAACTCCATATAGCTGTTTTAATAACAATTTAAATGAAAAAAAAAGTAAATTTTACTATCAATGTTCAGCTCTATGTAACACTAACTTTTAACCTTTCGTTTAGATGGCAGTTGCCGCCATTTTTGAACTTCACTATTATCCATTTATTATTCATTTTTCAATAAAGAATTAGTTGAAAATCATTAGTTTTCACTATTGCTAAACTATCCTATAAAGATGATGTAGTCAAAATTTGGTAGAGATTGGTTCAGTAGTTTTTGGCGGTTAGTGATTACAAACGAAAAATTTCTTGTCCTTTTATATAACAGTATAACCTACCGCCAAATGTTAGAATCGTATAGAGCTAACAGATAATTGTGACTTGCAGATAATATACAAATAATATTGCGACTATAAATTAAGATATAAGCTATCCTATCTTTCTTGTTGGATCAAACTGCACACGGTGTGCAATTTTGATTAAAATCGGTTCAGTAGTTTAGGTGTCAGCGTGCCCCAAGACAGCGACACGTAATTTATATATATATATATATATATATATATATATATATATATATATATATATATATATATATATATATATCCAAAATCAAAATATTGTGCACACATTCATTAGAACTCCATCCCATAATCCATTATTTTATCTTAAAACTTTTTTCAAAAAAAAAATATTTGTCATGAATAAATTACAATGGTCTACATTAAAATTGCTTTTTAAGATGAAAATGCTATATATATATATATATATATATATATATATATATATATATATATATATATATATATATATATAACCTATATATATATTATTATATATGTTTATAATGTGAGTTAAAAGTTTTAAGGGATTACTAAGTTTTATATATTATAACATTGTTGTTACTTATTCGTATAACACAGGAAATCGCTTTGTCAATTAAAAGTCGTGTTTCATTATGATTCTTAACAGTTTCGGCATATTTTTGGTAAAAATCCTAAACTTTTCATTGTTTCACCTAATTGTGTTAATAGTGCAGACAATTACCAGACCACATATGTGGTAACTTGAATCTGAGTAGCCAAAGATGTTCAATAACTCAATGTTTAGAAATTGGTTATTTCCATTATTTTGAAATAAGAATTAAAAAACAGCACAAATCCTATGTATCATATTTTAGTTGCAGTACTGGTACAAATATAGTACGCAAAAAGTTAGATTTTGCAGGCCAGTGGTATTATTATTATTTTTTTATTTATTTTTTTTTTTTTTACTAAATCAATAACTCATGTATCTAAGCCAATGATACTTCATTTTAATAAATCACAGATATAAAAAAGAGAAATTATTAAGAAACTTTCAAGTACGATTGTAGCGCAAGGGTTAACATATTTGATGTGTAGAGAGAGCTGTGTGGTATTGGCTATCTAATATTAAATCCAACATATCATCTGTTACCTGGTCACTACGCCATTGCACTATACCTATGATTATAATATAAATTTCCTTTCCCTCTAGAATGCTCAGATATATTTGAATTAATATATATCCAGGGTGTGTCTATATTCCATGAACATGGGACACGCTTAGTTTCAGTTTTGGATTGACAAGAAGTACTGTTTGCGGAAACGTTAAAAGAAAACAATTATATTGTTCAACCAAACATTGCGAATAATAGCCAAACATCAGATTGATGAAATGTTGCTTTCAATGTTTCTGTTATCGAAAAATATAGAGGTAGAAGTGAAATTACAAACCAGAGAAGCTGTAAAGCCTGTATTTGAGCCAATAGGTTTTTTTTTTTTTTTTTTTTTTTTTTTTCAATGATAATTTAAAGATTGGAGTGTTCAAGTTTGTTTAAATAAAATTTAACGCCAGTTTTGCCATACCCAACCTTTAGAATATCCCTTAAAACCAAATTAAACATATTATTATTAGGAAAAGTGTATCTGCTTGAATGAAATTCAAGTTTGGATGAAATCCTTGATTTCTTTACAACTGTGGTGAAAGATTGTGCAATTATCTATGTTTGTTTGTTTATCACTTTCAGTTCCTTCATCTTAAACATGAATCCAAAAAAAAATTGTTTTCGTACATTTCCTAAATTATCATAAGCTACTTTATTATATGTTGCAGATAAAAAAATAAAATTTCTATTAACTAAAACATTTCTTCAAAAAGGTTGCTATTAATGCATATTCTTAGACTCTGATATACATTATGTTATTTATCATTGAAATGAGAAAAACTACTCTGATAATAATTTTTGAAGATTTTACTAATAATCATTTAAAATAAATTAATTACTAAATATTATTCAGTCCTTTATTATAATCACTATTGAAATCTTATTGCTATTATTTATATATTTTATTATACTTATTGTGTGGCAAATATTTACAGGCGATTGCTTCTCCTGCAAGACTACCATTGATTGCAAACGATATTTGCAACATACTGAAGTGTGTTGCTCATCTGTTGCCAGGTAAATGATTCTTAATCTCCACACTATATATAAACATTGATTTATACATAAAGAAATACTTTTGGGTATATCCATGATTGTAGTTTTATACATATATGGGTAATTCTCAAACTACGGTTCTCATGAGATTTGCTCCAAAATAAATAATTAAATCGTATATTTGATAGCGTATATGCTTAGTATTGTAGCCTTTATTATTAAAAACGTCTTATAATGCATTTAACTGAAGAATGTTTTGCATATTTTTTAAATTAACATTTCAAATGGTAATTACCAAGGTTGTCCTGAAATTCGACATTCATAATATTAGGTTGTTCTTCAAAACCTTACTACCAAACAATGAATCATTATTTTTGTAAAGTAAAAGGATGGAATTTAACTAAGCAATCATCATATTTTATGTATTATGACTAAATTCTAACTTAGTAAGTTGTCCTTTATTATAATGAAATTACGGTGGATAAAAGTTTAAACTAGCACATTGTGAAAGTTAAGTAAAAGGGCAAGCTCATCCTAACAGTGTTCGACGAGTGGCAGCCCTACTAATGTGATAACTTACTTCTTAAAGATGGCAGCCATCAGTAACAATTGTCAGTACAACGTGAAACGCGTTAACAGGTACATACCTTTAAAAATGTAATTACCATGGACGCTTTTATCTTAGCCATTTATCTGCCAATCATATTCACATTACCTCATAACATAAAGTTTGGATTCCATATCGATAATATATTGGTTATTATATTAAGAGATTAGTGAACATCGAAATAATTGACATTTTAAATCATGAAATTTCATTGCCATGGCAGGAAACGTAAAATTACCATTGATTATTAAAATTTCACTGTAATATTATTTTCCCTTGGTAATTACTGATTTTGAACCTTAAAATCAGTTTGGCCATGGGAAAAACATGTTTTTGGCTCCTCAATCATTCATGTGACTATCAGGATTTTTTTCATGAATTTTTGGATCTGGTGATTATTTGGAATTTTTTGAACTGAAAGTTGCCCTTTGTTTGATAATCACCTTGTGTGTTTGTGTAAAACTCATTTGAAAATTTTAATTATTATAAAAATTAAGAATATTGTTATTAACTTTTTTTAAATAAAGTAATAAAGTGTAACGCTCACTTTATCCCCTGGATGGAGCAATGACGCTAATACAGGGGAAGCTACGAGGCTCAGGTTAGAGCAGACAATGTACACAGGAGCCCTGGATTAGTTCCAGTCAGGATTAATTACATATTCATGGGGCCAGGCAGATCATCATCATCATCACTCCCTAATTGCTAAATTAAAATAAACTATTTATTTGGCACTATTCTGTTGATTACTACTAGTTGATAATTAAATTTTATCGACAATTCTTCGATTCCACTATAAAAAAGTGTATTATTTTAAATAGTCGTTTATGAATTTAACACATTTAAATTATACTTGTGAAGAAACGGATGTCAAATTACCTTGATAATGAATTAATTATTGCCGTTCAAAGCACTATTTTTAATATTTCAGTCGTACAAAATTGTTTACGTTGCGCTTCTTAATAAGGCTTTAAAATATATTTTTGGAGCGAATAGTATTTTTAGAGTAATTACGGAATTAAAAAAAAAAAAAAAAAAAAAAAAAAAAAAAAAAAAAAAAAAAAAAAAAAAAAAAAAAAAAAAAAAAATTGTACTAAAAAGTGAACATTTTGACTTATCATATTTTTCATATTATAATTTAATATTTAATATTAACTTTAATAGTTTATTCGCTATAGAAATTAATTTTTAATATTAATTTTAACAGTTTATTCGCTATAGAAATTAATTTTTTAAAAGATCTTTCAAGGAAAAAAAAATAGAAAATTATTATTAGTATTATTACTATTTTTTTTTTTAAATTAAATACGGGTGTTTTATTTTTTGTTGTTTTTTGGGGTTTAAGCGCCCTTATGTATTCCAACTAGCACTGGAAGGACGGTTACCCTACGGTTACCAACCTTTTGTAACCAGGGTGGTGCTATGTATCAAACCTATTGGTTTTTATTTAACAAAAATAATATTCGCGTGATACCCAATAAGCAAACCCTTTCACAGCCCTTGGCAGCTGGGTCATACAACAAAGGACTATTTCTCTACCTGCCTATCCCTTGTCTTGTAATATCTGGGGTAAATACGATTTACGTTTTTCTAAAATTCAAGAACCTGGGAAGTCGGTGGGCGTGTCCAAGTACAGGGGGTGGAGCCTATTTATCAAAAAGGGTCGGAAAAATATTTTCTGGAGTCAGCCTTTTGGTCCTGTCTGGTCTTGGTTCCTCCTGAGCTGTTCCTGGTAGTCTGTTGCCTGGCCTTTCGGCCAGCCTGGGAATACTCGCCCTTACCACGATGTAGCCACTTCCACCCACATCATGGCATCGCCCTCGTATTAAGATAAGTCTAGGTTAAGTTTATTTGTTACCATATAAGTTTTAAAATTAAGTTATGATTCTTATTCAGGTTTGTAATTTTATTTGTCAACCCTTAATTGAATATACGTTGTTTTTAGTTTGACCGTCAAATTCATTTACCATTTGCATGCCACTCAATTAATTGATATATTTTGTTTACTCTTATTTATAATTATCGACCCCACGATCACCTTGTTGAGAAGACCTAATTAAGTTAATTAATTATTTAAAAATACTTATTTATAAATTGTCAGGAAATTAAGTCCTGACTGGCATCCCTTTATTTAGATTAATACTGATCCGGACTCGACAGAGAGTACGGACATAGCAGTAGAAAAGTCAAGACTCACTCCTTAGGTCCTCCAGGACATAAATTTTAACCTTCTCAAGAAGAATTCGAAACCAGAACCGGGTGCGCTGAGAACCTCACCTCAAAGCGGCCAATGTGCGAAATAAACGTTTTAACTTAAAATAAATTGAATATTGGGAAATATTTACCCTTCAATGAGCCCCTTATCATTGTTATATTTTGGAAATAAAAAATGTAAATAAATATATTAAATTTTTTTTTCTCTTTTACCCAATTTTAAAATCCACACCTGTCACTCATCTCGGGACAACAAGCAGACATGATCATAAAATGCAAGACAACTGGCATGTCAGGCTTGAGGGAGACACGGCCGTAATTATTCCTTACATGATGTTTAATTAATTATATTTTTAAGATCTAATAAAAAGTGTCTACAAATTTAAAATACTCCTATCTCTTCTCTTCAGCACCTTATCTTGAATGCACGTTTGACCCCTCGTAAGGTATCATGGAGTGTTAGAAAGGCTATAGGAAATTTAATGATGTTGCAGGTTGTTTAAGGGTTTTGTTGATAATTTTTGATTTTTAGTGAGTTAAGAAAAAAAAATTCTTTCTTTGTTGTGAGTAACGCTTCATAGAATAAGTTGAGTAGAGCATTTTTTAAGGACCTTATGTCTACTTGAATTTTTAACTAGTTATGGTCCTGTTAAAATATTTTCTAAGAGATTTAAAAAAAAAAAAATTAATAAATCCCCTATCCCGATCACCCCACATTCAAATTAGCAAGTATACCAAGTTTAACAATCTACGTAATGAATTCTAGATTTTTACTAATCTGACTCTGCTAACAGTTAAACGAATTTAAAATAGTTTTAGATTCTTTAAACTGGTTTTAGTTTCTAGCACCACAGATATGGGCGACTATTGGATTCCTCAACATTTTTTCATTCCTCACAATCCAAGGTTTTCCTCTTCCCATGCGTAATACCTATTTTCTTGGAGTTCTTTTCTACTTCAGTAGACATTACTATTACATAAGAATTAATATCTATCTCAGATGAGGCCAACAACCTATGAAAATGGCTTTATGATTACATTCACATAATTTTTCTTGTTTTAGGCCTTCATTTTGTTTTCCTGTTTTAATTCAATGTCATAGGTAACCAATCTTTTTTTTTTAAGAGGGGTTCCTTTTCCATCCTAGCAACATGGAAAGCCGATCTAAGCCCATTCGATATACTAAAATTAACACTGTCTTCGTTATTCGATAAGCCCTTAACCTCTATATTACTGTTTATTTCTTACACACCGTCAACCAACTTTGCGCCATAAATTCTTATGCTTTTCCTTCTAAATATTTAATGCTAACGGCAACCACATTGTGACAGATATTTCATACGTGGCAACTGGGTTGATAAGAGCTTTATTTAGCCAAAGATAGCTGTTAAATTGAATGTCATTAAGTTAAAGTTAGTTAGAGATAAAGTTAGTTATACCAACTTTAAATGCCACTAATATTATTAAAAATATTAAAAATCGCGTCTAACAGACAATGAGATACTTCAAGCGATGATTTAAGCTTCATTCTTTAAAATTTATCGTTGGGAGGAGACTGATTCAGCTGTTATAATAAACGGAAAGTTAAAGTAATCAGGTGGCTTTGAGTCAACTTTATTCTGATTAAGCTCCTGGCATTAATAAAAACCTTTAATTAAAACAAGGATAATATTCTTCCAGGTCCTTCCAGCTCCACCCCTTTGTAACAGAATTAAACCTAGTTTTTTTTTCTGGTTTAAAGACCTTTTTTTTTACCGTGGAAGAGTAATCTTTTCAAACTTTGTAATTCTTAAAATACAAGGGAAGTCCAATATTTTATTCTGGCATAAAGTGAGATCGTTAAACATGATTTGTGTGTGCACTAACATCGATGTGCTATAAAATTCTTCGTCTTGTATCTATTATACTACAAATACATTTCTTCCTCTTCAATCATCATCACCATATTACACATGAGATGGTTATAACTGAAATACGGTTTATATTAGGTTTTTTTTTTTTTTGTTTCTTTGCACTAGTTTTGTGATAACTGTAATTCTGAATATTTAAATGGATAAATTAAACCTCTAGAAAGATAAACTACTAATTATGATATGACTTTCAACTCAAATTATACTATTTTTTATTTTATTTTATTACTTTCCGCATCTACTCAAATTATACTAAAAGTAGTTCTACAATCGATCATTAATTAAATAATTTTATAATCATTGTCCTCCATATATACTAAACAGATAGTGACAGTCATATCCATACACTATACTATACTATGTCATTTCTCACCTATAAATGTTATTTTTCAATATAAGAACCCAGAATAAAAATGAACATTTAAAAAAAACTTACAATACAATACAATATCCGGCTCAACAACTCGTCACCGAGTCCGGGCACTATCCTCTGCAGCAGTCCTCCAGTCCCGCACGCCGAGAAGAGCCCTAGCGTCCTCTGTCACACCATCCATCCATCTTATATTCGGCCATCCCACTCTCCTTGTTCCAAAGATCTCTTCTGTTGCCACCTTCTTTGGAATCTCGCCATCATCCATTCTGGCTAGATGGCCAGCCCATCGAAGTCTTCCCAATTTTATGATTTTGGAGATCTCGTTGTCTTCAAAGAGTTCGTACAATTCAACGTTTTTTCGTTTCCTCCACGTCTGGCCTACTTTGATGGGTCCATATATCCTCCTCAGTATCGTCCTTTCGAACACCAATAGCCGTTTTTCATCCGCCTTCTTAATAGCCCATGCCTCCGAGCCATAAATCAGTACTGGGCGGACTATTGTTTTATATAGCTTCATTTTTGTCTTACTTGACAGATATCGGCTCCATAAGTTTCTTGGTAAGCTGTAGTAGCACCTGTTAGCGGTCATTATCCTACGCTTGATTTCTTGGGTGATATCGTTTTGGTAGTATATTTCGCTTCCCAAGTATATAAATTTGTTAACCACCTGGAATCTATACTGTCCAACCTCAAAGTACGCCTCGTGGTTTCCTAGCCCTCCGACCTGCATATACTTTGTTCTTTGCTGGTTTACTTTTAATCCAAACCTTCTTGCTCCAAGAAGAAAAACTTAATCTGTCCCAAATAACAATAAATTTACATTAATATATTATATTAAGAACAACGAATAACTGATAGTTTCCAAATTATACGGCTTACATTTTCATACAGTTCAATAATACATCATTTCAGGGGAAAAAAAAAAAAAAAAAAAAAAAAAAAAAAAAAAAAAAAAAAAAAAAAAAAAAAAAAAAAACCTACTACAACCTATAAAGGGTCTTGGATTCAGTACTTCAATAAGGATGTACTGAACGAAAGGTTGTGAAAGACGATTTGGCCAAAATTCCACGCTCAATCAACTGCCAGATACTGCCGCAATTTTGGGTACCCATTTTTGTCGAGGCTGGGTGTGCCCCAGGAGGATTGTTCGATTTGGAGGTCGATCCACTACTAAAATAACATAAATTTTCCTTTTTTAGTCGGACTCGGGCCCTGTAGCGTAAAGCATAAGAATAAAATCTAATATTTTTTTGGGTATCCACTCATTATAATCATCTTTCGAATCCTCTTTGGCATTTATTCCCCAAGTTTTTTGGTTGTACCTGGAATTTCGATGCAGTTTGATATTTTATTATGATTATACTAATCTCTTCAGTAGATAATTTCATTTTCAATCAACAATTAGGACTCTCTATTAAGTATTTCCCTTCATTTACAGAATTAAATATATATTTATAAATGGGGAAATAGCAATAAGTACAATGTATGGAGATGTAGTGTATCAATATGGTGTCATTTTACTTTATTATATTTTTTAATTCAAATTCGACAGAAAAAACTACTAAAATACAAATTTTTTATAGAGTGCTTAATATACAAATCATCACTGCAAATTAAAATTTTAATTACATATTAATAGATAACTTATTTAATAACTTATCACTGGTCAGATGAAAGGAGAAAACATCAGGCAGAGGTGATGAAGAAATATTGGAGAGAACGAAAGAGCAAGAAATGAACTGTTAAACGTGGTCCACAGTTGGCTGAACTCGCCAAAAAAAAAAAAAATAATAATAATAAATAATAAAAAATAAATTATTGCTGGGCTATAATAAAACTATCTACAAAGAACATACAGAATTCTGTTGGATATGATTCACAGATTATTGAGACGATTGGTTTTATTGTCGACAGACATTATTTATGGTATCACTTTCTTATATTCAAAACGATGAACCAATAGTTTATTTGTAAAAGGTTAAAATAATGTTGAAAGTTGCGTTGTTCAACCATCTCAGAATTTTTGATAAAGCGCTTGGTCTGTGATCGTATCCGGCTGTATATCTTGTTTATTTAATCAACAATAGCTCCATAACTACATTATTTAAAGCCCGAATACCATCTCAAATCCATTATTCCACTTATAAGCTTTATGTTCGCACTTTTAATATTAAGTTTGCAAATAGTTCTTGTTCGAGGCCTTTTTAGTAATTTATTTTTTTTCAAATCTTAATTTATTCCGTTGTAAATATAGCTATGTGCAGTTGCGCCAAGGAGCTGACAGGTGAGAAGTGCACCAACCAGGTGGTACTCCACCTCCACGACAAATGCCACCACCTTCTCACCACTCTCCTCTTCAGGGGCGCTTCCTTGGCCACGCTCTACAAGGCAAGTACATTGACCGCCTCGCTAGCTCCAATCAAAGACTATTTGCGATTGCACTGCTTGTAGTTGTTTAATTAGAACTGTATCATTCCCTTAATTGCTTCATAAATTGCAAATCCTATAGCGGAGGATCCTGTTATCACTACAATCATTTGCAATACAGTACACATGTACATATGTATGTATATTTCTATGTTCTAATTATAACAATAAGCAATTTTTTAATAATTTCTTTTTCATTCGCATTACTCTCCGACCAACTCAATTCAGAAATATAATCTATAAGAATAATATTGGTTAGGGTTCCTCACTCACAAATCGATTCTTGCACCACTACTCTTCGTAATGCACAACTTACATAAATAATGACGCTCTTACACCACTTATAAAGACGGAAATACTGTTATACTAGAAGGCATATCGGACTTTTAGATTTTGCAACAATTCTATATTCTTTATGGAGAATTACCAACTCTAGCAAAGCACACAGTTAAAGTACGCAATTCCATTTAGAAACATTTTATTTATTTTTCCATTGTCGGTAGTTGGAAAGAAAGATTGGGATGAAATCTTAGTATCATTATAAATAATAAGATATTGCTGTATATTTAGGTTATATCAAAATATCAAATAATGTTAACAATTAGTACAAATGTAAAGCTTAAGGAGAGCGTGCTCTTTATGATATATTTATCTCTATTATGACTAGAAAATGCTTAAGTGTGCGTGTTACCTTTAGAGGATGAATTTCGGCTGGATACCCAATTAGGAGCCCTTACCGATAATACGTGGGGAAAAAGCTTCCACATAAAGGAGTCAAATATTCAAACTAAGAATTGCACGGAAAGTAAGAAACTTTCATTTGGAGGAACTAGGAAGAAGTTAATGCTGGAGCGAAGAAGCGTAATCTCAAAAGATGGACAAACCATAAACGGAGCGTTGAAACAAACGCGAAGCCAAGCCTTGCCATAATACAAACCCTTAATATAAGTATCTCATATCACATATTATATTATATTGTCAGTAGCCATATATAAGTGTATAGAGTAAATTATGTACTTACCCAAGAATATAGTCATTTTAAAACCATCAAAAGTAACCTTTAACTTAAGAATATCATTCAATAAAATCTAGTCACAAATATTATTAATTATTGATCACCTAATTGCTACTACATAAAATAGAATTTTGTTTTCACGATATTGAAAAATTGAATATATCAGACAGCAAAAGATGGAGGCTATTTTGCCACTATATTTCAGAGACTATCTTTACTATAGAGAATGATGAAGTACCTATTGGATAAGCCCCCAAGCTTCTGGAACAACATAGCAATATAATGAATACGAAGATTCATAGATTATTTGAAATTTGAAATTGCAATCCCTCTCTTATCTCCCAAACTACTTATCCTACGACAAAATTGATTAAACCTTTCTTTCTGGGATCTTTTTTCTACTTTTAATTTTAAGAATGTTTTTCTAGATTGATTTCGATTTTTTTTTATGATAAATAGGATATATATATTTTTATATACCCTATTTATCATATATATATATTTTTATCATCAATTGTGAATAGGTATATAAGTATCGATAATTTCGTTATTTTTCTTTAGTGCTCTTTGTTTTGAAGTTTATTAAAATGTTAAAATTTACTTTTTAGTTCAAATTTGTACATTTAGGTTTAATCTTGAAGCGGGTTTTTGTTTTTGTTGTTTCTAAAAATTAATTTTATTTGTATTTGTTAAGATTAAATTATAAGAATTGTTAATATCTTGAAAGATGAATAAACTGAAAATATTTTGTAGATTTTAGTGATATTGATAACGATAGGGATGCCATAATATTTTTCAAAGCTTAACGAAGAACTACATAGAGAGTTGAGGTCTCTTCAGATGCGATCAATTAAATACATACAGCAACTTCTTAAGCCCTTATAACACGCAAGTTTACCTTTTCTACCATGAATTAACAAAGCAAACATTTTCAAGCTGTGAGTCAGAATAAAAGATTGCATAAGGACAGTTTATAGAATAAAACGAACTATAGCTGTATAAAAAAACATCTTCGCTCATGACTCGTTTTTCTCGTTATAAAAATTGTAAAGAAACTAATTAATAGAAAATAATTGGATTTTGTTTTCAGTCACCGTAGTTTAAAAGCTTAGTTATGCTCCGAGATGTTTTGTTAAATTGTTTCATCTATCAGTATTTTTCAGAAATGATATGAAGAACTATTGACAATATTCAATCAAAATGTTAAAGGTACATAACAAGTAAACTATTTCCCACTAATGTGAATTATTCAAACAAAATACAATAGCACTTGTTTAATGTAAAAAAAGGATGATGTTTCTTTGTTAGTTTATTGGAGCTTAACGTCCTTATTTATTCCAACTAGAGCATAAAGGACGAGTTATCCTACAGGTTACCAACCTATTCTAGCAGTGTTGGGAAGGTCTAGATTCATTCCGTGGGTCCACCAAGAAATAAATTTTAACCCGCCCAAGAGGGATTCGAACTCAAGACCTTCAGCACTGAGCGTTCTGAGACTCTTGCCCCACCTCGCTCGGCCATCGAGTTCTCAAATATTATTATGGAAAAAAAAATAATGATGATCTTTAATGATGTGTCCCATATAGAATTGCATCGCAGATATTGTATTATTTAAAATTATGTGTGTTATCTGTAAATCATGATCCTTTCATAATATTCCAAACACTCCAATCTCATATCACAAAACTTTAAGAGTAGTGTCATAATTAGAGAATTAAAATCAATCCAAACAAATCTCATCAAATAACCTTTACCCTTCGTCGCAAACCCTGTTATCTCTGTTAAACAGATCCGCTATCTAAAACTCCAACTAGACAAACATTTAACTTGGAATCCAGATACAAGACTATAACGACAAGAGACTTCTTTAAAATTTACTAGAGAAACGTTTAAAACTATGTCTAAAACGAAGATGGCCGAGACACCATGGTAGATTTTTTTATTGAAGTGCTGCTAGTGAGTGGTTCTTTACATGTGTTTGACAACTCATGGTAATAATTTCCTCAATTTTACTAATTTTACAGTTGTAAATATCAATTAATAGTTTTTAAAAAATTATAGAAAATTTAATAATTATGATCGGAGAAACAATTACTAAAATAAGTTAAACAAATTGAAACATCTACGAAGAAAGAACGAAAAATAATTCTCTCCATTTGTATGTCTCCTTTGTTTTGGGTCTCGAATTCATAGAACACAAAGGGATCGTTCCTGAATTATTGGACCGAATAAATGGTACTGTAAAAAAAAAAGTCAAATGAGAACAGGGAAACTATTGTCAGTGGCTATCCTCAAGAATAGAAAATGGATATATAAGCTATATAAAAGAGGAAAATATCACAATTTCAAGAATTAAATAGATATAAACGAATATACTCGTACTACATTCAGAAAATATACTTTCTGTCGGCGAGAAGGAACTATAAAGATAAATATATAATCCTGAGGAAAAAAAAGATGGGAAGAAAATAACGCTGTCACTAAAATATTTAAGCCTTTCGTCTTCAGGCTAAGAGCACTTACTCACTTTTAACTTTGTATCATCCTAAAGAAGATTAGGAATTGTTCTTAGTTCTCAGAGGTTTCGGAGATAACATCAAAGGTTTCGAAATTAACATTTCGATATAATAAATTAATTATTTAAAACTGCTGAAATTACTGCACTAAAATAATTAAAAATATAATATGAAAGTTAGGTTTTATTACGTCATTTCACAAGGAATAAGCAAATGGAGTGAAGAAAATTAAGTATTACAGTTCGTACTTTGAGTCTATCATTGATCATTTTTTTAAATTTATAATTTATTGATATTTATCACTGTATACAATATATACAATAGGTAAATGTGTTTGAAAATGATTAGAATGTAATGTAAAAGAACTTTCAAAGACTTATCCATGAGAAGCGCTTATAATTTTTTAATTAATATAAGTAATAACTTTTTTTTTTGTCCTTCTTATTCCTTATTTCCTATATAATAGCTACAATTCTCAAAATTAAAATGCTGTACAAAAAAAAAGACCAGTCTAAAAATTAAAAAAATTTGTCACTGGACAACTTTAGATGTATCTATACCGAACCATAATATACATTGAAAGAAACAAACAATACATAACAACTTTCAAAGGAATATGTTCTAAACTAGAAAGACACCCTTGGGCATCTTCATTCAGACGCTTTGTAGGGTTATCGAACGAAAAACAAGTTGAGAGACTAGTGGATTGGAGTGGGTATGTAGCTTGTCATAGAAGGGTAGGTATCTTGTTCGGCCAAAATTTCCATATGAGACATTTAGATCGTTATGGATGTTTTTTTGAGACGTAATAAGAATAATTGAAGATTTTATGAAGGATTTTGTATTGTAAAAGTGGACACGAATTGAATGAGAATGGGAATGTTTAGTGGAGCTCTAAAGCTCAACTCTGTATGTCTAATAGGTATGGAGTTTAATAAGAAAATATATCTGGTTTGTATTAGTATCTAGTTTGGGCCAAATCAGCAACATATGGAACATTAAGATTTTAGGGATAAGTTTCTTTTTGACATGATTAGGAACATTAATGATTTTCCGAAGGGTTTTTGTTTATAAGGATTGTATACGAGAAGCATTGGTGGGTTTAATGGACCCCCTACCTTCATAATTTAAATAAATATACCATAATTTGTATAATGGAACGAAAGCTTGGAACGGGAACTATCAAAGTGTGTTTGTTGGTTGGGATTCAGGTCCCTATATAATCCAACTAGGACAGGAAGGAAACCTCACCCTAAAGGTTTATTAAGTTGGAACGTCAGGATTTTTTCAGTGTTCTCCACGAAATTTATTTTTGTCTGAGGCCCATAACCCAAAGCGCTCGACTATCAACCTACAGAACGAACAAACTTAGATTATTCAAAAACCTCTGAATTTCAGATATAGTACTCGTCCTATCTAATATTTCATACAGTTGCCCCTCAATGACCTGACAACTATACTATACTAATTTGTTTGTTGAAAAGGTA
The DNA here is from genome assembly GCA_003667255.2 of Euschistus heros. NCBI lineage: Eukaryota > Metazoa > Arthropoda > Insecta > Hemiptera > Pentatomidae > Euschistus > Euschistus heros. The sequence goes on along the minus strand of RCWM02000375.1, from coordinate 864,212 downwards.
TTATGTATTGATTCTATCAATTATAAGCTCTCATTTCACACTTCAATCGCATGTTTCTTTCCGTGACCTTCCAATGATAATATTTAATCAAAACTAAAATATTTTACAATCAAGACGTTTCAATAAATGTGCAAGACGTTTTAATAAAAAATGATTGTATTGTGTCTATCCTGAAAAATAATCTCCCGCTCCCCAAAATCTATACAGTAGCTGGGATAGCAAAGAGGCCAGCGAGCAGTATAGCCTACCAGCGTGACACCTTCGACATAATCAAAACGTCCAAAAAACTGGCTTGGAAAGTCATACAAACTAACTCATACAAATTTTTTATTTAGTCCAATTAACTTCTCGTTCCGTCTCAAATCAATTTTTTGTAAGTGAGTGCTAACGAAGTTGCGATCCTAGCAAACATCTCACATTATTCAGCAATAGTATAGCAATTTCAAAAGAGGAATAATGAGAAGAGTCGGACTTACAACAAAATACAGACCAAAAATTGACATGCATTGCACAACTCTCGAACTACCAGAACTAACAAAATTTATCAAAAGAAAGCAAATCGAATTTTTTATAGCACCTGACAATCAACTAATCCACTCCTAATCGACCAGCATTAACTCCTAATAAAATACCACTGAGGTAACGAACTATGTTATAACAGTTATACTGAATTAAATTAAAATAATATAGCCTCTTTCCCAATTGAAAAGTCTAGTGCTCTACAAGGGGTAAAACCCTTTTTAGTTTTGTCCATAAATCAATAATAGGCAATAGGATTTAGAAAAAAGTATGTGAAGTGCGTCGTATACACTTTCCCATAAAGCCTAAATAACATTTGTTGATCCAAAGATTTGAAACAAATTAATGTGATTACAAATTTGGAACAAAAGCGATTTATAAATCTAGCAAACACTATTTACATATGTACATAAACATTATGAAGTTAATCCCCTTTTAAATTCATCTCTTATTTTACAGATATTTTCCAAAGGTCTAGAGGACGCAGAATGTTTTAAGCCACTCCCTGAAAAGACGTTTTCTCCATGGTTCGCCTTTGTCAACGATGACATAGACTACGGTACAAAGTCAGTTTTTGAACTTCCTGCCAAGGTAGCTGTATTTCTGGAGCTAAACATCCTCCAAGCACAGCCACATAAATCCTGGTGTCTCTTGCTCAAGGTAAAACCATTTCAATATGTTTGAGACTTGAAATAAGTAGTAAAAAATAAATTTCCGTAGGTGCTGATGATGAGGAAATGCTGGGTGGCCTCTCGGCTGCTGAAGTTTTTGTTCGACAACGAAAGGTATATCGGCTCGGAAGATAAGGAGTCCAAGTGTTCTGGGTTTATGTGCAACGGAGACTGCTACCTGCCGAAGAGCAGCGTGGAACAGGCTATCTGCTACGTCGTGATGTTGGTTGGCAGCGAACAGGACATCAAAGGTACCATCATCCACACCTTGGAGAGGAGAGATGTTACCTGGGCCGATCCCCTCGACAGGCATCAGGTCAGTTAGTTATTTAGTTAGAACAAAACATAATTCTATATAACTTATGAAATAACTGACCTTGGTTAAGTTCACTCTACTTCACATAAGTTTCAATAAGCAATATTCTACTTTCTGTAGAAAAACTACAATATTTGAGATTTCGCTTTTTATAAGCTCATGAAAAATACTAATGCATAAAAAAGAATGGTAAAAATCATTATTCGTTTATCCTACTGTTTTAAACCATACCGTCATAATATTGGATTCCTTAACATGACGTTGTGTTAAATCAGATTAAAAAGTTATCGCATCGGTTATGGCATTCTAAATGCCGGCTTCGTTACGAAAATGTCAACATATAATGTGTATTTTAATAGTTCACCCTTACATATAGGATACTGCTCTACAGTTCATATCAGTACCAAGCAAGTCCTTCGACAAACAAATATAGTAACTGAAGCCTGATCAGAAGATAAATATACTTTTTTTAGAAATGTTCTTCGCTATTCGAAGTTTCCATCAGTCAAACTCCTACCTCAGTCGGTTCCTCCACTACTCACTGTCCATCGCTTCCTCCTCCGTTAGTGGCTAGCCATACTTTCAGCCACAACATTTCTCCGCATCACACGAGGCCTACTTCTTCTCTTGCCCTCTTCTTCCATTCAAATGCTATTTTGAGAATTCTTTTATTATCTATCCTTTAAACATACCCGTACCATCTCAATTTTATCCCTTCCAATTCCTCTAGCAAATTCCTACCCTCTTTCATCCTTTCTCTAGTAATCTAATTTTAAATTCATTGAGTCCTTTAGATTTTGACTGGTCTCCTCCAAATATCCATCTCCACGACCAGGAATCTTTTACCTTACAATTTTTCTAGGACCTATGCATCGAGCTAAAGAGTATAACATTGTCTACTATGGCTTTATATATTAAGTTAATATTTGTGTAAATGTTTCCACTCCAGAGGACTGAATTTAGCATATATATAGAAAATATACTTCTAAATCAATTTTAAAACACATACGATACAGAATAAATTCAGGAACAAATAAAGAAATGGCTTTTAAAGTAGTAATTTTTGAGCTTTGATTCACTCATTAGGCAAACTCTCAACTAAAAACAAAAATTTTCAGTCATTAAAAAACTTAAAGATGAAATTAAAATAAATAATAATACAGAACTAAAGCTTGTTAAACGACTTTTTTCACTTCTCAAACAAACTTCACTATTGTAAGTAGAACAAACATTATGGGCAAAAAAGCATAAATCGAAATATAAGATATTGATTCAAAGAAACTTCCCCAGAACCACTACATCTTGTATTAATACATACAATACAAAAAGGGATTATCTAGACGTAAACCTTAATAAACATTCGGTCTACCCTTATCTTAGGAAGGTCTCCAAAAACCGGAGTTAATGGAAGATATATTTTCTGCACACAGCCAATTTCGAACCCAAACCCATAGAGTAGAAGTCCAGTTATCCACTAAAGTAAACTGACATTCCTATGGCTTCAACGGACAAATTTCTAAAAATAAATAAAATAGACTTAAGCATTTTCATTTTGTGTTGACAAACAACAGTAGTACAATTGGAGTAGGATACAGCTGTTTATCACTCGAGTTATGAGAACTTTATTAAGCCTAGCCGAGGACTTACTGTGTCCAGTAATTTCCTCTTTTCCCTCGACATGTTTTTCATGAGAACAAGAATTTAATATACAACTTCCTTTTTATATCCATGTTTTCCAGTTCGCTGGGTCGCTTGTTGCCTTCCCTTGCTTTAAAAGGTTATGTGTGTGATGTGAAATCATATTTTCGAGAAAATTCATTTTTTTTATACAGCCTTCGCAAAGAAGCTTTTGTAATCATTTAGAAGCTTGAATGCCGAATATTATCACCAACTTTTAATATAAATAAAATACGGAGCAAAAGTACTTGGAAGGCAAAGTTTATGATTTTGTTAAATTCTACTAAATATTAAGTTGTCATTTATCGATTTTTAATTTTTCTGTAAATATTATATTAATGTACCCACTGATTTCTAATATATAAGAAGATAATTTTAATATCTGATAATAAAAATTGATTTAAAGAAGTTCCGGGACCAAAATAGGTACAGTACAGGAAAATAACTCACCTAACTCTGCAAGTCTTATTAGATTGCTAACGCAACTGTCATAAAGTATTTACTTTAAATCAATTGAAGGGTTTATGTCACATTTTTTTTAAAATAAGATCTAGTTCATTGGATGGAGAATTTATGTAAGTACAAGTGTTTGTTTGTTTATTTCGTTTAACGTCACTTTATGCTGCTATGGCTAATCGGACGATGCTACGGTGGGAGTCCTAAATTTTGCCTATCCAGGTATAATTAGGATAGGGATCTTTAACGAGTACCTGACATCGCACAGGCTCGGGACCCCCATTTTACGTCCCTTCCGAAGGACGGCATAGCTAAGGATTTTTTACTCCCTTTAAAAAATCCTAAGGTCATCTGCTAGGCTGCGAACCCGCGATCTTGGGTTTAGTATGTTGCTATGCTAACCACTACACCACAGGTGACCCTGTAAGTACAAGTGTTAGGTAACAAAATCTGAATATTTCAAAATAACTAGAAAAAGAGATATGAAGAAGATGAAGGTGCTATGTAACATTTTCCTACCTAAGGAAAATGTAAAAAAAAAAAAAAAAAGTATGGAAAATGTAAAAAAATGGATTTCCATCCGAAAGTCCTCTTCTATAAGATCTTTTAAGCATCATTTATATATCAAACTTATCAATCACCAATCTTCCGATCATATGGGAAATGTAAAAATGTATACATGATAAGGATTTTATTATGATTTATTTATTATTAAATTTAAGCATAAGTGTTAGTATGTGTGTTTGTATTAGTAAATTGTCATAGGTAAACAACAGCACCCTTATTTCTAACTTGGTGTTATTCTTATGGTTAAATGTCCCAGAGTAAAAATTGTTTTTAATTTAATTTTAAATAATTTACAAAATATGGAAACAGATAATGCCATGAACAATATTTTCCAAGACTTCATTTAGTATCCCTGATTTTTGTTTTGTTCGGATTTTCAAAACTTTTTTAGTTAGATCGGTTATATTTTCCAATTATACCAGATTATTAGCAAATTAAATAAACCTTCATTGTTCCCCTAGTTGGAATACAAAAGTTGGGATATATATATATATATATACTAGTTGGAATATACTATATATATTCGTAACTATTTATTGATATTTACAACTGTATACATAATATAAACCACAAAAAAAAAAGTTATTGAGTTTGTATTTTATTAACAAAACACTGGCGTACATCTTGATTACTTAACAAAGAGCACAACACGTAATGGGCGGGCCTAATTTGGCCTCATTGTTGGAACAATGGCGACATAGAACTAGCCTATATCCCCCAAATTGAATCAAATGTTTGCTTACGTCAATTGTTTGCTTTCAAATTTATAATTTTGTTTGTAAATATTAACCTTCACATCTTTGATTTACTAAAAAAAAATTATTGATAATAACCTATCAAATAATTAACAATTAATTTTGTCCTATCAATAATATAATACATTTTATTAATAATAATACAGTAATTTTTTTATGGAAAAAAAAAAATAAGACAATATTAGAAATAATCCGATCAAAGACTTGAATCTCACAACTAAAATTTAATCAGATACACTTTTGTAGTGCCTTCAAAATGATGTATTGTTTTATTAATTACATGGTTTAATACAACATATAATTTATTCTTTCATTAAATTTTTTCCATTATCATAACATCATTTAAAATCACAATAATAAAAGTTAAAATTACACAATTTCATTCGCAATTATCATAATTAAAATTAATTACCAGGAGCTATTTTAATTAATTATTAGAAATGAGCGAAGCCAGTACTCTGAGCTACAGATTTTTGCCCGGAATAAAATTTAGGTTCCATTTTTATATTGTATCAGTGAATTCACCTAACTAATTTTTTATTAATTAATTTTCAAGTGCGATATGATTGTACATTATTATTAATTAAAATTCGATCAGATTTAATTTTACGAAATTTCATTAATTTTTATGATACCCATCTTCCCCTTGCACCTTTGTTGATGAAATTTGAATTATTTTGAACAATAATAGTTATATGTATGTAATAACGTTATACTTTTTATACTTTTCTCTCTCTGACATGTAAATCACTTGTGAAGAAACACTCACTAGCAGCACCTCAATAAAAGTTCTAAACTAGAAGGTCTCTTGGTCAACTTCCTTTCAGACGCCTCGGTGGGTTTTCAGGTAACGAATGTGAAGCAAGTTAGGAGACTGATGGTTTCGAGTGCGAGTGCAGTTTACTACGAAAGGATTTGTATCTGGTTTGGGCTTAAGTAGCAACATGTGGAACATAAAGGTCTTTATCGGTAAGTTTATTTGATACAAAGTAAAGCTACGTTCTCAAGGGGCAAAAAGACGAAAGCGTGGCACGCCTTCGTTTTCTCGTTCGTGGCGCTTGCCTGGAGTGGGGGAGAAAAGTGAACTAGCCGAGAGTCGTGGACAGTTCACACGACCACGATTCAGATTGCCCCTTGAAACCTACCATGGAGGAGCTTCTCGTGGAAAGTTGTGCAGTTTTGAGTTCAGTTTTTATTGATATGTTGGCAAAAAGATTGAGAGAGTCAAGTGGACATATAAAAAAAACGGAAGAAAAAGCGTTGTGGGGTCAGGAACTGGATACTCGCAAGAAAAATCACCGAATATTAATAAAACAGCGGATCTATTAAACAGGGATTAGAGGATACTGTAGGACAGAACGTCGTAGGTTTTCGACGAAGGGTAAAGGTTATTTGATGGGATGGGATTTATTTTAATTTACCATTTTTGACACCATTCTTGCAGGTTTATGAGGTGGGGTTGGAGTGCAGTGATCCAACTAAGGGATCATTATTTACTGATAACAGACATGTGTCAGCCAAGTGGTAAGGACAGTGGTAGGATGAGTCCGGATGTCAGCTGTATACTCTGTGTAGAGGATGGGAGCTAGGATACTTCTTTGAGGAACCCGGCAAACTAAGTTACAAGGCGAAAATTAAAAACAAAATAAAAAAAAAAAAAACGTTATAAATGTTAAAGTGTCTTAATTTAGGGTAAGTCAGCTAGAACTGAAGTACAACATAAATCTGTATTGAAACCAGACTTTTCTGTTCCAGGGGCAGTTTGTTTAACTTTTTTTTTTTCCAACTCATCCTACCACTGTTCCTAACACCTATGCTGATGACACATGTTTATTATCAGTAAACAATGGTCCCTTTATTGCTTCTTTCTTCCCAATTCATTCCCGATAATCCTCTGAGGTGTCTGAAAAAAAAAAGATGGCCTGGAGATCTTCTGGTGTAGAAATTTATTTTGAAATGCTACAATTTTTGACCACTTACCTTTATTTTATATGTGCTTTGCTGATTTTATGTGTTATTGAAATTTGCGAAGTAGTTGATACAACTTTATCAAAACAAACAAATATAAAACGTCTCCATTACGTTTAAAAGTCTCAATTGAGAACTCACGTACGTATATACTTTTCAAAAGGATCTTTGGTCTATGCAAGAGTTGTCATTTGAATTTTTGTCATTTCAGGAGTACACAAATAAACAGTTAACGAATGATATGTTTTGGAGGACACTGCGTAAGAGACCATTCCATTACGGTGATGGGAAGAAAGGAAATAAGAATAGTTTAGTAACATTACAAGTATTTTTAAGGTATATTTTTTTTTTAAGCTCAGAAACATACCAATTGCAGTTCAAAGTATGTAAAATCACGTATTTATAGCAAAATATGCACATATATGAAAAAATAAATAAATAATTAAAATTGATTCCAAATGCCTCAAAATATATACATTTTAAAGATATTAGATGTTATAGTTGGTTGGAGAAATATGCAAATTCACATATTTCACAGACCAAATAATAACTTCCATCATAGTGTTACCAATATATCTTTACAAATTTACAAATGTCATAAGACTCTTATTTCAGTTTACAATTATTAGCTCTATTTCTTTATACAGAAGTAAATTTCAATATATGGATCGATTTTTCCCCAATTGTTAGTTTGTCCATTGCAAAAGAGTTTTTTTTTTGTTTTTTTGCAATATTGAAATTCTTTGCTGTGATTAAAATGCTGTTGCTATTTTTCGGTGATAATTTCACAAATGCTGATTAAGTTAGCTATTACCAACAAATCGTTATTATTACAATAAAAGTGTGGAAATAATTTGTACATATATTACTTTTTTAAGAGCTATTAACATTTTAACCTTCTAAAAGTAAAATATAAGTGAAACAAACATTAGAAACTATAAAGAAACTAAATAGTTATTTTATCCTAGTATAAAATAAAAAAATAACTAGTCTAAAATGATCACCTTGAAAGCAATAAGGGAAGTAGGTTTGTTTGTAAGGATTCAAGAAGATTCCAGGTACTGACGTCAGGAAAATCCTTAAGAGTGCATTAGAGGAGAAAGTGAAAAGAGATAGAAATTTGGAAGGAGGAAGAGGAAACTTCGATAGGCGGACAAGGAAAATAAGATAATGGATTCCAGCGATAGTTGATGTAACGAAAAGAACAAGAACAAATAGAAATTTAAAAAAATGTTTTTATTGAACTTAATCATCTATAACCAAATATAAGCCTGAATAGCATAAAACGCCATTTTAAACTGTTGATTGGAATTGTTGATTACAATCACAAAAAATCACGGCTTATCATAACAATTAAGGAAGTTGATTGATGCAAAAGAGAGTTTCGTCTCGATTGTTCCCCAGGTTACTTCTTTTTTTTCACACATTTAGATTCACAATCGCTAGTTCTCCTGAATGGTAACTTTACTAAAGCTCTGCATTTTTCTTTCTCTTTCTCTTTGTATTTTACAATTTTAGTACAGTCTAAAAATACTAGTTATGGGCATACTGAACGGGGTATGCTCATAGTAAAAACTAGTTATAGTTTTATGAACGAAACACTTAATTAATAATTGTTTTTATTATTTTGAAAATCTCTATTTATACATATCAACCATTTGGGGTTATTAGAAAAATGAATTATTGATATAGCAATAATTATGAGAATACTGACGTACCAGAATAAGCTTTTCTAAATGAAAATCTGTCTTTGGCTAGAAATATCTATATTTTGTGGATGCATCTTTTTTTTTACTAACAGGGAAATGATCCGTAGTTCCATAAAGGTATTCAAACAACATTTACAATAACTAAAATGAATAGTTATGCCATCCTTTAATTAAATTACAGCTTACAATACATTTCAATTTCAGAGTAATTTCATCAGGTAAATACCCTTTTGTTGTTATTTAGTCAAATGAACCAGTTCAGCGATCAAAGGAATTGATCAGTGACGATTCAATAAAATATAACCACAGATACCTCTCCCCATTTGGTAATATTATACTCGTACTAATATTTATTAAATATATTTACAAGGGGACGTTTTGACATGTAACTCACAGATTTGAATACCGTTTTTTGTGTAGGTAGTAGGAACCAATAATAGTGCAAAACTAGAGTTATAGCCGCCAATTAGCAATGAGTCGTAAAAAAAAAAAAAAAAAAAAAAAAAAAAAAAAAAAAAAAAAAAAAAAAAAAAAAAAAAAAATATATATATATATATATATATATATATATATATATATATATATATATATATATACATGAAAATCACGTTTTATTTTTTTTTCTCAGCTCTTAGTGAATATAGAGAAATGATTCTTTCACGTTAAACTGTACCTTTGTTTACTATTTGAAATAAAAATACTTTCGATATGCTCAAGGCACGACCCGGCTGTAGGGTGCTTAAAAACTCCAAAAAAAAAAAAAAATCTGACAAAAAAAAAATATAAATAAGACATGTAAAACGTGAGGATACCCATTGGTACCTCCTCTTCACATTATTTAAGGTCGTTTGTTACTTGATGAGGTCTCCCATCCAGGTCCTTTTTAGACTTCAGAACCTATTGTTGGGAGTATTTATTGTATCCATGAATGAGTCTGTTGGGATGGTCATAAAGTTTGTCGTGAAGTAGAGGTAAAGTACAGTTGTTATGTATAGGTCTGAATGCAGTGTTCTACTACTTAGGTACAATGGAGATCGTTTAATTGCCATGATAGTGATTAAAATGTTTGTAGTTTGACTATGTCAGCTTTTTTTTGGCTAAACCATATATCTGTAATGCGCAAGTCCATACGAGTTTCAGTAAGTGTATGTATTCAGGCGCAGTCTTATTTTCATGGAGTGCTTTCTTTGTAGCAGGGAAATCATTAGTCGTTGACGATTTTTTAAAATCGCGTCTGTTGAACATGAGAGGCCCATGTCGTCCTACTGCCGAAAGCTGGTCGTAAGAATTTTAATGCATTAGTCTGCGGAATTGGGCAGTTGTAAATATAAACTTAAAATAGTAAATTGTCCAAGTGTTCCCTCTGAGAAATCAAATGAGGAAAATTCCCTACAGCGTCGGTATAAAATGTGTATAACCTTATCACCGGGAGATTTTCATTTACATGATGAATTGTCATTTATATTTTAGTACGTTAATAAATTGTTTTTAAATAACTTTCCTAAGCAATTGCATAAGTGTTGTATTTTAGTGTACAATACAAAAGGAATATAAAGTTAGTAACGGCAAGAAGATATAAATATTACAGATGGAATAAGGGTTTTGAGTCAATACCTATATTACTCTCATTTGTACTTGAATCCTCTCCTAAATTGATAATTAGCCAATCTATTTTAGTATCTGTAATGCAGTCATTGACTTTATATTTTCAATCTTTCCTACATGATCACTACATTGCATCCATTTTTCAGGTAAATATTCATTCAAAGCTTTTCATCTAGCTCTTTCTTTTGCTTTAAATAAGAATTTACAGATGATTTTGCTATTTCCCCTTTTATGCCCCCTCCTCCTCCCCAAACCCCAAACAAGTTCTATTGAATATTAAATCTGGATGATAAGGGGGCAAATGTAAAAGATTGAGACAGTGTTCCCTCAAAAGTATTATCTATTAAGTTTTCTTTTTCCTTAGAAACGTCTAATAGCTTTTCATATCTGCCTTGGTCATTTTCATGTCAACTTCAATAGTCCATTCAGTTAAATCGTTCAGTGACAGGGAAAGGGGGCTTGGCTCAATATTCCTTCTGAGTAATCACATGAAGGAAATTCCCTCCTATTAGTTCGCGCAAGCACAATTTAACTACATTCCTTAAGTGAAAGCACTATAGTAAGGGCCTCCGCAGACTGCAGATTTTTTATCGGCTGATAGTTTGGTCGGCTTCGTAATCAGTACCGAAAGTTATCCATATACGCACTTTATACCGTTTCAGAATCGCCCGATAAAAAGGTTTGATGTGCTTCTCGATTGCCATCAAACTAATCCGCAGCCCAACCCGACTAAACTATCGGCCGATAAAAAGTCTGCAGTCTATGAGGGCCCTTAGACTCTCGGCCGATTTCGCAAGTGCCTAGGATTTTCCTATTCTTCCTTCGCAATAGCTCGTCCAATGACTAGTTCATTGAAGCTGGTTATGCTCATCGGATAAAAGGCGAAAACTTTTTTCTGTTAATCAAGTAATTTAGAATGCATTATGTAGAGTTTTCCAGTAAATAATCTATCACTGAGAATGGAATGCACCCAATACTTTTGGAATCTCTTCTTGATTTTTCTCCTCCGTTGTATGAGAGCAATAATAACATTTCTGGACAATGACTTCATTGTGCGACCACTTACTTCAACAGTCAAACACAAACTAAGTACTAAATCGTTCGAGAATAGTCGGTCGACTGTTGGGTAGCCTGCGCTCTCTTCACCAATACGACTGTTTAGTTGGCTCGGTGTGCGCACTATCGGCCGATAAAAAATCTACAGCCTGCGGGGGCCCCAAATATGATTATAACGTTTAAAATATCATGTAATTAATGAATGTAATAATAATAAATGTAGAGAAAAATAGCCACCGGCATAAAAGTTCTTTATGAGAAGGTCTTGAGACCATCTTCTATTTATAAACCTAGGAGGGTTGCCGGGAATATAATTAGGAAGCAAGTTGAGTGGCTAGTCGATTTTAGTGGTTATGGAGTTTACTATAGCAGGATGTCACAATTAATGATTTTTTAAAACTAATATTGATTAGAATTAATTTAGTTTCAATTAGTTATTACATATTTAGGAAAATTTAAAGGGTCAGGGATGAAAACATAAGTAGTCAACTTTTTGATGATTTGATGACGGATCCATCTGATAGTATATGAAGTATACCTTATTATTGTACATATTACCATCGGGAAATAAACAATAGTCCACATAAAACCGACAGTATAAAATGGATAGAAAAATAGTAATGAGTAAAACAGTTGAAGTTTCCTACATGACAATTTAATTTTTGTACATTTTAATAGTTTTAGAAATTTTTGTCTTTTTTTTTAAAAAAAGAAACTGTATTTTCCCGTTTAGTCCTTTTCACAGGACAGCAAAGGGTTCTATTTCTAGATCGGCCAGATTCTAACGACTTTTTATGGCTTAAGGATATCCCAACATAGTTTACTTTTTGAAAATTGATTAAATATTCAATTTTTTTTAAAAGGACACTCTCTCTTCCCGTTTGATCCTTTGTATTTTGGCTTTTCAAGTATAAGTAACATATTTGTCGAGAGGCTGGAGATAGTTTCTCGACCTTATCTGACCCTACCCATCGTAAGTTTTTACTAAATTGTTACATTATAGAACAGTGACGGCTCAAAGATGCCCTCTGCTTTACGCACAAAGCCACTAAGGATACTATCCTTATTTCCACTTACTAGCTAGTTTGAACTAATAAAATTTTTCCCCAAGACCATTCAATTAAATGGACACAAACAAATAATCACTTTACTATATTGTTTCCCCCCAAACAATAAGCAGTTTGGCGATGCCTCGTTATTTCTGCAACATTATGAATTATTTTTTGTTTTGATATTTTGTGTAGAGGGGAGCGAATATCTGGATAAAGAGGAAATAATTAGTCACTTTATAAAAAATTTATCGCAGCGAGTTGAACTTCAAATTTCATTTATCTCAAAAATTGACTAGGTTGGACTACGGTATTTTTCCTCCTGGCCCTTCATTTGTTATCAACGTAGCTAAATTATAGAGAAAAATAAATTAATAAACTTTATTTATAATTATAATTTGTTTGCAGCTGTGGAACCAGAAAAGACCAGGATGGTTACAAGCATTGATCACTCCACTGCTTAAATACTTGGATCCGGTCGTCGAAATATTGAACCAAGCAAAACAGGTGACCATTAATTTGTAATTTCATATTTCTGACTGCACATTATAATGACTATGGAAGAACTGTTGCCAGTTCTCGGAAACTAGGTTTTGAATTTAAGGAAAGATGGATGAGGAAATTGCAGTGTCAGGAGCTAACAGACCGTGCTTTGAGCCCACGCTACAAAGGTTGAGGCTTTCCAGATCTCTAACAAGGTTGTCAACCTTTTATATATAAGGGATATAGCCTAGTCGGTAAGGGCATGGACTCTTAACAAGTCCTCTCAACAATAATTGTGTATTATATGAAAATATATCAATGCTTATTCTTAGATCATTTATTGAATAATGGAGGGAAATCTATTGTACTGCGAGATTTAAATTTATCGAGAGTATTGTGAAGAACTTTGAGTTTTACCAACTTCATTAGGTTTAAGGAGGCTACAATAGAACGGGGTCCAACAAAGCCGAGAAACTAGAAAGCTACTGTATTTTTGCGCCGGACAGTGGGACAAACGCGGAAAAAACCCAAAGTTTAATACTGGAGTATACTTTTATTGTGTTTAAATGTTGAATAGCCGAAGATCTAAAACCTATTTCCTTTACCATAAATAATTTTATTTTAATGCTAAAAATATAGAAATCCTCATATGCCAATTGTTGTACAGTTAAGTGATAAGTATTTTATAGACTTTATCTACTTATGTAGATATTATATTATATTATATAGTATATTAGTAATCGAATATAAACCATTAAAAAAAATATAGTATATTAGTAATCGAATATAAACCATTAAAAAAAAAAACAGAAAACCTAGTAAACTGAACAACGAAATTGAAGCAAAATTATCGAAATCGCGTTAATCCACGTTAAGTTGGGATTTATTGTATTAATATCCGGATGTATCGGTTAAAATGAATTTATAAATTCATCTGCATAATCTTTCATAAACGGTAGCATTTTTAATTTGTGTGAAAATATTTGCCTAAATGTTTTAGAATCATCTGCCATTACATTTCCGATATGCCACCCGAACCGAGGAAAAAACATTTTCTGGTCAGTGTAGAACCTTTGAGATGTTGATTTAATTTGTTAGAATTACGTTTTTTAAATAATAGTTATAAAACTACAATTTAATTCTATTTTGAAATTACATAAAATTTAAGTTAATTTTTTTTTATTATTTTAAGTTTAATAATTATATCTATCAATTATCTGTTTAATTTTATTTGTTCTATCATTTGTATTTATTCTCAATTGGAATTTCGTTCATAGTAAATGAGTCATTTATGGCTAAATCTCAATGCTTCATTTTTTTTATTCACTTCGTTCTTAAGAAATTACTGAAGCTGAATAACTAAAATATCTACAATTCAACTCATTTCAAAAATTACAATAAAGTTATGATTGCAGTGAGATTTAACATTAGATTTTTTTTTTCCTTGGTCTTTTCCCAAAGTAAATTTTTATTTCAGAATGAAATTTGAAGGTTATTTTCCATTCTTAACTGAACCATACTAACTTTAAGTCGATAGGATCATGAGCTAAAAATATATTGATTTTTTTCATTTTTTTTGGCCATTTTGCTTTACCGTGTTCCGCATCTTCTGACTTTACCAGCAGTAGTCACAGCACAATAAAGAAATGCGTACATGAAGTTCAACATACTAAATCTTTCAAGTTTATACACTTTAAAATTCTATGGACTAATATTATTCAAAGATTCGTAAATAAGAGTTGTGAATGAACCCGAATTAAGGTGACTACCCTACCCCTTTATTTCCAAAAGTTCAGTATGTAAACTGGATACTGTTTAAATTTCATGGAGATATCAGTAGATATTAAAAAAAAAAAATATGTTTTATGTTAAGGGTTGTCATCCTTATTATTCCCTAACTACTGGGTTTGGAGATATGAAATATATTGTATTTTAGATTAATAACAACTATAGAAAAGGTAACATTCATCAGTTGCTAGTGCAGTTTTCATATTCTTAGACACTTTTCCATTGTTAGCTTCTTCTTCAACTAACTTTCCATTTAATCTTTATTTCCTAAAATTATAAAATATAAAAATGATGTGGGAAGTATCTGCTAGTAATTGTCAGAATCAACTGTTTCTGATCTATTTACTTATTCTATCTAACTACTTATTACTCCCTACTTACTAAATCTACGTTAGTTTAGCACCTTGGCTACTTCTCAAACTTAGTTTCACTACCTTTAGTTCTCCTTCTTTCCCTTTGTTTTTGACGACTAATATTGAACCTCCTACTCCTTTATCACAACTTCCCTTAGAAGATTCAGGAGAGGCGGCCTAGGTACTTGGGCATTCTCTTTCACAGCTTACATTACCCCTACAGATCCATCAGCTGGATACCTATGTGCCTTGCTATATGCAATGCAATATGTTTATCTTAAAGCTAAATACCTAATAATATTTATAACTATCATATATTAAAAAGCAAAAGGATAAGTAGCCCCTTTGGGGTAGGGGCTGAACTTTCAGGGTACCCGATTAAGGTACGGCCTCTGTACTATACCGATCTGCTTAGGTCCGTTGTCGGCAAGATAAATAGAGCACCCTGGAAAACATTTTCTAACAAAGGATTAAAAATATCTCCAACAGAAATTCAAGGGTTAGGGGGAAGGGATATACTCCTGTTTAAGATGGACTCGGGAAATAAGATGAGATCCTAAGAGGAGCTTGTGATGAAGGGAGTAGATGCTGGAAGGACGAAGAGCCGTTGCGAAAGATGGACAACGTAAGCAGTTAAAACAGACCCAGAACATCCCAGCCTCGCCGAAACACATTACACTTATATAATAAAAACCCAGGAGAGGTTTAGAACTAAAATTATGTACTGATCCATGGATAGATTAATTGAAATATAAATCCGTAGTTTCATATTTTTTAAAATAATAATATTAAATGAAATCTATTTACCAAAATTATTAATTATCCACCAACTAATTAAAGTAGAATTTTTTAACACAACAAATAGGTCATTTATCTCTGACATCAATAGATGGTTCGTATTAGGGTTTTTAGCAATAAGAGTTACACAATATGGTCGTCGGCTCTACACTGTGCCTCTTTTACGACAGGCATGGACGGCTACCCCAGGATTATTCTAATCCAATCCTGAACAGAAGTAAGGACGACATAAAGGCTAGAATCGAGAATGGAATCAAGTGCTACTAGTCGCTCAGGAAGTTTTTTCAAACTCGAGAGATACCGATTAAACTAAAAATAAGGGTTTATAAGATGGTCCTTCGTCCAATTGTAATTTACGGTGGTGAGAGAAGGATACTAACCAAGCAGCAATAGAGATGACTGAGTATATGGAAGATTCAAAGGATAATATATGGCCCAACCAAAGAAGGAAATAGTTCCCGCATAAAAAAAAAATATGAACTAAAGAACCTAATTGGAGAGCACGATATAGTTTTTTTTATCAAAAAAGGGAAGAATAAAATAGCAGGGTCATGCAGGCCAAAAAGACTCCCAAAGCAAATACTCCAAGGACATCCAGATATAAAAAGAGGAAGAGGCAGACCCAAACTGGATGTGGAGGCTGATCTACGCTTCCTGGGTGTGGGCATATGGACAACAGTCGTGGCGGATGGGCCTCAGTAGGGAAAGATCGCTGAGGATACCAAGGTCCTTTATAGAACATACTGCCCGTAAGTTAGTTAGAGTTTATCAATAGATGGGGGAAATTGTGTCTTAGGGGCAAGATATACATTAATATGTAGAATTAAAATATAAAACTAAACCCCAAACTATGTATAACAACAGCAACAGAATACCTATCGGATGCTACTGTATACCTAAAAATATATAAGCTGTACTCTTATTACGTTGCCTACAGGACTCTGCAAGCGTGGAACAGCTGACAGCGCTGGCTATCGCCCTCCTGTGCCAGAGCGTGGACTGCCTACCCCAGAACGCCCTCCGCACCGCTAGGCTGGTCCAGGACATCCTCCCGGCCTCCTGCTCTCCCCTCGGGGGCAGCCTGGTAGTCCAGCTCCTCTTCACCGCCCTCTACTCCAGGGTCATAGACACACCCTTGGCCGAGGCTCTATGTCTCCTAGAGGACCGTGATCTAGGATCTCTTGTTGAGGAAATCAAGTGAGTATATTTGGGCCACAACCCTCATGAAGGTTCTCGCTCTACTTATATTAGACAATTTAATACTTCCCCCACATTCAAAAACCTTGGGTTGTCAAGAAATACAGGTTTTCTTGTTCCCTTTAAATTACTACTCTGTGTAATAAACTGTTATTTTTCTTTTTATTGTGACCAACAATGGACCACGCAGATACCATATGTCACATCTTACCTCACGCTCATTCTTAGTTCTTTTTCAATAATCCTTCATTTTCTCTAAATGCTGTAATCTTCTCTATTCTGTTAACCCCCCCCCCCCCTCTTTCATGCCTCGTTCTCTCCTCCACAAGAACCCTGATGTTTTTAAGTCGGTTCCTGAATCTCTCTCTAGCAGTCCTCATCAGTGATTCCAAGTCTCTTAAGTTCTTCCTTCATCTGCATAGCATAGCCACTTTTATTTTCAGGAAGTATATGTTTTTATATTATTATTTTTATTTTCATTTTATTTAATTTCTTAACAGGTTAAATTGCATGAGAAAAAACATGTCAAATTTACCGATTAGTTGCCAAAATGTATGTTGCATAAGAACAGGAGGACGTAAGGAGTTTTTTTATAATTTCCCGAGGAAACTTTTCACGGGATTTTTTTTTTCGTGACCTGTACCCCAAGAAATATGATTCAGATTTTCGTCAGAGAAATATGAAAAATTATGAAAAAGAGTTAATAAAGTAGAACCTGTTTGTTTAAAACGTTTAATCCAATTTCAATTAAAAACAAAAACCCTATTTTAAATTATCATTAATAATAGATTGAATCACATAGATAGCCAATCACATTAATCCATCGCCCCCTTTAACACTCAGATCGTTTGTGATTTGATGAAGGGAGGTTGTCATTGCTGTGTTGGATGTCAGTCACATCAAACGCAACTCAACTCCCGTCAATAGACAGAGACTACGCAAACCAACTATGTTTTTATCCATGACAGGCTTTCAAATGTGACCATATAAACACACACACACACACACACACACACACACACACACACACACACACACACACACACACACACACACACACACACACACACACTCATATATATAATGTATATATTATTATGTTATTTATTTCATATGCATATTATGTAGGGTACCCGATTATCATTATTTTATAATTAATAATTATAATTAATTTTTTCTTTTTTGCGTTTTTATAAAAAGTTGTCTATAGGCCATATTTGGACCCTGTACCTAAATATGGTCTATGCATTAAATACATTTTTGGTTACCAAGGAAAACGCAAAACATTGAAATCAAAACTTTAAACTAATGATAATTATGGTAGTGAAAAAAAATCTATTAGTATCCATAGACCTCTCTCTTTCTCTTTAGGAGAAGCCATCTACACAGACATACACCAACAGTAAATGAAACAAACAATTAAGTATAAATACCTAATAATAACATTGGTTTGGCAAAACATGATCGAAATAACTAGAGTGTCATTATAAGGCCTACCCAGCAAATAATAGGACACACTAGGGCATCCGATGATCTACCATAAACGCACACAAAACAATATCATTGAACAAAGTTGGAATAAAATCTAAGCAATGATCTAAAATTACAGTTTTTTAGCTTTCAAAATCATCAAACATTTTAAATATATATATTTAAAAGTACTACACTCAGGAGAAGCTTTTGAACTTACTTCCAAAATAAGATCAGCCAGGTTTTGTTCTCTTCATGCGGCGACCACAGGCAAACTAAAACCTTCCGACTTTAACTTTTTCTTGCTCTGATATCCTGTCTAGGTAGAGAATCACATGCTGACTTTTTATTTTTAAATAGTTTCGGCAATAGGCCATATTAGGATTCCGGTCATAATTGAGCTCCCTATCTTTCATGAAATCAGAAGAAAGTGTAAGGATCAAAATTATAAGGCTCACGAGGGATCATAAAATATAAAGGTGAGTAAAGATGTAGATAGACCCCATAGATTTCTTGGCCTATTGACTGCAGGTCGATCAATGCATGTAAGGGTGAATAATGGTGTACGGGAGGTCGCTTAAGCCAACTTTTCACAAAAATGCCTATCTTCGGCTATGGCTAATATGTTTTCCTCAAAGTTTTCTCCTTATATATCTATATATTTATAGGTGTCTTTTTTTTTTTTTTTGTATGTGTACAGTACGATTATATACTGCGATTGAAATAAATAACAATCTTACATTATAATTTACTTCAATAATTTTAATTAAATAATTCATAAAATGTCAATATTGATCTTTATTATTTTTTAAATAGTTCTGCGCAGGAGTTCCCTCATCCTACTTACGATTTAGAAGCTTCACAAGAAATATGTGAACTCCAAGTTAGCCAGCTTCTTCTTACGAAAGCTGGACGTAAATCTCTTATGGTAAGTAAATAGTAATAATAATGATAAAAATTGTAAATTTAATCCTATTTATTATTACTAATGAACTTTTGCGAATGTTTTTTGTTATATTATATTTTATTAATAATATTATATCATAATATTAAATATTAAATGTTAGAGATTTTTGATATTTGTTATTTACTTATTTATTATTAGAATAATAGTTGATACTTTAATAATTTTGTTTTACTCAACTCTGATTTATTTTATTTCATTATTCAAAAATAATTTTTAAAACAGAGTGTATCGAAAATCAGTAACTGAATCGGAACCAGCAATCAAACAATTTTGGTATCGATACATCTCTGACTATGAACTAATCTTTTTTATTTATTTATTTTTTTTTAATAAACTTTAAAATAAACATCTATTTAAATTAAAGAATAGTAATAATAATAATAAAGCATTTATTTTTTATTTCTGAAATATTTAATTGATACTATAATATAAAAGGACAAGTCATTTTTGTTTGTGATCACTAACTGCGAAGACAATAGAGCCAATCTGTGTCACATTTTAACCACACCATCTTTATAGTTCTAGGAAGGTTTAGTAATAATGAAATCTACTGATTTTAAATCAGTTTGTTATGTAAAAAAAGATAATAAGTGGGTAACAGTGAAGTTCGAAAATTAACCTACAGGTGCCAGAAAATTGAGCCCTGTTCTATTTTTACATGAGAGGTTACAATGTGTCATATAGAGCTTGGAATCGATAATCAAACTTACTTATATTCAATTAAATTATAAAAATAGGAATGCCAGAAAAAGTAGTGAAGGTAGGAAAAGCAATGGAGTTTCCAATGGTAAAACTACTGAACCCATCTTCATTAAAAGATTTTTATCGATAAGCAAATAAAACTTCAATAATTAGTTAAAATTGTCTAGCTTCTTTACTTATCAGAGATTTCTTCTTTACTCCTTGAAAGCTCGAGGAAGATGCTAGTATAATATATACAATATTTTAATATTTAATATTGGAAATTCAACCAAAGAATTTTAAGTTAAATAACTTTTTAGGTACCGTAAAATGGGACAACTTTGCCATATGGGGCAACTTTGCCAGTTTTTGAAAAAAATATTTGGCACTTCGTGAAGATTCTGACTCATTATATAGAAGCGCTAGTGTTTTCATCACGTAGAGGAGTTAGTTTTTGAAAGAAACTCTTATGTTTAATTTGATTTATCCAATGTCTACAGGCTTTATCAGTGTTTTTCTTTGTTTGTTTTGCAACAGTCGGTTTTGATAACCTTACAAATTGTCTCGTCCTGCTCAATCATTCAAAAGTAAATAATAACTATTTATTTTGTCTAATATATAATTTAATATTTATTTAGAACAACTTTAAAATATAAATTTTACTTTTTCTGTAGGTTTATAAAATAACTTGGCAAAGTTGCACTAGGAAGTAAGGGCAAGATGGGGCAGCTTTGCCAACCTATAATTTTGAGTTTGTTTTTACATAAATATCTATAATGCAAAAGTGTAAAGCATTGCGAGGGCAAACTCACCAAATTCTACGGAGACGAGGAGTTTGAAATATCCAACCTCTTCACAGACAACAAAGGAAGATCATTTTACTTCCTGCCCGGCAGATGACCTTAGGATTTTTTTTTTAAAGGGAGTAAGCAATCCTTAGCTATGCCGTCCTTCGGAAGGGACGTAAAATGGGGGTCCCGAGCCTGTGCGATGCCTAAAGATCCCTAATTAAGAAAGTTAAAGATCCCTATCCTAATTATACCTGGATAGGCAAAATTTAGGACTCCCACCGTAGCATCGTCCGATTATCCATAGCAGCATAAAGTGACGTTAAACGAAATAAACAAACAAACATTTTACTTCCCAAAAGTGGCTGATGAAGCTTTATTAAACGTGGAAATATCATTTATATAATTGGCACGCCCAATATTGAACTACGAGGTAAATATACATTTATGGATGAAGAAGTCTGAAGATTTTGTGGTTTTTAAATTTCATTAAGTATTTCAAGTTTCGTTTTAATGAATTTCATTATTACGATGTTTTATTCTAAATAATGTAAAATCTAAATATATGCCATTTTCTGAATACCACGCTCTCTGAAACCCTGATGAAGACTTGGAATGCAAGTCGAAACGTCGGCATTATAAATTAAAATATTATTTTTAATTGCTGTGTATCTATGACTGCATACCCCAACAATCTCCATCTCTAAATACACTCAGTCAACTAATACCTTATCAATATGTCAATTTCTCGTTACAATGTTTTCATATTAGTTCAAACAATCCTTTCTCTGTCGCTGTCATTATTTTTTAAGTGATTTTTACATACTTGGCAAAGTTGCCCTATTGTAACTTTGCCAATGCTATTTTTCAATATTTTTTAAATTTAATTTAATGATTAAATTGTAATTGTTGCATATATTTTAAATCAAAAGATCTAGACAAAATTATAATGGGTTTGAAACAGATTTGAACGCTATTGGTTGAAGTAAAAGTTGTAAGGAAAAATTAAGCATGGCAAAGTTGCCCCAGTATACGGTATTGATAAAATGTCATTATAAAAACATTTCTTCTGAACAACTTCGTAAGGACAGTAACCTTACAGCAATCCCAATATCCTTATTATCTCATCTGATCATCTCATCCAAGGAATACTCCACTTCCAGGTACTGTTCGAGTTCGTGACGAAGGACCCGTGGATCACGGAGGCACTGGGACGGGAGGTGCCACACCCCAACACTAACACGCTACTCTTCACAATGTTCCACATCGGCCAACGGCCCTTCGATCAGGTGAGCCTATCCATCTTCCTCCCGGTAAGTTCTTTCGAAGCCGAGGTGTGTGGGGAAGAGGGGTGGGGAGGAGGAGAGGGGGAACAAGTGATTGCTTGTGGGTGTTGTTCTCATCATCGGCTTTATCCGTTGTCAAGGTTTCCAGAAAGATAAAGAAAAAGCTGATCAGGAAGTAAAATATATATAATCTGATATGTACACTTTTAATTATCATTTAAAAACTAACTTTTTTTTACACTCATCCTGTATTTCTTCCAATAAACAAAAAAGTTAAAAAAATTACTTTTTAAATTTTCATTTTTTATAATATTAACTTTTAAATTTTTAATTTATATTTAATAAGACATATTGCCTCCTCTGGCTTGGATGACTGCTTCCAATAGTTTGGCATACTTGTAAATAACGAAACGAATGATAAACATGGACTGAAGGAAATTTGAAAAAAAATAATCTAAAATTTCATCGTTCGTTATTGACAGGGAAAAACATTAATGTGTCTAATCCTTAACATTTAACATTTAATAAATTATAATCACACAGTTCTGCCAAAAAATAAAAAATTTCGCTCCCTTGAGAAATTGTTTCTGATTTTTATCCAGCAACATTTTTGAGAAAATAGATGTTAAAAAAAAAAAAAAAAAAAAAAAAAAAAAAAAAAAAAAAAAAAAAAAATTAAGGATTAGACAAATTAAAAAACAAAAAAAAAACTTAGATTATTTTTTTTCAAATTTCCTTCAGTCCATGTTTATCATTCGTTTCGTTATTTTATTTATTTTGTTTTTTCACTCCCATGAATATTTTTTGTGATTTTCATATTTTCATGAAATTTTCATGCTGAATTTGAAACTGAAGACGAAAAAATTCTACCTAGCATCAGTTTTGAGAAAATAGACTTTAAAAATAAAAAACCTGAAATAGTGTATCTATTTTATTTTTCACCCCCAGGAATATTTTTTGTGATTTTTATATTTTCATGTGTGCTGAATTCGAATCTGAAGGAAAAACAATTCTATCTAGAATCATTTTTGAGAAAATATACGTTATTTTTGAAAAACCTGAAATAGTGTATCTATATTTTTTCACTCCCATGAATATTTTTTGTAATTTTTATATTTTCATGTGTGCTGAATTCGAATCTGAAGGAACAAACATTCTATTTTTTTTATTTTTTTATTTTTTTTTATTTTTACACTCCGATGAATATTGTTTTGTGAATTTTATAATTTAAAATTGTGCTGAATTCGAATCAACATCAAAAAAAAAAAATCCATCACGCACCATTTTTTAGAGATTGGAGGTTGTTTAAAAATAATAACTGAAATAGCACTTAGTTTCATATATTTTTATAACAGTAGTCGGTAAGCATCTTCTCATTGCATTTACAGCTGTAACTTTTTTCCATTTGGGTGTCTCTTGCTGAAATCGTTCTTCGTGTTCATCTAAAACTGCTCCAAAGTTAGGAGAGGAGAAATTCAAATGGGAATGCAAAAAATGAATTTTTTAGGACATACTACAACCCATGGTCCTACACGATAAGGCTAATAGTTATGCTCTCCATTTTTTTTTTTTTTTTCATTTTGTAATAAATTATAAAAGTTTCAAAATTAAATAGTTTTGTTTTAATTTGTTGTTAAATCTTTCAATGATAAAAAAAATGCAAAATGGTGTTTGCGAAATGTCGAAAACACCTCATTTTTTGACCTAAAATACAAATTTGACAAATAATGGTGCCTGATCGAGATTTTCTGACTTCGGATTCGTTTTCAGCACACTTCAAAACATAAGAAAACAACATTTTTGTTGAAGGGAGTATTTTGATGCAGAACAGTGTTAAATGAATATAAACCAAGTATAGATTAAGGTAAAAACAAGGAACATCTCGAGAATTATGGGTGTTGCAATACTTTTGACGGGGAGTTTATTTTTGCTAGTTGAAAAATAAATGTAATTTTTTTTTTTTAAATAAATATAAAAAGATTTAGAGATGTTGGCTCACCCCAGAACGATATTTTAAATTCTTCTTTTCCATATTTACACTCAATTTCCTGAGACAGAACGAACCGCTGGGAAGAGACTATTAATACCAGTTAGTGATGGTCCATCGCTTCAAGAGTACTAAATTACAATATAGATTTTGGGGTGGAAAAACTAGATTCTGTCCCGAGGAGCAAGGAAATTACATATTTCAAGTTTTTGAAACTTACAATAAAAATATTTAAACTTTATAATGTATGATTAATAAATCGTCTATTTATTATTCAAAATTAAATCATTGTAGAAAAAAGCATTTTTTATTTATTATAATGAAATGAATAAAAAAATATTTATTCTGAGAAATATTTTCCCATGAGAATAATATAAATATGTAAGAAGATAGCGCAATAGTCTAGCTACCAGAATTTCAGACAAAAATATTAATATATATAAAACGTGGGACATATAAGTTTAGAAAATGCAATTAAAATTGAAAATAGAACTTTAAGAAAATATACAAACATAAAAAAAAAAAAAAAATGTTATAACAAAAATCATTACAATATGTTTATGAAAAAGAATGAAAGTAAAAAAAAAAAAAAAAAAAATAAGTAAAAATATTAATGAATAATTAAAAAAATTATATATAAAAAAAGAAAAATATATGAACGTTCGTTAAAAAATAAAAACAAACACACACACACACACACACACACACACACACACACACACACACACACACACACACACATGTGATATTAATAATAAACTATTGATAAAATTTTATTATAATCATCCGATTGAGTCATTAAACACTTTTTTTTGCTGGCAAATATTTATAGTTTTCAAAAAGCCTGTAATAATTCTAAAACTCCAATTTTCGTCCCCCCAAAAAATAATTAAAATTAAAGGATTTAAAGTCTTATTAGGAAGCACGACTTGAACTATATTTTACAACCCAAATGATTGATAAAATCGAGCTTTCAAACCACAGTTGACTCGTTTTCAAGGTAATTGGACCTGATATTCACAATTATCACCGATATATTAATTACAAACGAAAAAATAATTAACAATTAATTTAACTGTTGCTATTTATTTATCATTATTTTATTTTTATCTTTATTGCTTTTATTGACTCCTGTCACTCAAATGGACAATCATTTCTGATATAAGGGAGTTCAACACCCTTCGGTACCTAATTCTGACTTGTAGTTACTGTTCTCTCTAAGATCTCTTAGCCAGCTTCTTTTCAGCTTTTTCTGAGTTGACTTCAGCAGATTATAGCCACCATGTTTTTTAAACGTTTGCTGTAATGTCACGAAATCTTTTGTATGGAGTGTGGATATGTTCCTGTACAGTGGGTATGAGCAAATCTAAATACAATATCTTGTTACTGACATAAATGGGTGGGCATTCTATGGTTCTTAATATTTTTTATTGAAAAGATTTTATTTATGTAAGCCTTTCAATTAGTAAGTATGTCACAACTTTTGAGAGCTTTTAATTTTTGATATGAATTGAGCTTCTATACAACAACATCAAGGGAGGCTGTTAAAAACTTTCATATTTCATAACTGTTAATATTTATGCAAATAAAATTTGAGAATTTCATTTAATTTCAAGAGGAATATTTTATAGTAAAAACATATTTTTTTAAATATTTAAATGCAATCCTAAATTTATTCCAAGAAACCATTTCTTGTTAAAATCTATCGTGAAGCTATTACGAATTTCCAGGAACCTAAAAGCTTTCTTTTATTAACGTTTAAAAAATCCAAAGCACAGAAAAAATTACTTACATTAAGTTAAGCACAAAAGTTAATAACTACAGCCTACTTTAATTACCTTAATTTGTATGTAGTTACTTATGACGAAACCTTTTTGTTATAAATTATTCGTGCACCTACAGAATGACTGGATGCGCCAAAACGTAGCTTTTGTATTTTTGAAAAAAAAATATACTTTAGGCATTGGAATAATTTGATAATTGTTCCATTGGCATGGAATTATTTGTGGAATTCCTAAAATTTAATTTAAAAAAAACAAAAAACATTTCATTAATTTAGTTATTCTTATGATTATCATAAACAAAATCCTAAAAAAAAAAAAAATGATAATAATAATAAACAAATAAAAAGCATAGAAAACCCAGATCACCAAGATCCAGTCATGGCGCAATTCTCATATCAACGTCTCGGTCTAACCCCAGGTCCTTTACCTGATGGCTCTAAACTGATTACTTTTTTTGGAAATCACTCAAAATAAATAAAAATAATAAATTAATTAAATCAAATAATACATACTTATTTGTGTTAGATGTGTCTTTTTTATTGCATCTATCAACTTTAATAGATAAGAGATCTATCAATTATGTAATTAGTGTTAATTTTGTCTTTTCAATAAATTACTCAGAATTTAAAATTTTAAAAAACAATATTTTTTTTAATATCATCCTGCCAGATTAGTAGGTAATACTTTCTTTTAATATTACAGTTGTATTATTAAATAAATAAATAAATAAATTTATATATATATATATATATATATATATATATATATATATATATATATATATATATATATATATATATATATAAAAGCACACATTATGCATAAATATATATGTACATATTTATTCTATATGTATGTTTATAAAAAAAAAATTCTAACTATACTTTCAGATCAAGTAAAAGGTTAAGTTTGTTCCTAATTTCATTCAAATGCATTTAGAATAAATGTTAAATAAATAGAAAATATTTAAAAAGGTATATTTAAATAAATTACTTGGTCGATTTTTTTTTTTTCTTTACAGTTTACAACAAACAATAATTGAAAAAATAAGATTAATCTAAAAGAGTTGTGAAATAAAAACAAAGAACCATTGAAATAAAACTAATAAAAATACAAGAATTATATTTATAAACATTATGGTAATCTGAAATTGTTTGAGAAAAATGATCATCTCATCTCTTGTTAGATTTTATGAACAATGTAACTTCTTGTTAAAATATCTGTTTTAAACAGTTAAATTATTATATTAATGTTTGAAGATAAGTTTTTTAATGAGATTGTATTGTATGGTTGGGATATCCCAAATTACGAATGAATAACTATTCGTTTTAAAGGTTTTTTGAAGAAAAAGAAATGTATTTTACAATTTCTTCTCAGAATGAAATTAAAAATAAACTAGAGTTATTATTCCTAGAATTAATTGAATCTTCAATAAGGCCACTTGTTGTAAAACGACAAAAATATATACGGAAGATAAAGTGAAATTAATAATGTAATCCAAACAAAAGCTTAAAAAGAACAAGTTAACAGAGGAACTAATGGGAATGGAATACTTGAACGAATGGTGAAATATTAGTTGGAAATTACAAAATATTAAAATGGAAATCTATTGATGCTGTGAGATCTATGAATTTCCGTTTCACAACATTTTGAAATGATTAACAAATATTTATCGTTTCTTGTATTTCCAAATAGCACTATTTATAATTGGTATAGAACAATAATTCACACTCCATAAAAGTTTAGACAATAGACAATAAAGGTGAAGAGGTGGCAAAAAACGAAATTTGTGAGAATATTGAGAGAATAATTATAGACGTATGGAATACATGTCATAAATTTTAATTTATATTATAGCTGTAATTAAAAAACTATTATAATATTTATAACTATTTTATTAACAATTAGGGTTAAAATATCGACTAACTGTTTTTCCCCTTAAAACGAAACATATGAATTCACTGGCACACACCAGATGGGATGGTCCTTTAGTTGGGAGACGATAGTAAAAAATTTTAATTATTAACATTGAAGAACTTCATAAAGCCAAGGCTTCTCATATGAGACTAATTAATTAATCAATTAGTTATTTAATGAAAGTATAACAATGCAACTTAAGTTTAATTTAATATTTAAGAAGCTTTCATTTGATATCAGATCAATAATCATGAAATTAATTCATAACTAGCTGAAATTTTTAATATTAGAATTCACATGTAAGTTAACATCCAAAATAGCAGATCAGAGGCGGGTGTGACAAGCACTTATATTATATGTTTCTTTATATGTGTTTTTTATTATATCTTTGTTAGAAACAATATTTTTTTGTCGATTCTGGAAAACGTAAAAACGCAAAAATACATGATTCAATTCATATCAAAATTTAACCCATGTCAACGATCTATTTTACATTAACATCGGAAATTTTCAATGTTTTAAATACAGTAAAAACTCGATCAGTTGAAATACGTTAAGTCGAAAAACTCGGTAAGTCGAAGTGAGCCCCATTTCCACATTACGTTAATATGATGATTTGTATTCGTTCACTCGTAAAGTATCCGTCATATTCGTTTTTATATTATATTTGTATTCGTTAACTCGAAGTAAACGTTCTGTCTACACAATTCCTGAGACTCGTATAAGTCGAATTTCCAGAGGCGGGAGGCTCTATAAGTGTAAGTTTCCTAGAACAATTAAGATGAATAAACCAGTCTATATCAACTCTAACCTCCCTTATCCTCAGTATTGTTTTATCTCGGGGACAAGACAGAAATATATTGCGTTAGTTGCTTTTTTTTATTAACGATTGGTTACCGGGGGTAGAAGCTGATGTCTTAGCTGCTTTGCTCCCAATTCAGTATGTGACAACCCTACAATTATGCGGAATAAAGTTGAAGAATATATTAAATTATGTATTTTATTATCTTTTATTTTTATCAGTATCTCCGTTTCTATTCATTTTTCTTCCAACAAATTATTAAAAACATTAAGTTGTTTAAAATTAATTACCCTTATAAATACACACACACACACTTGAAAAAATATTTTTGTGAACTCGATATTTCAAAAATTTACTAACTAAAAAATTGTTAACTCCAAGTAATCTCGTTTCACTCTTGTTGTTACTATACTGTATGTTTGTTACTATACATATCTTTGAAACTATTACTACAGAAAATGTAGTTGTTCAATCTCTAAGTGGGAATAATCTTAAAATGATAGCATTAAATGAACCGCTGAAAAATTGTTTATACTTTTAATATTTACTGAATCCACATACAAGACTAAAAGGACAAGACACTTAGATTACTTCAGCATTTATTTGACAAACATTCAAAGCTCCCAATTAATTACAAAATACTAATATACATGACTGTGATTAGACCTATCTGGATGTACGGAGTTAAGCTTTGGGGCTCCACTGAACCATCCAATTCATCTCGTATCCAATCCTTACAATTCAACATCCTTCGAAAAATCCTCAATGCTCCTTAGTTTGTCACTAATAAACTTATCCATAAAGATCTTAATGTTCCATATGTTGCTGATTTAGCCCAAACCAGATACCTATCCTTTCATAGTAAGCTCCATAACCACTCAAATCCCCTAATTTCTTAACTTGCTTCCTACACCATTCCCGATAATCCTCCGAGACGTCTGAAAAGAAGATGGCCCAGAGACCTTCTAGTGTAGAATTTTTATTAATGTGATGAGTAGCTCTTTTTAAGTTTTGTCACGTTTATAGTTTGTATTTGTAATAAATTGGTAATAACAGCAATAACATTTACTTGATGTATATATCAAACTTAAAATGTTTGTTAGTTCAGTTGTATCAAACTGATTATTCTCAAGAGTAAATTGGTCATAACTAAACCGAAAATACTGAAAAAAAAAAAAAAAGATTTACTGAAATGATAATAACATAAATTCTGATTACTATTATTATTGCTAATATAAGTTACCATGGTTGTTCCTGATTAAATATCTCATATCACAACATTGATTAATATAGCTTCCTATGCTACATAAATTAATCATGTTCTTAAGAGTGCTTCGAGCTCATCATTGATCCACTATTTTCAATAGAAGCCTACATATCGCTAATCCGGTAGAACAAAGACGCAACTGTAAAAAATTAAATTTTGCAGGAGAAGCGAGAAACTGGAATGAAATACTTTCAACCAACATTATAAGTAAATATAGTATTCATATAAACTGCTGGATTGGCCAGATTACAATTCAGTCGATGTTTCTATCGATGTATTGTAGTCGTAAATTTTGCCAGCGGCTCTTTCGTATTAATTTTAGTCATATTTTTTACAAAATTTTGCAGTTGCGACATTATTCCACCGGATGAGCGATATGCAATCCGGGGCTTTTAAAAAATGGTTTTATAAGTGAAAATTATAAAAACCTTGAAACTCCTGGTTGTTATGAATTAGTTTAATACTGACCCAGTTTTCACTGCACATTTACTGTAACTATAAGTGTTATTTATTATTCAAATAAATAAATTATAACAAGTAGGATTATTTATAATTAAACAAGAATTCTTTTTTTATTTTAATAAAGTTGTTATAATTTAAATAAATAGGTACCTAATTGAACCGCTCCATTTATATTTGAGATGTAATTTAATTTGTATATATACAGTTAAAAGTTGAGAAAGGGTGGATCACATTGTTTAGTTAATTATTTAATTTATTATCTTAATATTTAGTCAGTCACTGGGAAGATAAATTGTATTTGAGAGCGCTGCCTTTTCCTCGCTGCCATTCCTAAATTAGAATTAATATTAAATAAATACTACGCGCCACGAAATAAAGGATTCCTACTTCATAGAGGAACATATTTCTGCTAGAGTTATTTCTGGTAGAACTTCAGGTTATAAAGCTCTCTAAACAGTTTTAGTTTGATGTTACAGAGTCAACTATGAGCAAGATGGCTGTCGGATTTGTTAATTAAATAAAGTAAATCAGAAATTTCATATTTTGTCCCAAGAGAAAAGGCATGGTTGTACAGTGGCTCCAAGTCAAAATGATACATCAGAATATTTCCAGATGTTTTTGAATAAATAAATAGTTCAAATTATATTACATTAAACACAATAATTTATTGTAATCACTAAACATCCTATCAGTAAGCACTTCTTATATAAACATATACAAATAAACAACGATTTAATAATAAAAATAAAACATTTGTTTATGATTACTTATCTCACAGTAAGCCCTTCTTTTTCCAAATATTTGTTTACCTTAAACTATTTTACTTTAGTTAAACTCTGTGACGACATTTTTTTGCTCAAACGAGTAACAAAATCTGCCTTGTCTTTGAATATTTTTTGATGATGGGGGACACAAAACATTATAATAACCTGAGTTGGTCATTCAAGATTTAATTGACAAGAAAAAAAAAACCACCCATTAGTGGCACATTAATAAAAGTTCTATAGTATGTCTAGAGGGCATATTTTTATATGCCTCTGAGGGTTATCGGAAATAGAATGCGAAGCAATTTGAAAGACTAGCAGATATGTGTTTTTAAGGGGTTTACTTTGAAAGGACAGGTATCTGGTCTGGGCAATGTATGAGACATTTAAATCTTTATGGATAAGTTTCTTTGTAACAAACTAAGAAGCATTGAGGATTTTTAGAAGGATATTGGATTGTAAGGATTGGATACGGTAAGAATTGGAAGGTTTAGTTGATCCCCAAAGCTCAACTTCATATGTCCAAATAGGTCTGATAACTGTCATGTAAATGAATCTTTTGTAGTAAATCGGAAGTTTTTAACGATTGTCTAGTAAATGGTTCCTGTCATTTGAGTCTGGTATGTGGATTTCAAATTAAACGTTTGTCCAGTTGGAGCCCTAGATAGCGGATCTGTTTTTAATACTATTCAAAAGTTTATAAGAAGTGAAGGGTATCGTTTTGACTGCGAGGAGAAATTCTTATTCATATTTTGTTTGTTTATGGGGGGTAAAAACCGACTTCCACCTCCTCGTGGGGCCCCCTGGGAAACGCCTGTTAAAGGTAGGCTAACGGAAGCGGTACCGAGTCAGGGCGGTATAACCCTAAAGAGCGCAGGAAATGGTGCTCTGAGGGCAGACGGGGCCCTACGCCGTAGTGCAAGGCAACCCGTCTAGGGGTACGAGTCCTCGAAATCAAGCTCCCCGGTCCTCCAGGTTGGGGGTGATGCAGTGGGCTAGCTCCTCACTCATCAGTAAAAAACAAAGAAATGCTAAAAGACCAAAACATAGGCCTCGGATGTCGGACAGTCAAAAACGGAAACGAACAAATGCGCGGAAAACGGATAATAAACATTGGATGCTGGAATGTCCAAGGAATGGCAACTAAATTACCGGGCCTCCCTACAGAAATTAAGAAATATAAGATGGATATTGTAGTTCTATCAGAAACAAAAAAAAAGGGAAAAGGTAGTGAGGTGCTCGGCGACTTCGTCCACCTGTGGTCGGGAGTCGAAAGACACGAAAGAGCGAAATCAGGAGTGTCTATCCTAGTAAGGAAAGGCATCCAAAAGAATATCACAGGCTGGGAGTACATAAATGACCGTATTATAACGATGAATATAACCCTATCTGCGAGAGAGATTGTAGTGGTGGGTACATATGGCCCAACCAATGACCAAAAGAATATGGTGAAGGATAAATATTGGGACGATCTTAGGGGAGTATTGGAAATGATACCAAGACGGAAAGAAATCTTCTTACTGGGAGATATGAATGCGAGAGTTGGAAGAAATGAAAGCAGTAGAGTAGTCGGGAAATACGGAGAGATCGAACGGAACGACAACGGGGATAGGCTAATACAGATTTGTGAGCAACTGGACCTAAGAATCACAAATACATTCTTCGACCATAAGAGTATCCACAAGTTCACCTGGCACAATGAAGGTAGGAAACTTAAATCCATCATTGACTACGCGGTTATAAGAGAACGCAGTACAATGAAAGTGCAAGATGTAAGAGTCTATAGGGGAGCTGAGTGTGGATCGGATCATCACTTGCTGAAAGCTACCTGCATACTCCCGTGGGTCAAAGGGAACATAGGGAGCCGAAACCCCAGTATAAAATGTAATGAGCTAAACGAGGAGCAGTTTAAGACGGAATTATTACAGGAGGATAGCATTAAAGGGCTATACCAGCGGAGAATGGAAGAATCACTGAAAGAATTCAGGGGTAATAATACCATGGAAATTTTTGTTTCTCTAATGTCGTCAATGAGAAAAACAGCCTCAGAGGTCCTTGGAAAAAGAACGAGGAATGGAAAAAGAAAGGAATGGTTGACAGAAATTATAGTGAGTGGAGCAGAAAAGAAAAAAACAAGCATATATGAGGTGGTTTAGCACAAAAAAGGAGGAGGACAGGAGGTGGTATGTTGAGGAGAGGAGAGAACTAAATAAATTGGTGAGAACCGAGAAAAATAAATCATGGGAAAAAACGTGTGCTAGGATAAACAGAAGACTAGGGTTTGGACGAGCCATTGAAGCATGGACCATATTAAAAGGTATGAGAAAAAGCGAGAAGCAAAATACTATGCTGAATATGGTGCAAATGGCTGATTGGACAAAACATTTTAGCGCGTTACTGCATGAGAACAGGATAGAATTCGCAGAACAGGAAACGACCCCCTTTTCTACTGACACTCCGTTAAAAATCACCCAAGAGGAACTCCAGCTGGAACAAAAGAAACTTAGAAATGGGAAAGCCCCTGGCCCAGGTGGAATCTGCGCAGAACTGATCAAGTATAGTGGGAGTGAGGTGACAAGACTACTTACTGACCTCATAAATCGTATACTGGCAGGTGAAAGTATACCAGCAGAAATGAAAATGGGATATATCACACCCAGTATTCAAAAAGGGAAATAAAAAAGTATGCGATAATTATAGAGGGATATGTGTTACGAACCCAATAATGAAATTGCTGGGTAGAATAATAAAGGGTATATTGGAAAAAGAATTCTCGCAGGCAGAGGAACAATGTGGATTCACAGCAGGGAAATCCTGTATTGACCACATCTTTACCCTCCGACAACTGTTAGAAAAGCAAACAGCCAAGGCGAGGAGACTGGACATGATATTTATAGATCTTGAAAAGGCGTATGATAGTGTTCCTCGAAAGCTACTGTGGGAAGCCCTGGATATGGCTGGCATAAACAGTAACATTACGGGAATAATCAAAGAAATATATAGAGGTAATAAATTGCCAAATAAAAATAGGAAATTCATTATCAGAAGTTTTCCCAAACAGCAAAGGATTGCTCCAAGGATGTTGTATGTCGCCAACATTATTCAAAATATACATTGATGTTTGTCTGAAGGGATGGTCAAGGAACTGTGGTCAGATGGGCATACCGATAAATGACATGCATTTACACCATTTACTATTTGCAGATGATCAAGTAATCATC
Source organism: Euschistus heros (assembly GCA_003667255.2). NCBI lineage: Eukaryota > Metazoa > Arthropoda > Insecta > Hemiptera > Pentatomidae > Euschistus > Euschistus heros. The sequence goes on along the minus strand of RCWM02000375.1, from coordinate 829,849 downwards.
GCTCAGGACGAAGAAGATGCGAGCTATATGTTTAGGAAAGTGGCGGAGCAATATAAGAACTGGGGTTTGAACATTAACTATAAAAAGACCAAATATATGAGCACAGACAGAGAGGAAATATTAGAGCCTGAAATTGCGAGCCTGGATAGAGTGGAACAATTTTGTTACCTTGGCTCAATTCTGGAAAGAAATGGAACCACAAATGCCGAGGTTAGAAAGAGAATAACAAATGGCAGGAAAGCTGTGGGCATGCTGAATTCTCTTCTCTGGAGTAGCAACATAATTGAAAGAACAAAGAAACTAATATATAGCGCATTAGTCCAAAGTGTAATGTTATACGCCTCTGAGACTTGGACCCTTAATAGTGCACAGGAAGAAAGACTGCTGTCGGTGGAAATGGATTTCTGGAGGAGAGCTGCAAGGATATCGAGAGTGGAACGCATTAGGAACAGTGATATAAGGGAGAGGATGAATGTGAGAGGGAGTGTGTTGGAAGTGATCGAGGAGAGAAGATTGAGGTGGTATGGCCATGTGAGAAGGATGAACAAGGAACGGATCCCGAAAATGTTAATGGAATGGGAGGCCGAGGGAAGGAGAAGGAGAGGAAGACCTCGTACCCAATGGAGGGACAAAGTGGAGGAGAGCATGGCTGGACACGGGTTGAGGGAGGAAGATGCAGCCGATAGGGAAGAATGGAGGAGGGCGTTGGACGAGGAGTTTGGGTGAAGAAACCTTCATATGTGAAGAAACTCTTAAAAAAAAAAAAAAAAAAAAAAAAAAAAAATTGATAGATACAAATGTAAGAATGAATTTCTGGTTATGTTTCTTGAAACAATTTAAGTTTTTCTTTCTCTCTTCCGTGTGTATCCATTTCACTATGAGGCAGTGTATACCTATATTTTTTTTTTTAATATGGAACTAGTTTTACCCGAGGACTAGTTAGTAAGTTCACGTAGATTGACATGTTCTAGCCCTGTTGGTGTTGCACGGATCGAACATTTTACAACGGTTTGCACGTTAGAAATTTAATGCAGAATATTTTTGGTAGTATAACATTTGTCACTAGAAGCTATTGTTATGGAGCTATAACGGTTTGTTTAAAAAAAAAAAAAAATTCTACTCCTTTTTTCTTCAGCCGACAGGCTCAAGGCGGCCTTTAATTTTTTTTTTCTTTAATTATTTGATCTTTACTTTGTAATGAAATTAAATTAAGTAATAGTAAAATTATAGTTGACTGTTAGGATGAATTGAGAAGAAGATAATCAGGGGCGCAGTCAAAGAGGAACACCACGTCTAAGTAGATGATTAGTCGTCGTTCGCCTCCTCTCCATTGTGGTTCGGTGTCCCTGAAGAAGCTCTGCAAGGCAGGTCGAAACGTTGACACGTATTAATAATAATTTCTACTTAGATGTGGTGTTCCTCTGACTGCACCCCTGATTATCTTCTCCATTAAATTAAGTAATTGAAAAATCATATAAAATTCTGAATTAATGAAGATACCTGTGGGTACAGGTCCTGACAGGAGAATGGTCCCCAGACTGGGATTCTCTGTTGGCAACGCCACTGGGAGTGAGCCCAGCCGAAGCTTGGGGACAGATTCTTCCGCGACTGCCACCTCTGGACAGGGCGTCCTTCCACGACCGAGCCGCTTCTGCAGCACTCGTCAGGATATTCACAGGGTCCGTCGAAGAAGATGTTTGAATAGACTGTTATTAGCGATATTTATCGTTTCTTTAATAAATGTAAATATATTAATAAAGTTATAATGTTTTATTACCTAGTGTCAGTTTTTAAAGCCGAAATTGCAATCTATTTTGAACTTAAAATATACAAAGAATTATAGCCGCAATCACATAATTAGTTTTGTTAAGGAAAAATTTCCTGTTGCCACTATCTTTTTCTCTGAATAAACTGAATAACTGATAGTCGCGCCTGCCCAGCTAAGGTTATTATGACTGAATGGAAAATACTTATTGTTCTAGGACAATTCGTCTCCCAAGAATACCAAAAGTATATAATCAAATGGTATTATTGTCTGGCTGCATAAATTTTAAACAAAGACATCAGAAGATTATAAAATAAAAGTCTTATAAATTCATCAAATCTCTTTTTTTTATTAGTTACATTAGTATTTTAAATATGCACATATTATAATCTGCCACGGTACGTTAGATAGGCAATAAATAATAGTTCTCTAAAGGAGACATTGTGATTAAATGTATGTATGGCACTAATGCCGTATGGGTTATGATAGTAAAGCTAGGTAGTTCCTTGGAGTCGAAGCAGAAGGTCCAGAATTATGTACAATGAGTTTATAGAAAGACTGGGGGAACTTCTTGAAAAAGGGAGGAGCACCGTGCACCTCAAGTAAAAGTTTTATTGAATTTGTGACTTAAAATGATCCATATTCAAGATATATTAATTTAATGCTATAAAAATCATTCTTTTTTTTTTATTATTAAAAAAAATTAACCTCCTACATGTGTTACAAATATTTATAGAGAAATATTAAGGACTAGAGCAAGAAAATAATTCTATAGCTATGTTAATGGAGGATTAGTCAAATCCGGTATATTATGGGAAGGGACATAGATCCCCTCTTCGGAATCTATGTCCCTTCCCATTGTGAGCTTGTATTGTGGGAGAGAATATCGGATTTCAACTGGAGTTAGATGATATAAGGAGGGCAAAATGGAATTATAAGATATCTCAAGGATATGAAAAAGTACTCAGAGTAATGATCAAGGGAAAAAAAAATTATTCCTGACCAATAGAGAAGATGCAGAAATCTGACTAGAGTTCAAAAATAAAATAATTCTTTGAAATGGTGGCTCGATACTGTAATATTGAATAACGGGATGGTATTGAATAACATTGAGATCCATTATGGTAGGCTTTTTTTTTTTTTTTTTTTTTTTTTAGGCTATTTATTGAAATTTACAACTGTATACAATAAAATAAAAATATATAAAATAAATGAAAATATAATACTTGTCTATTGTCTGTAATTAATTAAAAGTCCAATTCATCGATGCAATTAATAAAAGTTTACTTCAATAAAAGCTTTATTTTAGAAGTTCCCAAGGCCATCTTTTTTTCAGACGCCTAGGAGGGTTAACTAGAATAGAATAGAAAGCAAGTTGAGGTACTAGTGGATTTGAATGGTTATGGAGTTTACTATGAAAGGATAGGTATCTGGTTTAAGCTAAATCAGCAACATTGCATTAAGATCTTTATGGATAAGTTTGTTTGTGACAGAATAAGGAACATTGAGGATTTTTCGAAGGATTTGGGATTTTAAGAATTGGATACGAGACGAATCGGATAGTTAACTTTCATTTTTGATTATGAGAATGGTGTTAAGAGTTATTGCATTCGCCACTTCGAAAAAAGGTACTATAAACATAACTTTGAGCTGAGTTGGACATGCTACCCAACTTGAAAAAAAAAAAGTATAAAAAAAATGAAATAATTTATAATTATTAATAATTTATAATATATTTTATAAAAAAAAAAATTAATTGTGCTTGAACCTCCAAGCACGTCCGTAATTTATTTATCTTTAATTCATGTAATTTTTGGGTGAAATAAGAACATTCACAAAACATTGATTTTTCTCAAATTAAAGGAAATTTGACTAACTCTCAACGGATTTTTATTATATTTAAAAATGAAACTAGCGTAATGGATTTTAGCCCGTTGAAAACACTTAAATATAAGCTATATTTTATAAGGTCCCAAGGCCATCTTCTTTTCAGACACCTCGAAGGGTTAACTAGAATGGAATGGGAAGCAAGTTGAGGTACTTGTGGATTTGAATGGTTATGGAGTTTACTTTGAAAGAATAGGTATCTGGTTTAAGCTAAATCAGCAACATTACATTAAGATGTTTATGGACAAGTTTGTTTGTGACAGAATAAGGAACATTGAGGATTTTTCGACGGATTTTGGATTTTAAGGATTGGATACGAGACGGTTCGGATAGTTTATTGGAGTCCCAAAGCTCAACTCCGTATGTTCAAATGAGCCTAATTTGAATAGAAAGAATAGAATAGAAAAATTAATTTTATTCTGGGCCAAGTCCTTCAAGAACAAATCAGTACAGAAACAAATAAAATTAGTTACATCTGGTGAGAAACATAATGAAAAAATAAAAGGAAAAATAAAATAAAATAAAGAAGAAATATAATAATATAACAATGATAATGCATTACATAACCGTCGAGAGACCACCATAAAATAGTCAACCATAATCAAGGTAAGGAATAAGAAGGAGGAGACTAAAAGCTTACGCGTTCATTAGGGAAGAAGCTGACGGGATTGGTAGAATATTTTAAGTAGACCTATAGAACGGTCTACTATAGAACGGAGAGATTTGGACAATCTGAGATTTCCAAAAAAGGGTTTGATCAAAAATAATTCCGAGATTTTTAACAGAAGAGTAGAAAGGGATAGGATAATCATTTAGGATTAAGGGAGGATAATGGGTGTATGCACTAAGGAGGGAGCTAGATCCTAATATAATAGCCTGAGTTTTCTTTTCATTTAATTGTAATTACAGTTATGTAAATGTGTATCTTGTAATTAATCAAAAGATTTGAACGTTTGTCTAGTAAATTTTGAAGAAGCCGAAAACGACGGGAGGTTTCTTGTCGTTTTAGACGTCAAACGTATTTTTATTTTCATCATAAACAATTATTTCGTCGTTTTCCCACCTAACAGACAACACCTGCATACGTTCACCAGCTGAGGAGGACAGGCCGAGGAAGAGCTGCTATGTTAATATTATTGTGTTTACTATTGATGGAGTTTCCTCAGTTCAATCTCCATTCCCTAACTCCTGTTCTCTATCCTCCCCTCCTCCCTCCTCATTCTGTATTCAGGACGTTCTCTGACATATCCTCATGTACCATCTTCCTTCAGGCCTATCTCATTTACTTTACCCACTCCTTTCGATTAGTAATACACTCCATGCTCGTCTCAAATATTCTTCCTATCTTTATCAATCCTCATGTTGTTTTTAAACTATATTTTGAATTAATTATAAAATAAACTTTCCCTCCCCGACTACCAAATAATATTCATAGTGATATGTGTTATGTCTATTATAATGGATCTGAAAGTTATCGCAAATAATTATACCAATATTCTTATTCAATCAAAAAACAAAATGTTGACGGTCATAATTTTTATTGCAAAGTTTGTTATTGACCTAGAGTGTGAAGGGCGGGAAGCATACAGCCTTGGCAACACCACCGTCGCGACCAGATTCGAACTAGCAATTTTTACACGCTTGCTGAAGTAACACACTTCCATGCCACGTGCGTTACTAATTGAACACATATCCTCACCCCTAAGACTTCTGTAAATATAAAAATAGAAAATAACTGATCTTTCCTAGTTATCTATTCGACAAGAACACTGAATGGCTCTATGAATTTAAGAAACTCTCAGAACTACAATGTTTCCCAATAACTTGAGTCAAGAAAGAAATAACCATTTCAGATTCCAGATGTTTAATTTAATTGTTGGCATAAAAATAAACGTTAAGTTGGGATGAGGGGAATCCAGAGTCAACTATTTGGTAGCCATATATTTCTGGTTTGCCCAAAGGGCTAGATGAAATTATTTTGAATAAATTTTTATAAGATAGAAGTTAAAAGCGTTTATCAATTAAGTAAATTAACTGAGGTTGTTAAGAGCTTAGGAATTCGTAAATACGTTATTGGCTTGAAAACATAAACTCTTATATAGCAAATATATATCGCACATCGAGAATGAAAGGGGCTCAACTTAAATAGTGCCAACAAATTTTGAATTAGTAACATTGTACGAATCACGGGAATTTTATATTTTTAGCTTACAGGCCTTTTTCTATCATGAGTGTTTGCCGCTCGTAATGTAAAAAAAATGTAAAAAGGCACAACCCAAAAACAAACTAATATATGTTTCTTGTCGTTGAAAAAAATTGGAGAGAGTCGGATTCTATTAAACTAGAGTTATTAAGATAAAAACAAAAAACGAAAAAAAATGTTCAAAGCAGACTAAATATGGGGTTCAAAAAGTATAATAAAACTTTAAACGGGATTTCCTGAAAAGCATCACTTTTTGAGTTGTGCCTTTTCCATTCTGGATGCGCAATATAGTTTTGATAACTATGCAATTCAAATTATTAAATAAATAAACTATTTTCCTCAAGAAGAACAATGAAACATCAATATTAATAACAATGGGAATAATCACGGTATGATATAAAAACAATACATCTATAAGGTCTAATAACACGTTCAAGACTCCTACACGTGTTATATAAATACATATAGTCCAGTCAATAAACAGATTGTAGAGTGCATGGAATATGCGATAATGTTTGACTTCATAGCTTCGTTAGGAATAGTTGGAAGGTAAACATACTAAAAGTCCCCGCCCCAGGGGTTTTACGGTGAGGGGGAGGGGAGAAGTGCCATTTTTTTGGTTTTTCGATAATATCTCGAAAAATATTGACTCTAGAAAAATATGTTTCAAATAAGCATAAAAGCTAATTAAATTTACTATAAAATTTATTATATATAAATTTGTCGTAATTCTAACCGTTTACTAGATATACGTTATTGAAAATAGATCATTTTCGGTGGAAAACAAATGTCACCTCACGTTTTGTCAAACCTTTGCTTCTAGTACCTTACACAATCGTTTCTCAGAAAAAACCTCAGAATCAAAATTGTAGAGCATTAAATATACTTTAATTTCATATATACGTTTCTGGTACTTGCTTCAAAAATTTAACAAAAAGTAAGGTAAACATTTTTTTATTTCTAAAATTGTCGATTTTTAATAACGTATATCTCGAAAACCGTTGGAATTTCTGCGAATACGTATATAATTAATTTTATAGGAAATTTAATGAGCTTTAATTTTGATCCGCTACATATTTTTCTAGAGTCCACCGTTTTCGAGATATAATCGAAAAACAAAATTGGGACCTTCTCCCCTCCCCCTACCTTTAGCTCACTCCCTAGGGGCGGGGACTTTTAGTATGTTTACCTTCTAACTGCTCCTAACAAAGCTGTGAAGTCAAAAATTATCGCATATTTCATGCACTCTACACCCCTCATTTCAGCACTCTTTATCTGGGGTCGCACTTCTCTGAAAAAACATATTTGTTGATACTCATTCCGAAAATAATTGTTCGATCCAAAATTTTTTATGTGAAAGCTCCTTTAATTTACCATCAGGCCATATATATGAAATTTTGATTATTTCACGTTATACACTCAAACCAGCCCACTGAATTTTTGAATATCGTCATACTTTGCCAAAACATACATATTTAGCGTTCAGGTTTGGGTGTAGTACGTGACATAATCAAAATTTCATATATAAGAGTTGATAGTAAATTTTACCAGATTTTAGTTGAAAAAAATAAATATCAGATCTGACAAATAGTTTCGGCGTTATGGTGAAAACTATGCCGAACAATTTGGACTTAAAATAGTAAGCGATTTTTAACGCGCTGGCATGGGTATTTAATGGGACTTGATCAAAATTTCATATATATGTTTTTACAGTAAATTTAAGGAGCTTTCAGATAAAAAATAGAAATTTTGGATCGAACAATTATTTTCAGAATGAGTATCAATAAATATGTTTTTTCAAAGAAGTGCGACCCCAGATAAAGAGTGCCGAAATGAGGGGTGTAGAGTGCATGAAATATGCGATAATTTTTGACTTCACAGCTTTGTTAGGAGCAGTTAGAAGGTAAACATACTAAAGTCCCCGCCCCTAGGGAGTGAGCTAAAGGTAGGGGGAGGGGAGAAGGTCCCAATTTTGTTTTTCGATTATATCTCGAAAACGGTGGACTCTAGAAAAATATGTAGCGGATCAAAATTAAAGCTCATTAAATTTCCTATAAAATTAATTATATACGTATTCGCAGAAATTCCAACGGTTTTCGAAATATACGTCATTAAAAATCGACAATTTTAGAAATAAAAAAATGTTTACCTCACTTTTTGTTAAATTTTTGAAGCAAATACCAGAAACATATATATGAAATCAAAGTATATTTAATACTTTATAATTTTGATCCAGAGGTTTTTTCTGAGAAACGATTGTGTAAGGTACTAGAAGCAAAAGTTTGACAAAACGTGAGGTGACATTTGTTTTTCCCCGAAAATGACCTATTTTCAATAACGTATATCTCGTAAACGGTTAGAATTACGACAAATTTATAAATAAATTTTATAGTAAATTTAATTAGCTTTTATGCTTATTTGAAACATATTTTTCTAGAGTCAATATTTTTCGAGATATTATCGAAAAACCAAAAAAATGGAACTTCTCCCCTCCCCCCCACCGTTAGCTTACCCCCCAGCGGCGGGGACTTTTAGTATGTTTACCTTCCAACTACTCCTAACGAAGCTATGAAGTCAAAAATGTTCTCATATTTCATGCACTCTACACCCCTCATTTCAGCACTCATTGACTGGACTAATATGATTTGTTATATATTTTTTTATTATTGAATGTTAGATTGTTTGTATGTTACACATTGTATTATCACTGAAACCGTAGTTTATCCACACTGGTTGAAAACACTTTTATTTTCAGAAACATTAAAAAAAAAAAAAATTAATTTAAATTTATGTTTTATTAAATGGATTATATATATCAATTATTATTGTAAAAAGGTAAATAAGTCAAATTATCCTTAAAACAAAAAATTATCAATCTTTAAAGCAGGGCATTTAATATCTGCGTTATGAAATATTGGTTAAGTTCTGCTTCTTAACAAGGCCTTAAAGTAACTATTTCGGTACAATTAGTATTTTTTTGGGAATTACCAAAATTTAGAAAAATTATCCAAAATGCTCTATTGAAAAGTGCACAATTTTGACTTGACCAATTATTCAAGACGGCCAGAGAATTATTTAATTTTTGTGTATGCGACTGAATCATTGTCATCTCTATTACATATGGTCCTTGAGCTGCCTCACTCAAGAATTGTAATATTTTTCCAATAAGATGTTTTTTGGAAGAAAAAAAAAATACTAAACTAGGTACAAAGTAGGTTTTGTAAGTAGGATATTGATAAGACAAACAAAAATATCGAATAGTGTAATGTTGATTTCTTAGGTACTTGTATCAAGACTTCAAATTAGTTGTGAATACACCAATATTTTTTTAATCGATTAAATTTATTATTTTTCGTAGGTAAATCTAGTTAACCTGGTAATATTCATTAGTAAGAACTTCAGCGATGAATTTAAATTTATATAAAAACAGTTGATATATAACCTAAAACTAATTAGTCGAATTGGACAATTAATCTTGGGTTTGAAGCAATATTAAGATTTAGAAGAAGTTTGTACGTATCTAGTTTCGAACCAAGGGTGTTTTAAAAATTAAAACAATTTTTATTATTGGTGAATCCTTAACTTTCTTTGTTAATTATGAGAATGGTGTTAAATGTTATTGCATTCGCCACTTCGAAAATAGTTACTATAAAGATAACATTGAGCTGAGTTGGACATGCTACCCAAATTGAACTAAAATAATAAAAATAAGAATAAAAAAATGAAAATTTTTTTTTTATATAAAACAAAATATAAATCGTGCTTGAACTTCCAAGCACGTCCGTGATTTATTTTTCTTTATTTCATATAATTTTTGGGTATAATAAGAACATTCACACTGATTTTTCTCAAAATAAAGGAAATTTGACTAACTCTCAACGGATTTTTATTATATTTAAAAATGAAACGAGCGTTATGGATTTTAGCCCGTTGAAAACAATTGGTAAATAATCATTAGGAATTGCACCACTCATTTTTTTTAACCTTTAAAGCATTGCTGTCTAAAACTGTAACATAGTCTATTCTATCTTGCTTATGTACGTAATTTTAAATAAGAACGTTTGCAAAACCTTCATTTTCTCGAAATGAAAAAAACTTGACACACCACTATCATATTCACCAGCTCATATGTACTAAAAGAAAATAAATCAACAGTAGTACGTTAATGAAGAAGTTATCTCTACAACTATTGTCTAATAACACAATGACGACTTAGTTAATTTCTATCAAATTATAAACCGCGTTTTACTGCATACATTACTTGTTACGAAAACTTAACTATTTTCGCTTGAATTTATTAATTAAAATAAGTCTGAAGTGAATTTTCTTTCACTTTGGAGGTAAAACTCATCCTCAAGCCCTGGAGGAAAAAAATCCCATTTTCTGAGGTAAAAATTATGCATGACTTATTAACCCCGAATACTAAATTTAATTAAAGTTCTGTAATTGCTTTTTCCTTCTTTTTTTCCGATCCCTGAACGGTTTTGAAATAACTAACCTACTTCTAAAAAAAAAAAAAAAACGGTAAGGAAATTAAGCTGCCTCTTCGGTTAGAGAAGAGCCGTTCTCTTTTTCAAGTCTCGAATCGATAGATAATGAACATTTATTAAAGGGGCGCTCTTGAATTTTTGTTAAAATATATTATATTTATTTTTGTTCTCTTAGATGTATAGTTATAATAACAATTTAGGTAAAAAATACTATAAATTAATACATAAATTGTTTTAGCGATAAGTTTGTAAGTGAAAATTAAGTTTATTAATTAGGATTGATGACCTATTAGGATTTTAAACTAGTTTTCAAACAAAAATAGTTCCAATAGAAGTGTCAAATAAATTGTCAATCCTAATTGTATTGATCCTTCTATACCACCATGCGTACCTCAAGTAAGTTTTAAAAAATATATTTTAATATTAACTTTAAAAAAAAGAAATTTAAAATCAGCATAGATAGTATTATTAATTACGATAGTTCGATAACTTTTAGAAGAGACAAGTTAGAATTCAGAGAATTCTGAAAAGAGTTTCAATAAAGTTTGATGGTGAGTCTGTAAGAAGGAGGTTGTTTAAACATGGCAAACATATAAATAATAATAAGAATTCCGATACACGCTTTGTGGGAAAATATAAACAATCAATATATACCCATCTGTATTCAAATGAGATAACAGAAAAGTTTTAATTCTATTTCAATTTAAAATACAAAACCAGACTCGAATCTTCAAACAGCAAATTTAGTAAAGCTTGTGTTTATTCGGAGTGAGATTTAACAAAGATACTTTAATTGAATTTTAAAGGTACTAAATCCAACAGGTTTAATCTAGCTTGTCATGGACAACGCAGACTGTGCATGGTACATGCCTGTACTTCAGTTTTTTTTCTACGTATGAGGCGTGGAATTAATTTAGTAGAACCAACCATTTCCAATTTCCAATTTTCAGTTTTTTATTATTTATTTTTATAAATAGTTTTTCTAATAGATTAAAGTAGTTATATCACATTGAAAACGGAAGGCCTCTTCCCAATCCGTTCAGTCCTTTACCTTGATCGACCAACTTTGATAAATTTTCAAATATTGACTTAGCTGGATTTGCAATTCTATGTCTCGTATTCTAATATTCAGTTCGTTTGATTCTGTGTTTTAAAATAAAACTATCTCAATTAATAAAATAAAAACTTTCGTAAACGGTTAAGATGAAAATTTTGTGTGGTTTATATTTGACAATATATAGCGAATGTTTTTGGCTACTCTAACTTTATTTTAATCATTTCCTAATTGTTTTCAATTTGGCTACTCTAACTTTATTTATATATATTGAAATAAACAATTGCATTAAACATTATGCACTAAATTATATTTATTGCTCTTTGCATGTTGTGTGTATAATAATATGTATAATATATAATCAATAGTCTTCAAATGGCTAAATGGCGTTGGTTTTTCATATTTTTCTTACTTGAATAAATACAATCAGTAAGGGAAAATCATTGTATACTATTTGAATCCAAACAATTTTATAACTCTTGATAATGCAGTAGAACAATCTAATAGCTTCCTCAATAAAACGTTGTTCATAACAAATTGCCCAATTCCGCAGTTTTGCAAAGCCGGTCAATACAGGCTACATTAGCGTCCTAGCAATTTAGTAGACAAAACTGTTGATCAATATACTTTCGATAGAGCCCAGGCATGCGAGGGTCCCATTATTCTCTAGTTTACAGTTAGTAAATTCCTTCCTTCTTCCGTTAAAAAAGATTGTTAGTAGAAAAAAGTTATGAAGAATAGGTATCCTAGGAAAGAAAATAGTGGGTTGGTGCCAAAATAATCCAGGATTTTGAAATTGACAACAAAATGTATTATATGAATGGTCAACACTGACTTCTCTCGCAATGTCCCGAGTAGCTATGAGAGGGCTTTCTTCCACCGAAGCCTTCAGATAGTCGGGTACAACAGAAGGCCTACCGGGAACTTTCTTGTCTTCGAGATAATAATCTTCAAGACAAAATTTTGAACCATCGCATGAATGTACAATCATTGAAGATCCCTTCACTCCAGAAAACTATGATGTTACACGTGATTTGAGCCGCACTTCAACCAATTTCGGACTCGTAAGAATAAATTTCACGAAAATCTTTTATTGACATGGTGAATTTCTGAGACCCTTCATCACAGGAAATGTAACAAAAACTAAACTAATCTCTGAGGAACAACAGCATCAATAACCATTGTTTATAATCTATTAAGTATACTGTAGGATTATCTTTATTTACTTGGCAAGCACTAGCCTAGACAAAATTAATATTCATGACCTGCATTATTTTTATACCAACCCAATAAAATCAATTGAATGGATCATGGTGAAGCGTTGCCAATAAAACAAAAAAAAAAGTCCTTGATAAGTTCATTAACTAATTATTTTTTTTTTTTTCATTTTACAGCTAAATGTAGTAATTCGAAATCATAAAAAAAGACATGCGGGTTTGAGTTCCACCAGGGTGGGCTTAAATGTATTTCAGTGGGAATGTATCTTAACTTTCTTACCTTAGCTAGAATAGGTGAGCAACCTGCAAGTAACCCGTCCTCCCTGCCCTTGTTGCAATACATGTGGACCTAAGTCCCAACAAACAACAACAAAAATTAAGATAACTAATTTAATTATATAATTATTTACATTTAATTATATACCTTAGATCTACATTCACTTAGTATTCTGACACACTCACACTGTGATAAGCTCGCGCACACTTCTGATGGGTCGGAGCGCAGCGCATCGGAGCGGATTTTTCAACACGATGGGTTACGTTGGCTTGGTAGGGATAACGCGCACTGCCAATACGAAGCAAAGCACATTTTCCTATATATATAACTTCGTAGGAAAATCCTCCCTGATCCGTTTGTTGTGTGCGCTAGACCTAGAACAACCGCTTACGAATATTTCCCAAACAACAGGTATTCCTTTAAATCTAAAACTCAATAATACTAATTAGCTTAATGATGAGTTATTGGACCTGTACAGACATACGGAGTTGAGCTTTGGGGCTCCACTAAACCATCCAATTCTTCTCGAATCCAATCCTTACAATCCGAAATCCTTCGAAAAATCCTCAATGCTCCTTACTTTGTCACAAATAAACTTATCCATAAAGACCTCAATGTTCCATATGTTGCTGATTTAGCCCAAACCAGATACCAATCCTTTCATAGTAAACTGCACTCCCACACGAATCCATTAGTCTCCCAACTTGCTTCTCATACAATACCTGACAATCCACTGAGGCGTATGAAAAGAAGATGGCCAAGAGACCTTCTGGTTTAGAACTTTTTTTTTAAGTGCTACTAGTGAGTAGTTCTTCACAAGTGATTTACATGTCATTATAATCATTTCCTCAAATTTACTTGATGTATATTTATGTACATTTGTAAATATCAATAAATAGTTTTTTTTTTCAAAAAAAAAAAAAAAAATCTTACTTTGTGATATTCAATGTTATTCTTAAGGTTACAAATAACTAAAAAAAAAAAAAAAAAAAATTTACATTATATTACACCAATGTTTCGGACAAATCGTTGAAAGAGAACATTGAGAACTAAAAATAAAAATTTTATTGTCAGTTTCCTTCTTGACATTGATTTTGCACATTTGAGTGTTTTATTTAGTTTTATTATAATTTCTCAATATTACCTGATAATGGCCATGCTATAGCCGAAACGTTGGCTTAGTAGAATAATGTTTCGTTATTTTGTTTCAATTATTTTTAATTTTTTCGATCGAAAATTGGTTGCTTTTTTGCAGCAAGACCTTCAAATACTTAGGTGTCTATATCAATGAAAAGAAGACACTTCACAAAGTATTTCCATGAAGATATTCCGTGGAAGGGAAATGATAAGGATCCTGAACTCAGACCTCTGAAATAAAGGGGTGTCCTTGAAAATAGAAAAGAGAATTTATCATTATTTTGATCTAGGGACATCCATATCGTTGTTCGGTTAAGCAAACAAGATGTCCGCAAACTGGTCTCTTTTGAAATGGACTTCCTTAGACGTAGATGCGGCATCTCAAGGCGCCATCACATTTCTAATAATATTGTTTGAGATATCATCGGCCACAATATTATTAGATGATATAGAAACAATGAGGCTTCAGTAGGTTTGTCATTTGATGAAGATGGTGAACAATAGATGGCCAAAAAGTCCTTCCTTTATAATAAGCCAGAGTACAGGAGGAAAAGGGGAAAAACGAAGAAGATATGGGTTGAAGGATGTAAAGGAAGGACTGGCAGCAAGAGGACTGCGAGAAGAAGAAGAAGAATGGGCAGATAAGAAGAATTAGCCGGGAATACTTTCAAGGATCGGAATGCATTAAATGTAATTAATCCAAATAAATAAAAAATAATTATTTAATTTTAGCTCCAATGTTAACGTTCATAATTAAGTTGTGTAGTTATAACTTCTAAAATTTAATGAAACTTATAATGTGGAAAAAAAATAAAATAAAGATCATAAAATAATGAATTCTAATTAAGTCTAAGATAAATATTGATAAATTATCAAGTATGAAATTGGTTTTGTTAACTATCAGCCAACTGTTGAACCCCAACTACCAACCCTCGCTAGTAAATTGCTAGTTATGCAATTTAAACATCTACTTCCTCCACTATTTATTAGATTTCATTTTCATTTTTCCAAAACTCACCCAATTAAAGACAGATTTATTTGAGAGAAAAAGCCCAAATAATGGCGAAGACCATAGCTCTACCTGATGAAAAGGCAAAGGATTAGAGAATGACTGTGGACATAAATAATGTAATTTATTTATTCTACAGGTACTGGTACTGGTGGGAGGAAGGGAGGTGAGGAAGGAAAACTAGCTCGTCAAATAGGCCGTTTAATCCTTTTCCCAACCCAGGCTTAGGGAATGTCGTCCAATATTAACCAGCGTTAAACCTTCACCAAGGAACCTGATGCTCTAAAATCCTTGACCCCAAGTATTTGTCCATTGCGGATTCAACAATTAGTAACTTAACATATTAACATACTATTGCAATTGGATTATAGTGGAATAAAATAACGATATATATATATATATATATATATATATATATAAATATATATATATATATATATATATATATATATATATATATATATATATTTAAAGGGATTGTCCACTTACTTGGTTTTCTTTTTATTTCAACATTTACCTCCAGTACTTTGGATCCGTAGATTTCTTTTTCCTCATGCCATGTCTCATCAGGCTCTCTTCCACTTCATCCTTCTATCCAACTGGATCTTCCTTCTTCCCTTTATCCTTGTTCCCCCCACTTCAAACTCTATAATAATCTTTCAGAATTCTGTAACATGTCTAAACTAACTTATCCATTTTTCTCCTACGGTTGAGAGGATGTTCTTTTCTCCTCTACATTTCCCGAATCCCTTTATTTTTAATTATTTTCCATTTGAATTTTCACACCGTTCATCTAATAAAGGCAATTTCAGCAAATAATATTTTTGTGCGGTATATGTCATGACCAATGATTCGAAGACATACGTTATTGACTTAAACATAGCTTCTCAATTAAACTCTCAGTACTGAGCTAGATATATGAAGTCCATTCAATATCTACTGGTGTAAGTCCCTTCACTATTGAAGATTGACTCCTGATAATTAAATTTTTTTGTGTTTATTTTTTTTTTTTTTCGATATGCTTTGTTTCATTGATGTCAGGTTTGTGATACGCATTCCTTATCTAATCATTTTCCTTATCTTACCAATTTTCCCAAATTTCCTTTACCTTGACCGTATTAAATATTTTTGAAAGTGTTCACACCAGATCGTATAAATCATATTAGTTCTTAGTATTAATGATAATTCATAATTTTCAGTATATTCTTCTTCTTTCTTATTTGTAACGGTGTTTTCCTTCGGGTTTCCATTAGGTCAAACTATCCTAACACAGTTCTCTGTCCCACCAATCACCGTCCCTCAGACCTCTTCCTCTCATTTCCTCCGCTATCTCCTTGCTGGTCGTCCTCTCCTTCTATTTCTCAGAGGGTTCCATTTTCTAACCATTTCAGGCAATCTTCCAGGAGGCATTCGACGTGCATGTCCATACCATATTAACTTCTTCTTCAAAACATCTTTCGTCACGCTCTCCGTCATTTCCATTTTCCTTCTTATAGCTTCATTTCTGACGCGATCTGCCCTGGTTTTCTGGACACACCTCCTCCAGTAGTCCATCTCAACTACATTTAATGTACCCCTAATACTTTAGTAAGGAACCATGTTTCTGCGCCATATGTGAGGATACTTTCAATCAATGATTGAAAAATCCGTTTCTTATTCTTTTGGGATAAGGTCATGCTCCACAAAACCGGATGCAAGATGCGAATTGCCTTCGTTTCCATTCCACATCTGCTCTGTATTTCTCTTTTACATCCTCCTACCATACCCAGAATGGAGCCTAAATATTTAAATTCTTCTACCTGTTTACATTTTGCTCCTTCTATCCAGAGATCCTCCTCACTGTTTTTTGCAACGGTAATATACAGTCTACCCAACAAACACTATCAACGTAATCAGCTCTCCTAGTTGTGAATAATGTAACTATTATACCAAACGATCATACAATGTTTGACCACATCATAAAATAGTCATGTGTTTAGTTAATTAAACTATCTAACGATCTCTGGCATTGATTTGATTACACAATATAGTATTATGTTCAACAAACAGTGTAATATTTCAAGAAATGCCACAATATCATGAAATCATTGGTTACTTCATAGTATATGTATAATACTATATAGAATATATATATTCTTTACGACATTAACCTTATACATGGTTTGAATATCATCTAAAAAATTAATGGTATAGCAAACTTACTAAAAGATAAGCTACAAAAAAATATCATCACCTAATTGCCTAAATACCTATTTCTTAATTATTTTTTATTTTTATTTACCTTTATTACTTTTGTCATTTATTATTTTTTAATTTGTTTGTTTTACTGTATTTATTTATTTTTTATTGTACTGATAGCTATCGTTTTTTTCCCCTCTTATTGATTCAAAGTTTTATTTTTTTAGAATTATGTTTTATATTTTCCGCCCCTTTTTCTTCTTGGTTCATTTTCTAAACACCTCCAAGAGGATGGAGGTTTTCAGCAAGTCATTACACCCCTTCCATTGATCTTAATTTTTTTTCATTGTTTGTCTCTTTTCTAGGCTAACAACAATCTATAAATTGATTTTTTTTTTTTTTTTTAAATATCTTATACAACTTCATATTCCTTAACCTTTCATTTCGCTTATTATTGTGTTAAACATAATGTCCCCTCTCGCCTTTCTATCGCACCCTTCACCTTATGTTATATACATTTGTACTTTAATTTATTTTATTTGTTGATTTCTGTTAACATTTTGTCACATTCAGTTTTTTTTATTTAAAGCAATGAAGGAGACAGGTGCAAGAGATGTCAAAACGACAGCACTCTAAATAATTTTTTTTCACTTGGTCCTTTTGTTTTTCCTTTTTAATTGCTTCTGACTGCATCCCAAACCTTCAGAAAAAAATACCTAATTTATATTTGCAATAAATGGAAAAAAAAATATATAAAAGCAAGTGATTTTTTTCTTTTATCTAAAATATGCATTTTTTTATGTAGGGAAGGGGAGGATGGTAAATTTAATATAAAATGGTATAAGAAGATATGATTCACAGCATTGCCCTTTTTTCAGAATCGACGATTATATTTTCATAAATGAGCCACTTTGAGTCGAAAAGATGGATTCGGACCCGTTAATAAATGATACAATCCCAACGACTTCCAACTCAACTTTTCTTTTGTCGAAGTAGGCTAAGGGAGTTAATTGCAGTTCAAAGTGAAGTCAGAGGCCGGGGCCTTCTGAAAGGTTTATTGGTTTGGTTGTTAGGCCTCTTCCTCCCAGTTCCTTCAAATACCTCCTGCCTTTTTGGAATATTTATTTGAACACGAGTAAAGCCATTCTCTTCCCTATAATTGCTCATAAATTACAAAAAAAACTATGACAATTAACAAACTATATAAATAAAAACAAACTTTGTCTCAAAAATTGGCTAACTAATATTAACTTGGTAATATTAAAAAAAAACTATATGAATAAGAAATTATGATTAATTAAAGTAATCAATTAAAGAGTGATTTTTTTTTTGTCTTTATTTTTGGATTCACATTTTTTTTTTAATTTTAAGCTATTTATTTATATTTACAACAGCATCTAATATACAACAAGTAATTTCGAGGCTAATGAATACAATGGCATGTAAATAACTTGTGAAGAACTACTCACTAGTAGCACTTCAATAGAAGTTTTAGATTAGAAGGTCTCTCGGCCATCATCTTTTCAGACATCTCGGTGTGTTACCAGAAATCTAGTTCAGAGACTAATGGATTCGAGTGGGTATGGATTTTACAAAGGATTTTGGATTGAAACGATTGGATACGAGAAGAATTATTGTAGAAGGTTTAGTGAAGAGCCAAAGCTCTACTCCGCAGGTCTAAATGGGTCTAATTACAATTGTGAAAATGGGCCTTTTGTTATTTTTTGGCAATTTCAAAAATTTTGTTTTAATTATTAATCTTCAATTTCATAATATTATAAACGTGATATTTCTGAACTCAAAATTAAAGTTCAGCAAATTTTGAAATATTTGGAAATGAATACGTCAATGTATACCACCTCTTTCTGGAATCCTCCAAGGTGTCTCAAAAGAAGATGGCCAAGAGACTTCCTAATGTAGAATTGTTAATTAGGTGTCGCTAGTGAGTGGTTCTTTACGTGTTATTGGCAAGTCATTGCAATAATTTCCTCAAATTTACTTATTGTATATATTTATACAGTTGTAAATATAAATAAATATTAAAAAAAAATTATAATATTCTTATTGGTAACTTTAATTATTTAAAGTAGCTCTCCTGAGTAACCAATTATTCATCGTACAGACACATGAGATTACTTCAGTTTTCTTTTTTTCTTCAATGATTTATCCTTTCCCATTCCAATGATGACAAACCATCAATTTTCCCAAATCATAATAGTACAGACAGCAGGAGACTTCTTCAGGCCGAAATGAGTCACTCGAAAGATTCTGTCCGTATCGACTGCTCACCGCAAAACCGCAGTCAGTGGGTTATACCTCCGCGCCGTTGAACAAAAAACTGAACACTCCACCATCAAAATAAATAAAATGTAAGACTCAGACATTACTCACTTTTCCACCGACTATCAATTCTTTAAATCTAATCTTTAATTTATATATAAATGTGAAATTATAGGTTTCTCTAGAACCAATATAAGCCACATTCCTAAAATAAGAACTATCTATGACCTATGTGAGAAACGACATAAATTGAATAAATTTATATTTTACCTTTAAAATAAAATACATTTCAGAAAGATAAATATTTAAAATTGTAATTTGATTTAAATTTGGGTTTAAATTATTTATTGATATTTACAACTTTCTATTATTTATAACTACATCGAGTAAATAAATGGAAAGTTGTTAAAGTGGGATGACAATAACCCGTAAAGAACTACTCATCAGTAGCACCTCAATAAATATTTTACACTAAAGGATTCTTAGGCCATCTTATTTTTAGAGGCCCGGTTTTCGGGAACCAAGTTGAGAGATTGGTGGATTTAAGTGGTTATTGAGTTTACTACAAAAGGATAGTTATCTCGTAAGGGATCAATAAGCAACATATGAAACATTGAGATATTCATGGATAATTACAATTACGAAGGATCTTAGATTGTAAGGATTGGATACGAGAAAAATTGGAAGGTATAGTGGAACCCCAAAGCTCAACTCCAAATGCGTAAACCTGCTGAGTAACTGTCATTTAAACGAGTCTTTTGTACTTTATTAGAAGCCTAGAACGTTTGTTTAATGAAAGTTGAAGAAGTCAAAAACGACTAACAGTTTCTTGGCGTTTATCCAGGTGGAGTCATAAGTAGCGGATTTTCTCAACAGTGATTAATGAAGCATTATTAAAGGGTATTGTTAGACAGAAAGTTGTAGGTTTAGGCCCAAAGTTATGTTATTTGACGAGATTAGACTTAAATTTATACCATATTCTCATCCCCAAGGTTTTATTGGATCAGCACCTTCTTCCTTCTACTCCAGTCCAATCCTCGTTGCTTCGCGCATATTTTCATCCAATGCAATCCGAGGTCTTCCTATAGGTCTTCATCCCGATCATTACATTGTTGTATAGATTTATTGTGCGGGAATGCTAAACCCATTTTAATTTATTTTCTTCTATCATGATTGATTGCATAGCAAGGATTCCTAGTCTTAAATTTTTAAAATTGATACGTATAATCCGTCTACCAAAGTGCTGTTGTTTTGAATTTTGATTCTGATTTTTTTTTTTTTAGCTGGTGATGAATGCATAACATACGAAACTAGTTTTCAAATAAAATAATTCCAAAAAAACTGTAAATGTGTAATTAAACATGTAATCGTTAGATTCTTGCACATCTCAAAACAGTAAATTTAAGTGTCTTGTGAAAAGGACTAAACGGGAAAAGAGAGTGTCCTTTTAAAAAAAAGTAAAATTTAATTCAATTTTCAAAAGGACGAAAATTAAATCTTGGGGAAACATTTGACGAGTACGTCCTTCGGCCGTCAAAATCGTCAGATCCTGGCGGGTCTGAAACTTGTATCCTGCAAACAAGTCCTATGCATAAAGCCCAGAGTCTGAAAGATACTAGTTTCAAATCTGCTTATACAACGTTTTTTAAAGGTCGCAAGATAGTCCACCATTGTGGTATTTTTGAAAATTGAATTAATTATTACGTTTTTAAGAAGAACAATCTTTCTTCCCGTTTAATCCTTTGGATTGAGGTTCTTTTGTAAGTGTCTACCACATGGATACTTCTAAACTGTCATGGGTGCCTCAATTAATTTATATATTAATTGTTCTCAACACAAAATTATTTTGCACTGCTTATTCAACAATTTCTATCCTGTGCATTTATGTATTTTTGTGTGTCGATAAATACATATATAAAAATTTTTGTCTCGCATTTAAATTTATATGTCTTTTGTTGCATAACCTCCCGACTCCTTTATCTGCAATCAACGCAGCCAAACAATGAACCGTTAACAAAGCTTTAATGCCATTCTCAGGGAGCGATTCGTCCCAAATTGAGTATTATGTTTCCTTAATTTAACGAACTGAGTCTCTTTTTCCTTGTATCGCTGGAACAAACCCATCACATCGATCACACTTTTCATCACTAAGGTTCATTTTTGATGGTCCCTCAAAAATAAAAACCATTTCGAAGATAATAAATAACTTTAAATCTCAGTGTCACCTAATAATAAAAAAAATATATATATATATATATATATATATATATATATATATATATATATATATATATATATATATATATATATATAAATAGATATAATGATAAAAGTATAGTTGACTGGTATGATGAATAGAGAAGATGATGAGGGATGCAGTCAAAGAGGAACACCACCATTAGACTTGGTGTTCCTCTTTATTTTTAAACTATTCATTGATATTTACAAGAACTACTCAGTAGTATCAGTTCAATAGAAAATATACATGGCCTCTCGGCCATCTAATTTTTCAGACGCCTTGGAGGATTATTGGGAATTGAGTATTAAGCAAGTTGGGAAACTAGTATATTCGAGTGGGTATGTAGTTCAGTATGACAAGTATCTGGTTTTTTTTTTTTTTTTTTTTTTTGGCAAATTACTGATTAAGGGTAATTAAGCAAATTACTAGTATGACAATGGCATCATTAATTTCTACGACCAAAAATATATCGAAAATGACATCAAATTCGATCACCTAGCAAAATTTTAATTTTTTGAAAATTTTCTAGATTTTTGATAAATCGCACCGCAACATAGGTTGGCAACCACCGCTTTTCAGTTATTCTGATCATAATGAACGACTTTCAAAAGATAAAACGCGTCCAACAATATTGCATACTCATGCACAGTTACTCCCTCGTCTAGAAGGGTAGAGGCTATTTGTGGAATTTGCTTGGATTTATTATTTTTGACACCTTCTTGAAGGTTTGTAGTATAAGATTGGAGCGATTGAGATGCAATGAAAGGATTATTTACTGATAACACATATGTGTCATAAGTGTACGCGGTGAGGACGATGAAAAAAAAAAATTCAATGTTGAACCCATTTTGAAACCCAGTGATGCCCGAGGTTGCAGGCCTGAGATGAAATGAGAATACAATCGACGATTATTGGTTGTGGACTGAGTTGTTGCGAAGTATTCAACATTAACAAGCGATAGTGAATAGGGCGAACCAGGAACCACATCGCGATTGTTAATTGAACTTGGGACAATCAATTCGGTGGAGAAGTGTAAGGTTGTTGGTTGCTGGATGTGGTTTCCCTTTGATCTCCATTACTGCATTAGCACCGCTACTTCAAATGCTGTTCATTAACTAATAGTACCATTCATCTTGATTAAATAAACAATATTATATATTTTCTTTCAATAATCGATCCAATTTCTGCATCAGGATAGAAATAATAATAATAATTTAACAGTAAAAATACCGACGTATCATGAATAATTTTCTAACCTACAAGAATAAAATGACAAGAAACTCCAACTTTTACTAGAAAAACGCTAAAAGCTTCTAATAAATTAAAAAAGACTCACTTAGGCTAGTTGCACACACACCGACTTTTTGCCGGGCGGCAAAATGCCGGTGAGTTGCCGGCGCCTGCCACTGCATTATAATTACTGTTTTATGCACTACAATTACAAAAGCTACTACTTGTTTGAGTTACTAAATCGAATGAAACAATATCAATTTGTTAATCAGAAATTGTTAGGCTAGTTGCACACACACCGACTTTTTATCGGCCGGCAAAAACCGACCGATATTTTGCCGGTGCTAGTGCTTGCACACTCACCGGTTTTTTACGGTAGAATTATAATTTTATTTTATTCCTGACTTTTCGACCTAAAACATTTAACAGTTTCTGATTAACAAATTGATATTGTTTCATTCGATTCAGTAACTCAAACAAGTAGTACCTTTTGTAATCATAGTGCATACAACAGTAATTGTAATGCAGTGGCAGGCGCCGGTAACTCACCGGCAGTTTGCCGCCCGGCAAAAAGTCGGTGTGTGTGCAAGGTTACTATTTGGCATGTCGTTCACTATTGAAATTTGGACGACCGGTAAAAAACCGGCCGTCCAAAACCGTTGTGTGTGCAACTAGCCTTACATGACAGTTATTACACATATTTGGACATACGGAGCTGAGCTTTGGGGCTCCTTTCTTCTCGTTAATTCTTCTCGTTTCCAATCCTTACAATCCAAAATCCTTCGAAAAATCCTTAATGCTCCTTACTTTGACACAAATATACTTATCCATAAAGACCTTAATGTTCCATATGTTGCCGAATCAGCCGAAACCAGATACAATCGAAACCAGATCTTAATACAATAAGCTTACATACTTACCAACTCCACTAATCTCCCAACTTGCTTCACATTCGATTCCTGATAACCCACCGAGGCGTCTGGAAAGAAGATGGCCAAGAGACCTTCTAGTTTAGTTTTTATTAAATTGATACTAATAAGTAGTTCTTCACAAGTGGTTTACATGTCATTATAATAATTTTCCTCAAATTTACTTGATGTATAATGTATACAATTTAAATATCAATAAATAAGGTTACAAATATATATTTATTTAAAAGTGACCATTAGATACAAATTAAAGTTATATATTATCTTTTCTTTTTTTTTTTTTTTTTTTTTTATGGACCAGTTAAAATAAACCTTAGTGATGAAAAGTGTAATCGATATAATGGGTTTGTTCGGAAAACAAAAAAAAAATAAAAAAAAAATTTCTAATCACAATTTCTAGGTAAAAAAAAATAAGAGAGGTGTAGATATTGAAAAAATTCTTGTGATATATTTTTTAATAAAAGTAGGAAAGTCGATAAATGAAAGCAAAGTAATGAATTTTTTTTTTTTTTTTTTTTTCAACTTCTGCCAAACATTCCGAAACGTTTACATTTATTTATGCATTTATATCCATGCATTCAAAATTGATTACTTTCGTCCAGCCTGTGAGATATGGAAGGTGATTGATTCACTTTCCCATTGTATTTAATTAAACATTTAAATATTACCAGAAAATGTTTAAATTTGGTCATTTTGTAGCCAAATTTTTATTGTACGAATCTTTTCCTACTCCAAAGATATCCATGCTTGCTACATTTAACAAGATCAATCTTCCAACCTTTGCAAAATGGTAAATTAAATTTATATTGACAAAATTTAACCATAAATATGTCTTAACAATTAAGTCCAACGCAACTTGAGTACTTTTTACCCTCTTTTTGTTAAACAGGGAACCAGGAATACCCTCCGTGGATGGATCAGGGACCTACTTTCAATAGGCTGTACTCCAAACATCCAGGCGTAGCTAACTTCTGCTAAGCGGGCCATTCTCCAGTTGAAGACAAAGCTGTCGCCACCAACGAGATGAAGCGAACT
Organism: Euschistus heros; assembly: GCA_003667255.2. NCBI lineage: Eukaryota > Metazoa > Arthropoda > Insecta > Hemiptera > Pentatomidae > Euschistus > Euschistus heros. Next base: position 804,919 of record RCWM02000375.1, on the reverse strand, counting down.
CAGAACCCACTCTAGAATTTGTATAGCCAGGAAGAGCGCAGGAATACCGTGTACAATAAAACACAAGTTCGTTTCACGTTCTCGCACTCTCAACTTCTTGTTAACACACACCATTATCGAAATTTCAATCTGTGTTTCAAACATACGAAGAGGGAGCTTTCGTATTAAGAAAAACAGACGTCATTGAATTTGAGACTAAAAAAAATCTTTTCAGAATTCATAACATAATTTATTTTAAAACAAGATGGAAATTAACAACGAAATTAAAAAGTTAGCAACAAAAGCATATACACTAACTTCTGCATAAAATAAATAACCAACGAACACAGATGGATGTACTGCATACAAAAAACTTAATTTCTCTCTGACTAGGAAATAATAAATCTTGACAATGACTATCTATAATCTAATGCGTTTCCCATTTTACATTTTAGAATTAAAAGAATCTTAAATTCATATATTTTTCTTAAAAATAAATTTATTGGAATTTAAAACTGTACAAATATATACATCAAGTAAACGATTACAATAACATGTAAAAACTTGAAATGAACTACTTATCAGTAGCACTTCAATAAAAATTCTACACTAGAAGATCTCTAGGCCATCTGCTTTTCAGACGCCTCGGATGAATATGGGGAATAGAGTGGGAAGAAAGTTGAGAAACTAATGGATTTGAATGGTTATGGAGCTTACTATCAAAAGATAGGTATCTGGTTTAGGCTAAGTCAGCAACATATGGAACATTATGGTCTTTATGGATAAGTTTATTGGCGAAAAAGTAAGGGGCATTTAGTATTTTTCGAAGGATTTTGGACTGTAAGGATTGGATACGAGATGATTTGAATGTTTAGTAGAACCCCAAGCTCAACTCAGTACGTCCAAATAGGTCTAATCACAGTCATACAAAAAGTCTTTTGTAATGAATTGGGAGCTTTGATCGTTTGTCTAGTAAATGTTGAAGTAGTCTGTAACGACGAGCAGTTTCTTGTCGCTTTAGTCTTGTATGTGGATTCCAAGTAAGACGTTTGTCCAAGTGCAGATCTGTTCAACGGGAATTAGTGGAATATCCTTGAAGAATAATGTAGGAGAGGAAGTCGTAGGTTTACGATGAAAAAACCATAATTAAATATAATTACAATCAATGATTATTCGAAATAACCCCCAGCCAAAAGACATATTCACGTCAAAAGCTTCTGTTACTAGGTAAACGGTTATGAAAGGAGATTTGACAGAAATCACGCTCAACCGTCAGATTATTTCTCCAATTAAAAACAAACACTTTATAGAGGCAAGATGTGCCCAAGCAGGGTCTCCCAGCCTCAATGTTGATCCACGGCTAAAATAACTGAAAATAAATTTTCTGCTTTCAGGCGGACTCGAACTATACTCCGGGAACTTGGTAGTTGCTACCCACAGAGCTCCTGCGCCTCATTACTGCAGATAAGTTTAGGCTACATTACAAAAAACTTGTAAAAGGGGCCGCCTCTTTCGTCACGGAAAATATCGGAGACTGCGAGGAACCTGGGTGAGTGATCTACTTGAAAAAAGAAAAGAGATAGTTTATGGAACATAAACTTACTCATAAAACCCCAAAATACGTTTTTATGATATGACTGCCACCTTTTATCATTTTTTTTTATTTAATTTCCTTCCACTGCGTCTCTTCATAACGGGTTTTTTTTTCCCGGCTGGGAAGATGAAGGAGGTAAATTAATAGCTCAGTATTCTCCTCTAACCAGCTTTATTCGAACCTAAAATCGTCAGTAGATTTGGTTGCCAGAGTAATGCAGTTTTTCTTTTTCATTTATATTCGTTACCATTAGACTACACCCGGCTCTAAGAAATACTACTGATACAGTAGGAACAGGAAAATAGCTAAGAAGTGGGTCTTAATGATGTGATTTCTATTGATGTTGCAAAACCATTCCATATATATTGCTCGATCCGCGTTCATCAACTTAGTGAATATGAGATCCCTACTATGCATACTTATATTGGTATTATAACCTACCCTCGTCCAAAGACCTCTTCCCATCATTAAGGATTTCTCTGAAAATCCTTATATAACTATTTCCTTGAAGGCTGTTTTATTGAGTTTATTGAAAATAATACATTTCTTCACCAACTTAATTATCAATTTGCTGCATACAGAAATTATTCAATTATCTTTGAAAAAATATATATTGCTCATTAGCCGCTATTAACCTATAAATGACTAAATTACTATTCAAATATAAGAGTAAATGTCGTCGATGCAAATCCACAGTATCTAAGACTTAATCAAATACTTTGCATAAAAGACTGTTTGACAGGGTTATTCCTTCCCTTTACAGAGCGAATTCAGATATGAGAGTTTCCTATAAAATGCCTTATCCCTGAAGCAATTGCTGAAGTAAAACAAATCTGATTCTTTGAATTTGTAGCGAATGTATAATCAGTAGATGGGTGTTATTCTCAAAGGTTCTTTAAACTCTTATCTTCCTCTCGTCAATATTGACGAACTTGGTATTGCCACAGTGTTCAGGCAATATTGCCGGATACTCCCGAGTGTTGGTGGAACTGCCAAGAGTTTCATATTGCAGAATGTTGACCAGCTCTCGACAATCGTATTACCTGTGTTGTCCAAAAGTTTGGAAAATTATTGCTGAGTTTCAGCAACTTTTATCGGGTGTGAGGTGAATAAAGAGGAGGAAGTGAATCTCTGAGGGGGTGGGTGGTATACTACCTACTGCCTTTAGAAAATAAATATATATTTAACAACAGATTTACCATAATTTATTTTATTTTTTTTAATTATTTTATCAACAGAAATTTACAGTTGTATTAAATAATTTTAAATTGATTTTTTCTTTATATATTAAATATTTTGTTTAACATATTCCACTAACTGTTTATATTTTTAACTAGTGTTGATAAATTAAATAAATTCGTAAAATTGATGCAGTAAAACTTCCAAGACCACCAGCACCTCATACCGCTTTTGGTGACTACACTTTTGATAGTGTTTATGGTTTTCAGTATCTTGGACCACTAATCAAATCGGAACCAGCTCAGAAGTACCGAAAAGAATATTAGCCACCAATAAGTGTTATGGCCAAAACATTAAGAAATCGTATATTATCGAGAAAGACCAAAGCTACGCTTTACAAAACACTTATTAGGCCTGTCTTAACTTATGCTTCAGAAACCAGGCCTTTGTTGAAATCTGATGCTAACCGTCTACTGCTCTTTGATAGGAAAACGTTAAGAAGAATGTTTGGAGCGGTAAGAGTGGATGACCAGCTAAGGCTTAGGCATAATGCAGAGCTGTACCAGATTTATCAGGAGACTAATGTGGTACATACAAGAATTTCCAGGCTAAGATGAGCTGGACATGTGACTAGGATAAACAACGATGCTACTCAGAAGAATTATAACTGAATATAATAGTACCGAAATTAATAACTAAATAAAACTGGGTTAGACAAATAATACCCTCAATTCTAGGAAAGTTGAAAGAGTTTTGGATAACACATCCGTCTAAATTATTACAGGTAAAGCCCAAATGCTTCGACAAGTTGCAGAAGCTCCAGATAAAAGGAAAAAATATTATGACGTTTGAGATCAGAATTATCCCATTCTCTATTGTGAATTCTCCCATGGTAACCTTCTCTGTAGCTTATTACAATAATATTATAATATTACTGTCAACTGTCAAGAATCCAGAACGGTAAAACTCATACTTGTCGGCTGTCAGCAGTTTTCAGTCTTTAGGAAAAGTCTAAAAATGACATCAATACTAGAAAAAGGTTCTGTAGGACAATGAAAAAACAGTGAGGCCCTCACTGGAATTTTTAAAAGTCGTCAAGTTTAATGGACGAATGTAGAAATAAATATTGTAGACTGACTGCATTGAATATATATATACAATCAAATCACTGCATACAAGACCTCGTCTTTCCGATCTCTATACATCTCTACATACATACATACATACATCTCTGTCTATCCGACAGAAGTACTGCATTCCAACGTCCCTTCCTTGTCCGATCCTCTATTATTTGGAATTCCCCCACTGAATTCGCAATCGGAACCTTTAAAACACCAGCATTTTTCATCATCTTCTTTCTCTCCAACCTACGCTCTCTAATAATATGGATGTATGTACCATGTATGTAATCATGTAATTTAATCACAAAGTCTGTCAGATATAAAACATTAGCATAAATTATAGTTTGATTATAATAATGTTTTAATTTTTTGTGTTGATAATGTTTGATTTTCTATCTTTTCTTTTTCATTATCATTTTTATATTTTTTTTAGTGTGTTTTTTTGTATGTCTTTTTTTCAGAAATTTTGTTTGAAATATCAACTCCTATATTCTTTATATATTTTTTATATCATTTTTCTCTCATACATATTTGTATTTACTTTTAACTATGTTGTTTTATTTTAAAAGCTCTCGGCCAGTTATGATTCTACTTTGTATTATGTAATCTTATTCTCAATGGACTTAAGAATTCTGTCACAGAATAAAGTTGTTTTGTTTTTTTCAATTCTATTCTATATATTACAAAAATTTAAATATATTTCTAGAAAAAACAAATATAATAAAAATAAAAAAAAAACACATAAAAATAAAATAATTAATGGTTGGATTTAAAATGTAGCCAGTCAACCAACTCTGTATCCTGTATTTTTTTTTAAACTAAAATCCAAAGAGCACGATAAAATGACATGAATTCATGAATAAAATATCTTGAAAATTTTTAGGTTAGAAAAATAGGGAAACGAACCATTGAACCGAAACAAGAGATATCGACAAATACCAGTCACCATTGTACACAACAGCTTATCTCTGAGCGAGGTTCAAATCACAATACTGCAGTCGTCAACAAGAGGTCAGCGATGAAGGGCTACAGCAACGCAGCGGACTTCGTCCTCGAAAAGATATCGTCCAATGTGGATCATGTAGCACAGGTATATAATGTATATACATACATACATACTATAGAAGGTTAACGTTTCATATATAGTACATAATATTACAGTAAAAGGCAAAAATTTCACAAAATTTATTTTTTTTCATTTTCTCGGCTAAAAGTCGCATTCTTTTTAGTGTGTTTAACAAGGAAATATGAAACTGCCTAGTTAATATAAAATATAATATAAATGTAAAAAAAAAAATAAGAAAAATATTAACAAAACAAAATACTGCAGTATTTAATAATATTATCAAGCAATTTTAAATTAATAAAGCTCACATCCACGTTTTGCATTCAAATTCTTGAATTACATTTAATTAATTCCTTGGAAATATGTCCCATCTAATACGAAACTGTAATTAATCATATTTTAAAATTTTATTACTTTAATATTTTTTACTAATAACGAGGTGTATTCACAAAAGAGTTACGATGATAATTTAGTATTTAATATTATGAATAAAACTTTAATATTTCTCCCTGTTATTTTAGAAAAAATATTTATAAAACTATGTACATAAATAAAAACATTATTTTATTATTTTTATTTTTTTTTTTTTTTTTTTTTTTAACAACTTAAAGAAATAATCATACGACAGCTAAATACTTCCTATTGAATAAAATTTCTAAAATATCACGAAAAATTTCCAATATTAGGCTATTAAAAAAAAAAAAAAATCAGATGTTCGAGGTAAAACTATTATTTATTTTAATAAGAGATTTTTTTTAAATAATTATAATTATCGCAAATAAAATAAAAATATTCTTTGCTTGGCTTGACTTACAGTTTTTCATAGTCATTCATTATCTAAACTAATTGTAAGATATTAGGTAAATTAAATGTTTTGAAATAAGAATAGTGAGTAAAATAACCAATGACGTATAAATGCAATGGACGAACGTATGGCAACGGATATAATAAAACCAGTTGTTTGTTTACTTTATGTTTTCATAAAAAAAATTTTTTTGCACACTTGCTATAATAAAAATTGTTGCGCCCTCCAAAATTTTGGAAACAATTTCAGTTAATGTCTGATACTGCAATTTCTTCAATGACCTACAATATCATCATGTTCGCAGCACAAAAACAATTTTTTTTTTATATAATTTATTTTATTTCTTTTAATTTATTAATTTTTTAAAAAAAAAAAAAAAAAAAAAAAAAAACCGTACCACTTACAACCCATTCTCGGGTTCAAGGTATGTACTGTTTCTAAGCCAACGGTTGTGAAAGGAGGTGATTTGGCCAAATGACATCTAATTAAGTCATTTTTTTTTTTTTTTTCTGCCTTCAGATAAATAAAAAAGCTTTTTATAAATGAAAAAATAAATTAAAAAACCATTTTTAATGAAAAAACGAATGTTGCTCACAATAAATAAAAAAATATACAGAAGGATTTATTAGTCGGCAGGACCGGGTGTAAAATGTACATATAAATGAATGAGATTAGATTTATTCATTTTTTTTTTATTACTATATTATTATTCTACTGTTTTTGCATAATATAAAATGTAACTACTAAAAAATTGTATATAATATTTTCTAAAATAAAAGAAATATTTATATCATATTGTATAAATTAATTTTAAAAAACTTTAGGGATTGCAGAAAAACAAAACAATAATATAGTTTTAAATTCTTTTATATTTTATTAAAGCAGTGTGGACGTTAAGAGTGAAATAAAAACTATATTACACCAACTTCACTGGAAAACAAAATTTTTAGGAATATTTTTTGAAAAATTATGAAAATTTGAAATTCATTTAAAATCCCTGAATATTTAATTGCATTAATCAATAAAACAATGAATAAGAAATTTTTTAAAATAATCCCTCGGAATATTAACCAATTTAAATATATAAAAGTATTTATTTAGCGAAGTATAGCATTAGGATAGGTTTTGCTCATCTATTTTAACTTGAGCTAATAAGGACCAAAGTAAGAAAACAAACAAATAAATATTCATTCAGATTATTCAATCTAAAATACGAGATAATTATCTTTTTTTATTTTAATTTTTTTTTTTTTCAAAAATTCTATAATATCTAGTCAATAATTTATCGATTATAAAACATATCTGTAGTCCTGATAAGTGTTACGCAAATGAAAATAATGACGCAAAACAAAAAAATCTATTTGAGTTTTTTAAACACTTCGAATCATTAAAATCCAAACCCTCGCCATTGAACATAAATAACCTTCATAAAACGAAATTAATCAAGCTATCTGGATTTTTTTTATCATAGATAAAAATAAAAAAATAAAAATAATAATAATAATAAAACTAGATTCCTTCCTATAAAAACTTTTAAATCCATTTCAACTGTGAAAATTTAATTCTTCTGATACTTCCTTTATGTAAAGAAAATATGTTATTTTTTTCTAAAATTTTAACTGTACGAAATAAATTCATCAAGTAAATGTGTTGATAAATATTACAATAACACGTCGTAACTTGAAAAGAACTACTCATGAGTAGGACTTCAATAAAAATTCTAGGGTCTGTTTCGGAAGAGGGAAGCCAATAATTTTTATTATTTCAAGTAACCGTTATTATTTCATTAAAATAACTCTGACTTAATAAAATATTAAAACGTATGATGCGACAAATTTGTAGCTTAACCTTTCCATTTGTACCATTTTTTTTTTTATTGTTTCGTTTCGGTTCAGTAATGAATATTTTTGAGTTAAATGAGCTTGTCAAGAATGAGGAAGCTGCTCTTAAGTTTCTACAGACCAAGGGATATTAAAACAGTACGAAGGTATGCATGGGGGATATTTTTGAGTTATGCGAGATACGAAAGTGTTTTCTTTATGCTGTACCATGGAGAACCTCTGAAATGTTGACCTCATGCATAAAAGCGGCAATCAGGCTAAGAAAGACGATTCAGATTGCTGGAGAGCCTACAAAGGACTGAAGGAATTGAAGGATATAAGATTGAAGTATTACGTTGTTAATCATTCAAAAAACTTTGTAGACATGATCACTGGTGCTCACAACCAGAGGGTCGAATCGTTTTAGGCCTAGGACAAACGAAGAAACAAGAGAGAATGCGGAACTAGTAGGAGCATACCTGATTCTTATCTATGCGGATTTATATGGAGGCGTGGGTATGAGAAGGAGTGCTTTTTTGAGCGGATCGTAGAACACCGCTAATTTTCGTCTTTAGGAGTAATGTATATTTTTTTGATGTTACATAATATATTATTATGTTCGGATATTTTATTTCTTGAGGTTATTTGAAAAAATACATATGTTTCTAAAATGTATTTTCTTAACTATGTAACATTTATTTATCAAAAAATCACTGGCTTCCCCAATCCGAAACAGACCCAAATTCTACGCCAGAAGGTCTCTGAACCATCTTCTTTTCAGACGCTTCGGAGGATTATCGGGAATGATGTAGGAAGCAAGTTGAGAAATTAGAGGATTTGAGTAGTTATGGAGTTTACTATGAAAGAATAGGTATCTGGCTTGGCTAAATCAGCAACATATGGAATATCAAGATCTCTTTGGATACGTTTATTGCCCACAAAGTAAGGAGCATTGAGGATTTTTCGAAGGATTTTGGATGGTTTAGTGGAATAATGCTCTTTCATTTATTCTTTTATTAATTAGTTTATTTATTTGACAGAACTTTATTATATTTATGTATGTCACTGTATATTTAATTTTAGTAGTATACATTTGAATGATTGATTCAACATCCATATTGTCTTTAGGCAATTTGGATTAACAGCGGTTTTCAAAAAAAAAAAAAAATATATATTAGCAAACTGATGTACCTTAAAACATGTTTGTACAAGCCACTAACATCAAATAAAGCCGCTAGGGACGAAGCACTCAGTTAGAAGGGGCAGTCACGACCTATCGAACACTAATGGCATCATCTGTCCTGGCTTGGGGCGATTATCGCGCCGGCTGTGGCCAATCCAACTTAGCTTATTGCGAATTTTGAGGGAACATGTTTTTTTAAAAAATGAAATGGGGTTAGCAAAGCGTTATTGTTGATACATTTCGAAATTACTGTAATCACTAAATTACATTCAACATTTATGCACTTATTAAAATTTGCAAACAATAAGATTCTATTGTTATTTAGATAAATTTACGTTTTCTGTTGTATTCTTAACATTTTTTGTGTTTTCATTACATATTCTATGTTATATTCACTATATAGAAAGCAATCATCTTTATTCTGGGACACCTTGTCCACTTAGAAGAACATGAAAGCGCAATCAAAAGGTATTATTGTCTGGTTGCGTACATATCAGAGAGCAGCTTCTGTAGGTCATAAGTTTTTTGTTCTCTTATTAATAGAGATTTACAACTGTATTTGAAAACACATCTAGTAAATATGCGGTATATAATATAATGACTTGATTAGAACTTCATAAGTTAGATAATTATAAATACATAAGGAAGAAATTAAAATAAAAAACTTATCTTTGAATTTTTATACTCATATATCATTACGTTAGTTCGGAAGATACCTGAGAAGGACAAATAAACAAATGGCTGAGTGGAGGTAACAGTTGACCAAAACTAAATTTTCGGGAAAAAGGCAAAAAACTATTTATTCTTTCCAGAAAAAATTGAAACAAACAAATGATTTTTTATGAGAAAACTTATGTTATAATAAATACTTGGTGGGATGTTCATTAAAACAAAATTCAAGCATGCAGGAGGAAGGAGGGTGGGAAGTATGAAAAAAAAAAAGTAAGGTTTTCTTTTTCCACGAATTGAAAATTAAGACTATTGTTTGCTCTTTTTAATTTTTTGACATAAAAAAAAAAATTCTTTGTGAATTAAATGTAAAAAATATAAATAAATAAAACATATTAGAAAAATACTAGAAAAAAATGATAGATAGCTTAATCTTTATCATCATACAGGTCTCTTGTGTTGTATTATAAAATAGATTGCCGTCAATAGTAATTTACAGGAACAGCTTGCGGACGTCCTCAAGTTTTTTCTCTTGGGTACTGTCTTTGGAATTTGTTGACAAATGTTAGCCACTATTGTTTAAAGTCCAGGATCTCTTTCAGCACTTGAAAACCCTTTAAATGACGCGGCTTTGAGCTTTGACTCTAAATTCGTAGGAGTGGGGACATCCTAAGTGAGGATGGAAAAGGAAATTTCATGAAATTGTTGCCGTTTTCCGCTAACCTAAAGCTTATCTTACTTTTTTGAAGCCTTTATTGAACGAAAAGTGTTTTGTTATTCCTTTCAATAGATGTGGTTTGGAATAGGGAACATTTTCCAGAGTAAAACACGATATCGACAAAAATATAGATTGTTCCAATCAGCCATTCAAATGATGCTTAAAGGAAGTAAGAAAAGCGTCAATTCAAGAATCGATCCAATGAAAAAACGGGTTGAGATCTAGTATTCAAATGATATATGGAAAAACGACGGGTAAGGATGTCGTAAATATACGAAGGTTTTTTGGACTTCAAAGATTGGAATACAAAGGTATCAAAGAGGTATTGCCGTCAAAAACTTGGATTAAACCACAATAACTCAAAATACCAGTTACTGATGTGAGAGCGCCTGGTAATCCTCAAAATTATTCTTATAAAATAATTCATTAATGTCTTCATTTCGAGCTCTGTGTATACTACATATTGTATATACTCATAGCCGACTTTTTTATATTCTGAAAATTTAATTTTATATATTTTTTATTTTCCAAATGCTTATAATTTTGAAAATTGAAAATAAATCAATAAACTGAAAACTTTAGTTATAAAAATATATAACTCCTCAATCTTCCTCCTTATGTTCATGAAACAAATCCCGATTTAAAGATAGATAATTATGAAAAATAAAAGTAAAAATTTAACTAAATTTCTTTTCAAGTCAGTTCTGCCCATTGTGATTCCCCCATTGTTTTAATCTTAATAGTTCTCTAGCAGGCACTAAGCCAACAGAAAGTGTATACCTCGCATTTTGTTGCCCTCAATTTAAAACCCTGCGGCTTTCAAGCATCCCTTAATTTATATGGTTCTTGAATGATGGTGAGATTTTTTGATCTTTTTTAATAAATTTCTTTGATTTAAACTGTTCCATAATATGTATAGCTTTTATATTAATATGTAATATTTATTTTTACACTAAATAATTTAAATTTATTATATTAGTTAAAAAGAGAGAGCTTATAGAATGAAAAACTGGATTGTAACATTTTTTGTCTATATAATTGTGACCATAATTTTAAGAAATAAAAACAAAAAGAAAATATATAATTATGTGCTAAATTTTATGATCATGGCGCGGGTATGTGAGAGAACAACGGTAGAGCATCACTTGATATCTAAAAGAGTTTTGTTGATAGATCTTTCATTTTTGTTATCTCATTAGATCTCTCTTGATCTTTCACTTAACGATTATTTTAGCTACATCACCGATTTCTTTTTTCACCATGTTTTGTATTAGTATATTATTGCGTCATTTAATTTCTTCACATTGTAATTCTTGTGATTCTTCACATTGTGATTCTTGATAACAGAACACCTAAATCTGTATGTAAAAACTCAGAAACAAAGGAGAGATTTCTGGTATTGACAATATGAGATGTTAGTATTTCTCTAATACGTAATCTTAGCTGATCCGAAAAGTTTGCATGTCTAAGCATAACAAAGCACGTTTTGGTAATTGATCAAGTTGTGTTTCAGTTTGCAAGATAATTAAAGACATCTTTAAGTATCGAATATAATTCTCTTGAACATAATGATCATTCTCCTTTTACCGTTACATGGCTTATAAGCTTACTTCTTCCTTATGTTTAATTTTTATTTTTAATAATCCTGATAAGTTTCATATGCTTCGGTGTGTGTATGTGGGGACGTAAACGGTAAAAAATAATTGAACGTTTAGAAGAAAAAAAAAGTAAATTTGGTAGAATTTTTGCCTGCCAATATATTTTAGTTATTAAAAAAATAAATAAAAAAATAATAAAATATCAATATTTTTTAACGAAATTTATATATAGCTAGGCAATACTACCTACTCATTATATGAAGGGTGTTAGGCAAGAAGGGGGAATGTCTAAAAAAATTGAAACAGATTTCATCGTCACCTGTTAGCTTGTTCCATGTACTATTACTTAAGGTAGTCTCATAGATGCTAGAAAGAGGATTTTCACAAGTTTTGGAGTATAAAAACCCGTCCCTAATGAGGAAGAATATAGACTTTGTAATTTTCTTTACCGCACATTCTCTCTTCTAGCCTAACACCCTCCATATTTTATTTTGTATTTTTCAAAGTAACATGTTCCTCAAGAAAGATTATTTTAAATTTTCACTGTTTATGTTTACCTCAATTAGATTAAAATATTTGTATGTGTTTCAACAGTATGGCTAATTTAATTCCTAATACACTTTGAAGTTCGAACCATGTAATTCATTTATCTACTTTTATAAGAATTAACACACTATATGAAGGATAATCTACTGCATTGCTTTTAAAATAAAAATTACATATATTTACAAATATTTTTTTATCTATAAGCCTTCACTGAATTAGGTCTACATATTAAAAACTATATTAAAATATTGGAAGGGATGGAGGAGAGAGAAGATCTACAACTTTTTGATTCAAATTTCAAAAGCAGTGGAATCGCCATCGGTTCTACTTTAAATCTCGTTAGGGTGGATATAGATTATTCCAGCCAAGAACCGCGTGGATGAGGGTTGTCATAAAACGAGAGAAAAAAAACTTTAGTTTTCCGACGAACTGCAAGGGCTGTTCGCTTCTGGGAAGAGCCAATTAGTAAAACGAATTACCCTTCAAGGGAAAGAACTAGAGATAACGGTTAGGACCGTGAGGTTGAATTATTGAATTTTATTTGACGAATAACTCGTGTCTCTTTTTTTTCTTTTTTTTTTTTATTCAATTTCCAGGCCACTTGTTCCATAAAATCTAGAGTCTCAGATATAAATGGAAATAGTCCTTAACATCTGTGATTTCCATTTCCAGATCGACTCCACAACCGGTAAGACCATCTCATTCGGTGATATCCGACAGATGGTGAATACGATATCCTGGAAGCTTCAATTGGCAGGTTGCGGGCCTGGATCGGTGGTGGCACTTTGCTCAGAGAACTGTCTGGAGTATGCCGCAGTACTGCTGGGGATTTTGAAAGCAGGAGCCGTTGCAGCTTTGTACCCTACTTCCCTGAGACCGAGTAAGCTTACTTAAATATTTTATGTACAAACAAACGCGCATTATATAATCACATCACTCTAAACAAATAAATACACTATATATATATATATATATATATATATATATATATATATAAAGAGAGAGAGAGAGAGAGAGAGAGAGAGAGAGAGAGAGAGAAAGAGAGAGAGAGTAAATAGATAGATGGATGGATAGATAGATAGATATTGTTTCGATGTTCCGATGAACAATATCTCAAACAGGATGTTTATCATCATAAATATAACTAAATCCCCTATAGTCCAGTCAATAAACACATTGTAGAGTGCAAGAAAAATGCGATTATTTTTAACTCAGTGCTTCGTTTGGAGTATTTAGAAGATGCATATAATAAACTAAAAGACCCCGCCCCGGGAGGTGAGCTAGTGGTGGGTAGGGAGAGAAGGTCCCATTTTTGGGTTTTCTGATATCTCGGGTTATTTGATATCTCGAAAACGGTGGGCTCTAGAAAAATATGTTTCAAAATAAAAATTAAGCTAATTAAATTTCCTATAACATTGATTTCATACATATGTGTTCAATTTACAACTGTTTTCGGGATATACGCTATTAAAAATCGATAATTTTCGAGGAAAAAAAAAATTATTTTTTTATCATTTTTTGTCACACATTTGCTTCTAGTTACTTCCATGATCGTTTCTCAGAAAAAATGTTTGGATCAAAGTTGTAGAGCATCAAATTTACTTTAATTCCATATACACGTTTCTGGCACTTGACGCAAATGTTTGACAAAAAGTGAGATAAACATTATTTTTTGTTCGAACATTATCGATTTTTAATGACGTATATCTCGAAAACCGTTGAAAGTTCGACAAATATGTATATTAAAAATTTTATAGGGAATTTAATTAGCTTTAATTTTGATTTTAGTATATCTTCCTAAAGTCCACCGTTTTCGAGTTATAATCGTTCGAGTTATACCATAAACTAAAAAATAGGACATTCTCCCCTCCTTCCACTGTAAGCTCCCCCCCTACCCCCCTGCCCCGGGGCGGAGACTTTTAGTGTGTTTACCTTCTAACTTCTCCTAACGAAGCTTTGAAGTCAAAAATGTTCACATATTCCATGCACTCTACATCCCTCATTTCAGCACTCATTGACTGGACTACTATAACTAACCCTACTAATAATCCAGACCAAACTGCTCCCACCACGCATTACTGGCAAACAAAATATCCATTCAAATTTGATTCTCTTAACACTATATACCATGAACAAAATAATTTTCAACTACATATAAAGGAAATGATATAACTTTAAAAATCACCCATTGCCCTTCACTGAGGTAGATATTAATATTCATACCATTAAAAGCTGTTAATATAAAAATACAGCGCAAATTATAGGCCCTAAAATTTTATTTTGTGATACATTTATTCTAAAACTTTAATCACGGTATTTTGTTCCAGTTCCAAGATATAAAACCTTATGCATCAATTGTTTCCTTAGAGAGATGATCAGTTATCAAATTAACCAGCAATATTTTAACAAACAAGACTATTTTTAAAACTATGCGGAGGCATGCCGCATCTCAGATAACTTTTCTTTAGATAACCTTATATTCCATATCTCCTAATTCTTCTGTCTTTTAAAATAACTACAAGCTATTTCTAGTCAAATCTATACCGTAAAACGGCGTGACTTTGCACCACTTTTGTTGAACTTCATTCTTTAACTAACTATCAATAATGTTTCAAATGCATATAATAAAATATTTGCTTTGAATAATTGACTTAAAATGCTGTTGATTCATAGCATAATTTTGGAATTCAAAATGTACAAAACTTATAATTAATTTTATTGTTTTTAAACTTTGGTGCAAAGTCAACCGGATACCCGTGACTTTGCACCACCACATTTTTTCAATTAAATAAGCATTAAAAACGTATTCTGGGGCAAAGTCAAAGCTTGATAGTAGTTATGAGATGCAAAGTCATTTCTTAAGTGTTTGGAGTTTTGCCTAGTGATATTTTTCTCTGTTTCTTAGGAACGATTGTGAATTACAATATTTTCATTGATATGAGAAACAAAATTGCACAATTTTTAAAGATTTATTGAGGAACGATAGAAAATACAAGAACATACCAACCAAATATTATATAATAAAAAAATAACGGCTTAAAACATGCCTAAATTACGTAAACAGCTATAATTTTGGTAAACAAAGAACAAAACTATACCTATAAAATAAATTGCACCCAGATTCTTAGAGAAACACGTTTGGAAAAATGCAATCTGCAATAGTTAGACAAAAATTGTTAAAATATAAAACGAACACTATGGTTTGAAAAAATTCAAAGCTATAACTAGGCAAAATTTTAACAGTCAATATACTTGCACATATATGACAAAAACCTTTTTTACAAAAAGCAAAACGCTATCCTAAATAATTTGGATTTCAGTCAGCCTATTAACTCCTTAACTTCAAAATATCCTCGTTTATTGATTTGTTTAGGAGGAGCAATGCTGCCTCACCATGCGCTATAATATACTTGGTGCAAAGTTATTCGTAATTCATATTAAAAAGGGGATTCTATTTTTTTTTCAAATACCATGATGAAATTTTGAGCAAAATTAATATCATGTATTTAAATCACAATAATTATAGAATAAAATTAATGCAAAACTTAATTGATTTGAGAAATATTTAGTTGTTGAAAGCACGACTTTATCCCACAAAGGAATCCCACCAGTTGAAACACTACAATCAACTAACTGTTATAAAACATGAGAGGTACTAGGATCAGCGTGAAAATTCCTGTCAGAACCAAATAGTGTGGTCTTAAGTAAGAAATATAAAATATCCCTCATTTAAACAACAGCAAAACACTTTTTCCTCAACTGAAACTTTTTAGTGAGTTTGGTGCAAAGTCAGGCCGTTTTACGGTACTAATAATTTATATCACTTCAAGCAATAATATATTTTCGTTTTATATAATAATTATAATATGACCACATTTTGATACAATATGATTTCAAAAATCTATAACTTATTCTCCGTTAAATCTGAGTTCACGAAACTAATTTCCCATTTGTTTATTCAGTCGTAAATTCTCAAGATATTTTCAAATTATGGGTCCGCCATCATTTAAAAAAAAAAAATAGATCACTATTCTCTGCTGAGAACTGAACGTTTTCAACATAGAAGAGAACATAACCCATGAAATTTTAAAACAAGGAAAATTTATGACAGTATACATCATTTAGGAGTGATTCATATTTTTACCGCTTCAAACTCCCCCTCCTGCCCCTCCCCCGGTGGATATAGTCACTTCAAAGATTAAAAGCTATCGACAAAAGATTATCCCTTGAAGAGCCATTAATCCTTCTAGGGAAATGGTAACCTCCCCCCCCCCCCTCCAGCCTTGTATCACCGCAACGCTATGATTCACAACAGTTGTAGAATTTATCGTCATATCAAAAATTTAAACTGAATTTTGATTTGATTTATACAATTCCAGTTTACCTTAAAACCGAAAATTAGGTATTACATATTTATTATACATTATAAATTAGGTTATATATATTATACTTGGCATTTATTTTTAATGGTCAATTTAGGAATGGTTAGGGTGTGTTAACTACATGCTTCATATGCCATATACAATTGGAAAAAAAATTCTGGTTATACCCATTATTAAGATACTTATTCTTTCTTTTTTTTTTTTTTTAAATTAAGTAGCTTAATTTGGATTTTTTTTTTTTTAACCCTTTTTCTGACAAAAACAGATGTACTTGGATTTTTTTTAAAGAATTCATTTGAAAAATAGAAGTTTAGCCTTCACAAATCAAGAAACGATTATCTATTCCGCCCACAATTTGTTTTAATTATTTTTATCGCCGTTCGTCAAAAAAGGGAACTGTGGTTCCCCTTGCCTGGTTACCGTCTAGGAAAATTAGGGAAAATAAACATTAAAATCTCATTAAACGTGTCATAAAATTGGAAACTATACCGAAAATAAACATCAGCTGCTTTCTGAGATTTTAGAAGGTAGAAATTCAGTCGATCAGCATCGCATTGGTATCAACTTAGAATCGATTCGAATTCCACATTAATTAAAAGAAAATTCTAAGAATAATAAACCAAAATCAAGAAAATATGACCCTAAAATGAAGAAATAAAAATAGATATTGGAAAAAGAATGAAAAACTTAGGCACAACTCGGACTTCCCTAGGCAAATTAAAATTAAAAAAATGAAAAGGCTATTGCTTACACGTCTGATAGGGACGTCTGATACTGGAAGTGATGTGGTACTGAAAGGACAGTTTCTGGTAGGAACTGCCAATTTTTGATCAGAGAAAAGTTGTTTTGTTGATGTGACATAGAGAACGTATACCTTCCTTTGGGAACGTCTGGAAATGTTCACCAATTGAAGTCTCATTGAAATTTCAACAGGCAATCATGAGTTATTCCATTGTGGCTTGCAAACGAAGAGCGAACAGGCTCCACTCCTGGATACAGATCCGACTCCAGCAAGGATGATCTGTCAGGCCACGTCAGCCCTTTCTTTTCCCTTTTCTCTTTTAGAGAAAATTGTCGCAAATTCGATACTCTCTTCTTTTCGATAGGCGTTTTATCTACATTTTTCTTTCTTTCTCAATCTTCATTTTCTAGAGGATCTTTTTCAAAGATTTTTATTCAGGCAAGAAGTAAAATCAATCGCTTTTTTTTTCAATACTGGTATCCAGGTGAACTGAGGTTCCCTTAGTAGATGTACTGGTAAGCTAGCAAGGGGAACTGAGGTTCCCTATTAAATTTCTTCGATTATAAAAGTGTGAATGTAAGTTTATATTATTTGTTTGCTGTTTAGTTTAGTAAACAACTCAATCTATATGGATCAACTGATCACAGGCCTCAGAAACAACGAATAACTAATAAAAACTTGTTGTAAACATGCCTAACTCAACGAACCAACCATGATAAAAGCCCAACGGGACTTTGCCGCAAATATAGTCAAAAAGCTAAGCTCAACGCGTTTCTTCCGCGTAATGCGAAAGGATACCATCACACATGATTTTAGAGGGACTCGACGGCCGAGCGATTTGGGGCGAGGGTCTCAGCGCGCTAGGTACAGAAGTTCGCGGGTTCTAATCGCACCTGGGTGGTTTAAAATTTATTTCGTGGTGGACCCACGAAATTAGTCTTAACTTTCCAACTCTGGATAAAGAGGTTGGTAACCCGTAAGAAAGCTCGTTCTTCCTGCCATAGTTGGGGTACGTAAGGACGGTAAGTCCAAATAAACAAACAAACAACTTGATTTTAGATTTACCTTAATATGTTTATATTAAACATATGGGTATATAAATCCATTGATTGCTTAAAGTTTTGCAACACCAGATGCCATGATTCAACCTTATCCATATTTAACAGTGCGACATAAATTTTTAGTCGCTGGAGGTGTTATAGATTTTCGCCACACTCTAATTTTTCCATCAGACGAAAACACATTAAATTTACATTCTTCATTAAATAAAACTTGTTCCTAGAAATTATTTTCTTTTTCCATATTTAGACGTAATACACAATAATGGGTATACCCAGACTTTATTTACTAAATGTGTACTATACTGTGACAGCATTTGCTTATTGTCACAGGTTAAGCCACAGTTGATAGCATATAATTACTGAAATATTTTTGAAGGCAAAAACAAATATGGCTTTACAATCCTAGTAGATAATTTGTCTCTTATATGGTACGTTTCTTTTCCTCCTATCACGGTAACCAGATGTTCTCCGCCATTCCTTCAACTCTTCTCTCTTTCCTCAGCCAGGATGTCTAATCATCATCGTTTTTAGCATTCTATGTGATTTCATTCTCTGATCAGTGCCCTGCCACTTAATGTTTCTTTGCTTTGCAGCAGTAGCCACTAAATCTGGAACTCAGTACATTTCACTTAAGACTTGTTTATTTCTGATATAATTTTCCTTTATTATCATTTTACAACACTCTCATTCTTCACTGTGAGGTTCCACATTTTGATCCCACACAGCACCACTGTAGCAGGTCCAGTAGCCTAGGGTAGGTAAACCTGCTATTATTCTCTCCCTTACGTTTTCATCCATTAATTTTCTTGAAGTTATAACGCTTCAGTACTTGAATCTGTTGACACTTTCTAAGCAGTATCGTGCCCCTCCAGGTTTCCTACTCTATTTCTTCCTTTCAACGCCTCCAACTATTTGATTTTGTTTGTTTGTTTTTTGGGGCTTAACGTCCTTATGTACTCCAACTAGGGCAGGAAGGGTGGGGTTTCCTACAGGTTACCAACCTATTCTAGCCAGGGTGGGAAGATCAAGATTTATCCGTGTATTCGCCACGAAATAAATTTTAACCCGCCCAGGTGGGGTTCGAACCCACAAACTGGTTACGAGCGCGCCGAGACCTACGCCTCAACTAACTCGGCCATCGAGTCCCCATATTTGATTTTGGTTATTTCTATTTGTATTTATTTATTTTTAAAGTCAGTAACCAAAAAACTATTTTAATTTTCACATTACTGGCAGACATTGACAGGAAATAATTAAAAGTCATGTCTTTACTTGATAAGCTAAAAAAAAATAATAAACCCATTTATGTGTAATAAATATTAGCTGAAAGTACTTCAGTTTCACTTTGCGTTGTGTTTATGAATTCAGTTCACCTTTTCAGGTTAAAGGGAGAGTTGATTAGTTTTATAAAATATACTGTATGGCTCAATTAAATGAAACAAAAAATAAACAATATTCAACTTAAAAAGAGCTAAGATGACACAAGCCTGCTCATGAGTTGGACTGTTAGTAATGAGTTATTAGAAACTTCTTCAATACTGTTTCAGAAAATTGTGGGAAAATTAAATGACTAGAAGTCCTGCAAGATTTTTCAGCCATGATAAATCCATCATCAAGAGAATATGAATAAAGTGATTTTCTATGGATATTATGAGGTGATTTGTCTTAAGGTGTGATGCCAGAATAGTATGGAAGGAATTATTCAAAATGTCTGTAAAGCTGAAAAAAGCAATCCTGGAAGATATCTAGCTTTTATTTACTTTTTTAATTAAACTGCAGAAGCTATGGGAGTGGCATTCTTTAGCTGTGGCTTTATTACAATTTAGCGATATTTAAAATATATTCAGCATGTTCAAATCATTGATCACTCCCTCAGTTTGTTGAGTTAGCTGTTTGATTCAACTCATGAGCGAATCAACTATCTCTTACAAACGAGAACAGAACTATATGCAAGAAATACTTCATTAAAATACTTTCTGATTTCTAATTTCTATTTTTTTTAAAAACATAGCATTTATTTTTCTAATATATATATATACTTAAAATACATGCAGTTTAAAACAGATGGAGAAAATACTATGAAATTAATTTGGAACATTCATTTACTAAGATAAATGAAAGTCAAAACACTGGAATATTAGCAAAGTCAACATCAAAATATGACTCCTTACCTTTGCCTTCATAGAATTCTGAGTTTAATTTAATTAACGAACAGTATTAAAAAAAAGTCAATAATAACAGTTAGTAGTATTATCCCAGTCATTAATCAAAAGATTTTTTTTTTTTTAATTTAAATTATGATTATTTTGATAATCTTTTGACCCAACTGGTCATTTAATGAAATTAATTAAAATATTGAAAACTATGAGGAAATGAGAAGTTAAAATACCATAATATTACCAACTTACTTAATGAGAAGGTAATTCCCAGACAAAGATTTAAAATTTGCCAATAAATAAAAGGCACAAGAAAGCCAATTGTTAAACATAAAACCTAATCACAAATAAAAAGTTTTATGATTTCAGCTATCTATTCATAAGCTAAGATTTAAAAGATGCCTTTAATTATTATATAAGTCACATCTAGAAGAATAAATCGGAAAGAAACCATTCAGCTCATCTACTTAAACTAATATACATGCATTACCTACAATGAATGGGTTTTGATGAAACGGGCATTCTAATTCTCAAGTTAAAGAGACAGAATTTTAAAAAATAAGAATTGGAAGGTTTAGTTAAACCCCAAAGCTCAACTCTGTATGTCTGAATAGAAGTATGTATGAATGATCACTGCCTTGTAAATGCGTATTTTGTAACAAACTGGAAGCTTTGAGTGTTTGTTGGAGTATACTATAAAAAAAGGCAGAATTAAAAGACATTTTTGAATATCACATCTTATCTGATTCCTCATTCCACTTTTCGATTTATTAATTATATATTTTTAGAAACACTAAGAAGTAAATTAAAAAAATATTAAAACATTTAATAAATTTTATTTTGTGTATATATGAGTGTAAATGAAATCACTACAATTTTGATCTTTATATTAAAATAATGATAGCTTACTCACCCATTAAGAAGCTTCCTCTTCAATATGCAGGTCATTATTTCCCATTTCTAGTACCTATTTCTGAGCTAAAAATTTACAGAAAAACAAGTTCTCATTAAAAGCTAGGATAAAACATAGAAATAAATTTATTCATTCATTCATTCCACGCAACAACTCGATGTCGAGTCTTGGCCTCCCGTACGGGCTACAACCAATTTTTTTTATTCTTAAGTTAATTTCAGGTAGTGGGGCTATCAACCCAGACTATGTACCTAGACAGCTGGTGGGGCTGTCACCTTTGTGTCTACAGACAGACACCCGCTCCTGTTTGGGTGTCTACCTAGGAGAGGTGACCCTAGGGTGTGTACTGTTTTTTTCCTTGTGTAAAGTATGCTGAATTGGTGTACTGTCTGTATGATAATGTAAGTGTTCCTCCAACTTGGAAGAACAGAGGTTGATTCTGGTACACAGATCAGGTGATGGGGTCACCACATCCCTATGCTAAATTTATAATTTTTACATATGATAAATAATAATTTACTATAAGAAATATCTCAGAAATAAATTAACATTGAATTAAAAAATGAATGGTACAATATTCCAGTAAAGTATCAGTACTCTTATTTAGTTTGAATAAAATTTATTCTAAAACATCATATAACACCAACCAGTAACAGTTGTCCAAACTTTTAATCATAAATTAAACTTTGGTTAAATATATTTTTTTAAATTTATCTTCTTAATAGTTTTTATCATTAAAATACATCAATACAATATTATAACTAATAGTAATACAATAACTAACAATTAATACAATATTATAGTTTTTTATTTTGTTTTAAGAGGAATGATTTAAAGAACCCAATCAAATGCTAGTTGAAATTGTTAAATCCATTTGATCGAATTGAAATAGGCGACCACAAAAGTTAACATATCTTTGTTTTATTGATTAATTGGTATAATCAAGAGGAGAGGTAGCACTCAAATTTAAAAATGAAATAGACCAGTTTTATGGTACTCAATAATTATTTAGTTAGCATCGAAAAGAGTTATGGACCTAAATACATTAAATTTAATATTTTATATTCATTGAATGACTATAATTTTTTATGAAAATGTCAGATGCGTTCATCATATTTTTATATATATGTATATATAAATAAATTTCTGATGACAGTTTTGATTAGAGCAATAAACATACTTTTATATTGTGATTGCTCTTTTATATATTCTTTTATGCATGAGTTACAAGATTCAATTTTAATATCTGAAATATATTTAAATTAAGCCTTCATATACAGAAGATATATTTATCATTAATTTTAAAAGAATATTGATTCGTGTTTTTGTGTATACATATATTAAAAGATAAATAAAACATCAATAAAAACAGTAGTTGAAATGATGAGAACTTAACAAAATTTTGTATCTAAAATTTAAAAAAAAAAAATTATTATTTCACTTATCTAAACCATTTTAAGATTTTTGTTGTTTATTTGTAATAATAATAGCAATTAATATGGTTATATTATGAAATGGGCATTGCAAATGTTCAACCAATCTAATGTTATTAGTATGCAACAAAATGAAAACTGCATCAGTACAGAAAGAAAGTCAAACAGTTCTTGTTCAATGTTACCACCAGTACAATGTCTAATAATCACTATAATTAAAAACTAAGAGTTTTTTCATTTTAATTTTTTTTTGCATTAATTTAATAAATAAAGAAAATTTAACAAACATTATCTAGAATTACAAAATGTGTTAAAAAATTCAAGAAAAAATAAAAATCATACAATTATTATAAATAAATAATTGTAATAAAAAAATGTATTCTTATTAGTATTAATGAGTATCTAATAGTAATATCTATTAGTGTATAATTTCTTCATATTTAATTTGTTTTTCTAATATTTCTAGAATGTATTATAATTAGTATTATTTGTTTTCATATTTTTTATATAAATATATGTAGTTTATTATGCATATTAGTATATAATGTGAATAAATTATTTCTTAAACTTCTTCTATGAATGAATTCTACATTATAGAAAGATCAAAATCATCAAATTAAGAGATGAGTTATATATTCCAGCAACCACAATTATATTATTTAGAATAGAGTAGACCAAAGCAGAGTCTTCCATAGTTTTTCTCCAGAGATTTCACTAATATCTAATTAAACTTAGGGTGTCAAGACAATATTTGGAACATTTATTTGTATAACATGACAAGTAGTTTAAGCCGTATAAATCCTGAATTCATATTAAAATTTAAAAATACTTTTCAGTTGAAAATTATAAATTTGTATACGGTTTTAGGGGAATTACAACATGCCATCTCTATCACAAAACCATCTGCACTATATGCACCTAACCTGAATTCAGAACAGCAAAGTGTGATTGAAACTTGCCCGAAGATCAAACTTTTCGAATGGTCTTTACATAAAATCATGGAACATAATAAATTTGGCCAATTTCAGCATGAACGTAAAATGGATGAGTCACAACCAGCAGTCCTCCTCTCATCCTCCGGTTCAACTGGTTTACCAAAAGCAGTCACTATCAGTCATTCTAACTTAATTTGTTCACTAGCAGAAACAAGGTGAATTGAACTATCATAAATTATTATATCCTTACAATAATCAATTTTGATTTAAATATTCTATTAGAAAATAATTAATTATTAACGTTTGTGATTGATATTTTCTTTATAGTGCATTAATGATGATAGCTGGTGAATCAGCTCTAGGCTTGATGCCGTTTTCTCATGCTTATGGATTAGGATTGATGCTGATGGCCCTCTGTGAAGGTTCGCCATTAGTTGTGATGCAAAAGTTCACTCCAGAGAAATTTTCTCAAGTCATTTCTACTTACAAGGTAAATGAAAAAAAAAAAAAAAAAAAAAAAAAAAACATGATCAATAAAAATAAAATAATATTGCCAATTCAGTACAAAAATTGTTTGGAAACACTCCTGATTATCAATGCCTCATTGTACCAATGATTTTCTTTAATCATAAAGTTGGTAAAATCAGTCTTAACTAAAAGCTTCATTCCAAATACGTAATTTTTAAATTATCTTACTGCTGTGTTGGTTCTGCAAATAGTAAAATGTAATCTACAGTTTTATTAATTATCTTAGATATTTATTTCCTATAATTTTATTTCAACTTTGTATATCTTCGATCTTTTAAAGTTTTTATTTAGTTTGTGATTGATGCTTCCCTCTATAAATAACAAAATATATTCAAAAGATTACAAATTAAAAAAAATCATTAGCAATTCAAGAAAACTTCTATATTAAAAGGTCTTGATGCAGTATTTTTTTAATGGCTCGGAGGGTAATGTGGAAAAGAATGGAAAGCAAGTTAAGATATTAGTGGATTTGAATAGTTATGGAGTTCACTATGAAAGGATAGGTATCGATCTGGTTCGGGGTAAATCAGCAACATATGGTAAATTAATATCTTTATTGATAAGATTGTTTGTGATGAAGGTGCATTGAGGATTTAGGATTGTAAGGAGTGGATATGAGATGATGGTTTGGTCTAAGATGGTTTAGTGGAGCCCTAAAGATCAACTCTATATGTCCAAATAGGTCTAATTACTCCCATATAAATGAGTCTCTTGCACTCGATCATGAGGTTTGAAAGCTTTTCCAGTAAATGTTGAAGAAATCGAAAATTACCAGCAGTTTCATCTCGTTTTAGTCTCCTGAATAGTGATAAAAATTCAAATATCAAGGTATTATTCAACCTTTTCAGAAATATAATATAATATAACCTTTTGAAATTTTTGAAAACATTCAGTCATGAGAAACTTCATATATATTTTCATATTACAAATAAAATTGATTGATTATGAGTAAGATTTTCCCATGTTTCTTTTTTATAGGTAAAACTTCTGCATGTTGTAGCATCCTTCCTGCCAAAAATGATAAATGGGTCTATTGACACAGAAAGTTTGAGTTCTATCCGTGCAGTTTATACCGGAGCTGGTCCGATCGTACCCAAGGTACAAGCAGCAGTTCTTGACAGGTTGAAGCCTGGAGCAAGGATGTACCATAGCTATGGTATGACAGAAACTACTCATGTTGTATGTTTCGGGGAAGTTCGTTATGACAAACCTGGATCTCCAGGTCCTATTCTGCCATGCATGAATGCCAAGGTATAGAAATCTTAATTTTTTTTTTAAGTAAGAAAATATAGTTGAAACAAGCATATCGTAGCAACCAATTTCCACTGAGCAGGACAAACTATTGAAGATTTAAAACTAAAAGAGAAATAAGAAATTTAAATTAGTAATTTTATTAAAGCCTTACAAATTTTTAATGATATTCAGATCACTAATTTTGAGGGGGGGAAATAATAATAGATACAGTTAGTGACAATCACATAATTATACCTTGGTACAATGTTTTTTTTTTTTTCACCAACAAAAGTTATTTTTGAATTTAAGGGAAAAAAAACCCAATTGATACAATTTTAGTAATAAAATCTTTAAAAATTACACAATTCACATCAACATAATGATTTTCCTGGGTTAAATCAAATTCTAATAAATGATTTAAGAGATCAGGGAAAAATTTATGAAAAATAATTTGACTTAATTAATGTAATTATTATTAAATACTTATTAACAGCAGAAATATATTTATTTATAAAGATAATTGGAAAGAATGGAGAAGAATTGGAAACTGGACAGAGGGGAGAACTATGCCTTAAAGGTCCATTGATAATGCCCGGTTATTATGGCAACCCAGAGGCTACTGAAGAGTCTTTTACGAAAGAGGGATGGTTAAAAACTGGAGATTTAGCATGGATTGATAATGATGGCTATGTGTACCTTGTGGACAGAATAAAAGATATAATAAAATTTCTAGGCTACCAGGTAAATTATAAAAAAAAAAAAAAAAAAATTATATGTTTATGTATATATAAAATCAAAACCATAAATTATACAAGGAAACTGTTAGGTCAATATAAGGTAATCACACCAGACTACTGGTGGTACAGTGTGATGGTGTGGTGGTACAGATTACTGGAGACTGCTCCAGTAATGACAACATATATAAATTTAAAATTACAGTAAATATAGGTGCACCATAAAGAGGCTGATCATGAAATTTAAACTTTCTTAGATAATTCTTGGAACCAATGTATTATTGGAATCACCTGTTAGTGATTGCTAATAACGACTCGTTTAATCTTGTCAAATTGCAAATTTTGATTGTTGTTCAGTTGGTATATGAAATTTCTGAGGGATAATTTATAATTGAATTATATATATATATATATATATATATATATATATATATATATATATATATATATATATATAATATAACAATGATACAAAATAATAAAATAATATTTAAGTATTTTACAATAAATTAAATTTCATAGATTTCCAAGTGTCCACCATTAGTGCAATTGGATATTGGGGAAAAGAAACAGAAAAATACAAATCATTAACTATTTATCAGCCATGAATTAAGAAATTAATCCATTCTGTATGAACTTGATATAGAATAAATCTCACAAGTCAAATCTCTCTCAAGAACCCTTAGCACAGAAAAAAAAAAGATAATTTTCTCAATCGGGTTCCATGCCTGCAATTTACCTTATAACCTGAAATAAATTGTTAAAATCACTTTATCACACAGTTATTTGAAATAGTTTTGTAACTTCCAATGTCTATGTGTAACTAAGCAATAGTAGATTTACCAACTTACCTTACATACTAAGGTATTATCATAAAACCTAATCCTTCAAACCTAAATCTAATCACTGCTTATAAACTTTACAAGGCTTTGTGGAAGTGATAAATATGAACTGTATTTTATTTTAAATATTCAGTTCTCTAATACAGCCTCAAATGATTACTTATCACACAAGAGGGAAAGCAATCCTTAAGACAGATAGATGAAACTATGATTCTACAAAAATTCACAGCCATAGTAGGAACGCAGTTATTGTGCCAATGCAGTAAAGAGGAAGAGAGAAGGAGTGAAAACAAACCAATTTAATTCCATTTAAATTTAATGAAGTTACTAACACAATTGATATCAAACATCATTAACATTTTGTTAAGATTAATTAATTAATAATTATGTAAAATTTTCATAAATAATACATATTATTTAGTATATATTATTACTTTCTAACTTCCTTATGACCACAGGTATCAGTTACCGAATTAGAACAGATAATTAGTGAGCAGCCAGGAGTTTCTGAGGTTGCTGTAATTGGGGTCCCACATGAAGCTTATGGAGAGGTACCGAGGGCATTTGTGGTACCAGGTGGAAAAGAAAAACCATCAAAAATAGAAATTGAAGAAGCTATAAAACGTATGTTTCAAGTTATAAAAAAACAAAAAACAACATTTTTATAATAGGTTAAATTGCATTAAAAACAAATTCTTATTACAATCTATATTTGAGATAATAATAATTATTATATATATATATATATATATATATATAATATTTCCTCCACTTTCTTTGTTTTCTCTTTCTCCAGTATTCTATTAATCTAGAATTTATAGGAATTAATCTTCTCCCCATGCTGCCTTTTTCTTTCTTCTTTCCATTTCGTTCCTGTTTTCTTACTTATTCTGGTTTGGTAACCTTCTAAATTGAGAATCTTAGTTCTGAAAGTGTTTCTGTTTTTTATTTAATTTTTTTTATTAATATAAAAATGAATTACGAAAACTAATACATAAATGTACAGTAAACTATTTCTTGGTCTGATGAGAAGTATGCCATGACTTCATAAAGTATGATGCTGTCTTCCTGGAACAAAACTCCTTTGATTTTAACCAAAGCTGGATATGATAGTTCCCAGTACATTATAACTGTTAGCAATAGAGGTGAGAATTATTGTATGACCATCAAGAACAAATTCATGATGGATTGAACCTTCGTTGTTCCAAATAAACGCTCTCCTTCCTTTCCAAGAACGTATCTCCACTAGATTTATTTTGAACGAAAGCCGCGCGGTTTGCCGTCAATGACATCTTCCTGTTAGTTTTGTTGATTTTACGAACCAATTTGGTGGCTAAAAAGATTTTTTCTAATAATATCTTAAAATTGCTTGAATTTTCTAAGGCACCATCAAAAGTTGCTTTTTTAATAAAAACTATAGAAATAACGCGTTATGGAGACAGTCCATTGTTTATAAATAAGCTCGGTGTTATAGAAATGGAATAAATTGTTGGTAAACAATAAACAAGACGAATATATTTGTAATTCTTGGGATTCACGCATTTGGTGAGACTCTTTTTTTTTTCTGAGACTTGGTGAGACTTTTTTTTTTACTAATAAAGATAATTTTTTCTTTAAAACAATTTAAGCTGACAACTATCGACTTCAGTTAGCCTAGTAGCATTCGCGGCATAACAATTGATTTCTAGAAAACCCTCGACACATCCTCTTTGAATGAAGTCAGTCATGTGGATATCTTACCTCATTAAAATGTGAGCAAGAGGAAAGAAGAGGAGGGAGGGGGGCACAAGTGTGTACAATAAAGAGTCGGGATCTGGAATACACCGCATGACCTTCTCACATTTATTACAGTCGGAGCATTGTAATCTTTCTCACGTGCACAAAAATCTCTATTCAAAATAATACAATAGTTTTTGAGAAGAATTTAAAATACTGAAGATACTTATATTTCGGTCGTACAAATAGTCTTGTTTGCCACTAGACAGATACTGAATTTATTCATATTTAAAAGTAGCATTTTCCCTCGCGACTTCGCCCGCACCCATAAGTAAAAAAAAAAAGACAATTTTAATTAATGATTGAAGTTTTATTTGTCTATGGATAAAAATTTTGTATTGCAGCATGCAATTAATAAGTGTTATTTCCTCAATTATATATATTGCACTGATTAGGTGGTTGAGAATAACGTAAAAGGATAATTAGACATCTAACGTTTAATTTTTATCAATGATTTAATAAACCAGATGGGCAGAGACTATTAAGACACTCTAGCAAATATGGGCTGCACTATCAGTGCTTACAACTAAAGGCCCATGAATCATATTTTTACATGTAATATCAAAAAGGAAAGGATCGATATTTTGATTTGGTGATCATTTTTATTCAGCAGAAATAATTCTACTGATTTTATCTTTCATTTATTGTTGGTAAACATTCATAGAGCTATTAAAATGATATTTAGTACAGATGGGTTCAGTAGTTTTACCCTTGTAAAAACAATTGCGGTGTGGAGTTAACCAAATATCGGTCGAATTTCAAACTTCACTGGGATCTGTATGTCTCATCACATATT
The DNA here is from genome assembly GCA_003667255.2 of Euschistus heros. Taxonomy (NCBI): domain Eukaryota; kingdom Metazoa; phylum Arthropoda; class Insecta; order Hemiptera; family Pentatomidae; genus Euschistus; species Euschistus heros. The sequence goes on along the minus strand of RCWM02000375.1, from coordinate 775,110 downwards.
TATAGCTTTTTAAAATAAAAATGAGTAAATTTTATTACCGATTTTAAACTCAATATAAATCCATGCCTTTGGTAGCCTCTCATGTAGAATGGCGCTTGCCATCTATCGGCCAGTTTACAAACTTCACATGTACCCACATATTGTAGCTTTTTTAATAAAAAAATAATTGAAAATTAGTAGATTTTATTATTTTTAAACATGCCTGGAACTGTAATGATGACAATTAGTTAAAGTTAGGTAAGATTGGTTCAGTAAGTGGTCACAAACGAAAAATGGCTTATCCTATAATAGTATAGATTTACCACTTCAAAGAAGGGAAAACCATTCTCGTGATTATTAAAAATAATTCATTTTTAACTTGGCTGATCAATGAATCGCCGAATATATTTAAGATTCTTTTAAAATTATTTCTTCAGGTTAAATATCAGGAAACTCATTTACTATTAATTAAATCATGTCAGCAGGTCTTCACTAAAATACATATTTATACTATAAATAATAATGTATTTTTTTATACAATTGTTTATTGTATTACAAAATGTTTAAGATTTTTAGACTCTAAATATACAAACATTTTCTATATATATTTAATTTAATTATTTCAATGTTTATACAGGAGAACTTTCACATTATAAGTGGCTTAGAGGAGGAGTAAGGTTTGTTGATTCTTTACCAAAAACACACAGTATGAAGATTATGAGGAAACACCTCCGCGCTTTGCCATGATTTTATCGTAATATTTATAATTGTTTTTATAATTAAATAAATGCATTATAAAAGTATGATTATAATGTTGTTAATTATAATAAAATATATTTATAATATTGTTAATAAAATATATTTATACAAATGTTTATTCTATTATCATTCTGCCAAACAGAGCTAACTCATACTTCATCTTGGAATGTAGTATAAGATATGATAATGACAAATTAACAAATAATATATATCAATTAAGAAAAAAGAAATCGTACCGCAGTGCGTAATAACTCAACCTTGGCCCCTTCATTAATATGAGCTTTTCTTCAAATTGCATTAATATAAAATATTACGGGTTATTACTGAGTAACAGCAAAACAAAAAATATATAACCACTTCAACATTAAAACACTATCTGAACAAAATGCATAATTGGTGGGAACTACATGAATTAAAAATTAACTACAAGTCACAGCATGTTATTACTACATTGACACATTTATACACACATCCACCAATACCTCAGATAAACCCAATCACCTACTTAAGACTTGTTTCTAAAACTATTATGAAAGCTTCCGATTGAGACTATTATATTTGATACTGCACTGGCGTTCTAAATTATTCCTCAGAAAAAAACGTAAAGTATATACTTATTTACTCAATCCCATATACTAACCAAATTTACGGATCTACCAAAAAGACACATTCCGAAAATAAAAAAAATTCAATCCACATAGTTAAGACTGACAACTAACTCCAGTCCAGAGTTCAGCTTTGAGTCATGCAAAGAATTGAAATGTTTAGAGTCACATGTAACAAACAATAATGATATTGCCGCGGAAATCAAGGGAAGAAGCATTTCAAAACATTCTTCGGTTCAAGGATTTATAGCATAAAGATAGAATTACAGCCTACAAAACCATTATTGGACCCGTTGTTACGATAGTGAAACTTGGATTCTTACAAAAAGAAATGAAAAACTCCTCGGGATTTGGGAGAGAAATATATTTAGAAAGATATTTGGTTAGATGGCAACTGGAAGATAAGAAGAAATGACATTTTTTGGAGAGGCAGATATAGTCATCCAAATAAAACATAGGCGATGGGACACCTGAAGAGGATGTCAATACGGAGATTACTTGGAAAATTAAAGAAGATCCAGAAAGATTGTCGATGGCGGCGACAAATGAGATATCTGGATGACGTGGAGAAAGATCTCCGTCAGGCAGGAGCGAGAAGATGGCGCCGCAAGGCCGCGGACCGAGGTGGTTGAAGTCTTATTGAGGAGGTCCTGGTCCTGCTTTAAGGACAGTTGCAACGTGCAAATAACAATAAATAAACAATAAACAGACTTGCCTCCTGGTTTTAACAAACCTTTATATATAGATATATATCCTGACAGGAATATATATAATTTTAGAACTAGCATTTTCTAAAGTTTTGAAAGGGTAGACGTTAAACACCGTGAGCACATTGGAAGACAATCAGGGAATAACTGACAACAAATGGAGGTTATTTATTTGTATGAAAAGGAGTCAGGTGTTAGGAGAGGGTTTTCTAATAAAATAAATAGCATTTCTATAGATTTCCGGTAAAAAATAATTCGAAAACTTGATGGAAGGTGTCACTTTGTTCGTCCCACCACTACTGAAGGGTTAAGCCAACTCAAGTCACGAGGAAATCATTAAACGGTTAGCCATAGTGAACATTGACGTAAGTAGTTGTAACAAATACATTTCTGTTGAATATATTATGAGAGTTGGAATTAAGGGTTGTGTTCACGCACAAGGACTTTTGTAATTAATACTAACTGAATGATAAAAATAAAGATTTTCTGTTTAAAACGATTCCCAATAATTCTCTGAGAAATCTAAAAAGAAGATGGTCTCAGGATCTTTTATTATAGAACATATATAGGAGCGTTACCAATAGATAGTTGCTTTGCGACTCATTTAAATATTATATTGAAATATTTCAGATTTGTTTGATAATACATTTTATACATTTATAGATTTCAGCTTATAAATATAAATAAAAATTTTTTGACCTTAATGTTAAAATAGATAAAGCAGACCTACAAAGCAAAATGATTCTCGGCCCTTATCTTGATAAACAAACAATTAAAATTAAATGCTTGAACCTCAGCTAACTGCGATAATGCAATAAAAAGTGCCTTGCTCTCTTTAAACAGATGTGACATTCATTATACATGAACTGTTGGTAAAAGATCGCTTCACACGGTATCAATGTTACTTTGCGGTTGTTATACGTACATATCTATTATGTGCAAATTTTAAATTATTTATCAAGGCAGGATGACTAAAAATATTTATTAGCTCCGCGAATTGATGCGATCAAAAACATTCTTATGAAAAAAATATGCATCACGACTAATCCGTAAGAATACAAAACAAGGATATGTACATTTCAATATCAGTAAATAAATTTCATTCCAAAAAACCAATCTATCAATAATTATAGTTCTTAACATAAGGGTTAAGAATATTTAGAAGGATCTTTGATGCGGTGAGAGAGGAGCACAGGTGGCGGATAAGAAGCAACGCCGAGATCGCACTATTGTATGGTGAGCCTGATATACTCTGTGCTATCAAGAAAGGCAGGCTTAGATGGTTGGGACACGTCGAAAGAATGGAGCCCAACAGGCTGTCAAAAATAATGTTTAATGGTGCACCAGGAGGAAAGAGGAAGAGAGGCAGACCCAGGCGCAGATGGATAGATGGCCTGGAGGAGGATTTGCGGAGGCTGGGGATACGAAATTGGAGGAACCTGGCGAGGGACCGAGAGGAGTGGAGAAAGATGGTGGCAGAGGCCCAGGTCCTGCAAGGACTGTAGTGCCCAAGAACAAACAAAAAAACATAAGGGTAAAGGGAAAAAACAGACATGTCATTTTTTTTTCTCTTATCTATAATCCAGTTTAAAGGAACTGAAAAATGGATCCAGCAACGAAAAATTAAAACTTAATGAAAGTTTAGTTTGTTGTGTATACCTGGTCAATAAAGCAAATCCCATGTTTTTGACTTCAAGAACCTTTTGGAAAATTGGGGAGGAAGTAGGCTATGTTCGACGTTTCTTTGGTTTTCACCCTCCGACCTAATTCCTATAGTGGAAAAATGCATCCAAATCTTTTTTTTTAGAATGTTCAGCTACCTAGAATTCTACTGCCTAACCTTATTTATAGGGATTACAGGGTTGTTGAGTAGCATTAAGATTAGGGCTAGCTTGAAGTTAAGTCTAGGGCTCACCTAGTTCATTAATCCTCCACTAACACCAGGGGAACAGCTGAGGAGAGCAACCTAACACTCAATGGACATTCTTCCCCAGACCGTCAAAGCAAAAGTCGTATCCTGCTCGAGGTGACCCTGCTTCTACCAAACACGGCGGATCCCGTGCGATGACGCTAGCGAAAGAAAGGATCTAGCCTTTGATTCGCTACCGTCATCGTAGAGAAACCCTGATGAAGGCTTGCATTGTAGGCCGAAGCGTCGGCCCTATAAATTAATATTTTAAATTGTGGTTCCAGAACTACACACCCTTTACTACTACTATCTATCTAGTTCTACCACCTACTATCCACATTAGTTCTACAGTCAAAATAAAAAATTCAGTTAATTTATTTTGAGTCCACCATACACTACTAATTCTATTCAGGTCATCCTGTTACCTTGAAAGCAGTTGATAGCTCCGAAGAGGTAAACGAAAGATAAATTCGATAACCATCAGCGTAGTGGTGGTAGGAACAGTGGTGAATTAAGTTAGGAATTAAAACGGATTTAATTTAGGAATTAAGTAGGATTTAAAACGGAGAGAAGAAATGCGATCCCTGAGCAACATCTGAGGTAAGAGCCAAAAAAAGTAGATAGTGGTTGTTTAGTTATTTTAACAGTTTGGGAACGATGAGAGAGGGAAGAATGAAAACAGAGGATAGAACCAAAGGAAAAAAATTAAAGATTATTTCATCTATGGCAGTAAATAGGTCATTGGTGATTTTGATGAGACTGTAGCCGGGTCGAAAGAGACAATCGAACAGATTGGATTCTTCAAGGGAGATGGATGACTTAGGATTGTACTATTTTTACTAACAGTGTATAAAGATTATAAAGGCTGGCGATTGGACGATAGTCAATTCATGACGAGGTATTCAATGTTTTATTTAGCAGAATTAGGACTTTTTCCATGTGGTAGGAAATACTGAATTTTGGAGGAAAAGTGTGTTAATGATTTCAGGAAGATGAAGTTTTATCTTGATTGTTTTATCCGGTATATTCTTCCTCAAAGAGTTAAAGGGTAAAACGCTAAGCATTGTGGAAATCGAAAGTGGTTTTCTACATCAGTTGGAATGAGACAGCGGACGAAGACAATGCACGATTACTTTTTAATTTTTTTTTTTTTTTCATTCAGGCAACCCAAACAATGTGTGCATTAAATGATATTATTTTAATAACCTATAACCAGAGTATCCCCTCCATTATAAGATATTTAGGAGCTAGGTAATGGTATTAACAATGTAATAGAGTAATACCATGAATTGGGTCATTCTTTTAATTGATAATAACTAATTCATTAACTTAATCAGTTCATTTATATTTAATTAGCAATTAAATATCAATAAACGTAGGTCTTGCTTTAATTTAAATTACATTAGAAACAACAAATAACATCATGTAATTATTTTACACATTAATATTTGATGTAGTAGCTTCTTCATTGGGTGCTAATGAGTCATGGGTCCAACGGGTCCGTGGGAAGTGGGACTTGCATTAATAAATGCCGCTTTGTGGGAGTAAGCCTGTCGAGGAGTTGGAGAGACAGGATGAGCATCAACAGGGTTGAGAGGTACCGGAGCGCCGTCGATTATGTCTTCAGCAGGATGTCTTGTTGGAGGGACCGCACCGCTCTGGTAGGTTAGTAGTAGGTAGTTGGTAGTAGTCCAGTAAAATAAGGGTTTGCCGAAGAAAAACCTGCGGAACTTTTATTCTCAACGGATCTTTATGTTTTTTGGGGTGCTGAATCCAAATCTGAAGTTTGCTACCACGGCAACCATCGGCTTCATATTCAAAATCGCATAAAAAACGCCAAAAAAAACTCGTTATTTTTGTTTTTTTATATATTATACGATTAATTGTACCTGGAACTAGTACCTACATAACGAAAAAAAGAAATCCGAGATTGGACCATTTTTCGCGAAGTTACGTAATTGGGAAAAAATAGAGAAATTGGCCAACTTGCCGTCATTCCCACAGCTCCGCGAAAACACGTTTGTCGTACTCTTTTGGCTATAACTCTGAAACTATTTGTCCGATACATTACTTTTTTTCATCTTAATGCTGATTAAATTTACTATAAGAATCGATAAATGAGGTTTTAATCAAACCCCGTAGAATGTACAAGCCAGCCCGCTAATAAAAACGTACTGTTGAAAATCCATGGTTTTCGGCAATTTATCATTATAACTCCGAAAGTATTTGTCCGATTCAAAATGTTCTTTTTTAATCTGAAAGGTGGTTAAATTTACAATTAGATCCTATATATGAAATTTTTATCAAAATTCTTGAAATACATAAGCTATCATGCTGAAAATTACTTACTTTTGTAAATTGCATCTTTTTTTGGCACATTATTCGCTATAACTTCAAAACCATTTGTCCGATCCAAAATTTAATATTTTTATCTAAAAGCCGGTTAAATTTACAATTAGATCCTATATATGTAACTTATAATTAACACCGTATAATACCCACACCAGTCTACTGAACATGTCATAATTTACATATCTTGCCAAAAAATACACATTTAGCGTGCTAGCTTGGGTGGTTTACAGGATTTAATATAATTCACATATATAGCAACTGATAGCAAATTTAATCAGCTTTGAAATAGAAAAAAGAAATTTGGGATCGGACAAATATTTGAGGAGTTAGAGCGACAAATGTGCCAAAAAAACACTTGGATTTTACAACAGTACATTTTTATTATCGGGCTGGCATGTACATTTTACGAGGTTTGATTAAAACCTCATTTATAGATTCTTATAGTAAATTTAATCAGCTTTAAGATTAAAAAAAGTAATGTTGTATCGGACAAATAGTTTCAGAGTTATAGCCAAAAGAGCACGACAAACGTGTTTTCGCGGAGCTGTGGGAATGACGGTAAGCTGGCATATTTCTCTATTTTTTTCCCAATTACGTAACTTCGCGAAAAATGGTCCGATTTCGGATTTCTTTTTTTCATTATGTAGGTACTAGTTCCAGCTACAATTAATATTTGAAGACTTTCTTCGAAAAAAGCTTCGTTATCGTATAATAGATAAAAAAACAAAAATAACGAGTTTTTTTGGCGTTTTTTATGCGATTTTGTAGCAAACTTCAGATTCGGATTCAGCACCCCAAAAAACATAAAGATCCGTTGATAATAAAAGTTCTGCACTTTTTTCTTGAAAACGACCTTTTGGAGCCTTATTTTACTGGACTAAGTTACGAAGAGGGCATAGGAACATTGGGAGCTGGGTGGGTATATAGATAAGGTAGATGTAGTGGCGTAAAGTATACCCCCACTCAGACGCCGCGGTGCGGAGGCCTTCGAGGATCGGGTGGGCACAAGATCGAGAGGATCCAAAGGTTATTAATATAAATTTTGAGTATTTCGATTATGTCTCGAAAACAGTGGAATCTAGAAAAATATGTTTCAAATAAAAGAAAAGCTAATTAAATTTCTTATAAAATTGTTTCAATACATATTTGTCGAACTTTTAACGGTTTTCGAGATATACGTTATAAAAAATGGATAATTTTTGCAAATAAAAGTAACGTTTACCTCAAGTGCCAGAAACGTATATATGTAATTAAAGTAAATTTAATGCTCTACAACTTTGATTCTGACATTTTTTCTGAGAAACGATCGTGGAAGGCACTGGAAATAAATGTTTGACAAAAAGTGAGGTAAAAATTATTTTTTTGCGAAAATTATCGATTTTAAATAGCGTATATCTCGAAAACGGTTTGAAGTTCGACAAATATGTATATAAACACTTTTTAGGAAATTTAATTAGCTTTATTTTTTATGTGAAATTTTTTTTTTCTAGAGTCTACCGTTTTCGAGCTATAATCGAAAAACCCAAAAATTGGACCTTCTACTCTCCTCCCTACCGTTAGCTCATCCCCCAGGGGCGAGGACTTTTAGTATGTTTATCTTCTAACTATTGTGTGCTGGATCCGACTTTTTAAATTTTTCCCCTAGAATAAAATGGATAAAAGTCCAATGAAAAATAATTTATTAATTTAATTCTTCCAAATGTAAAAAAATGTCACATTAAAATAAAAAAAAATACAAAAAAAACTAAATTAAATATTCTAAAAAATATATCTTATAATAATATAATGAATTGATAAAGAGTTTTAATTCAGTCAAATTTAATGATTTACAACCCACGATAATATAATAGATGCCACGAATCCTAATGAAACTGAGAAGAACTGTTAGATCAGGAAAAAAAAAAAAAAAAAAAAAAAAATGAAAATATCCATTTTCAGCATATGTGTTATATAAAGTTTTCTGAGTTTAAACAACTCAAAGGCAACAACCTAGATGTTAAGTCTAATTCAGGTTCCCTACAGTTTCCTAATATTTTCTTCATAACTATTAGACACAAAGTTTTTCCATTTTCAAAATGATTATATTTTCAGACTTGTTCTGCAACTGGACAGTCTATCTCTTATCCAGACATCAGGCAAGTAGCGCTCACAGTGTCCAACAAGTTGAAGGAAGCAGGGATCGAACCTGGTAGCGTGGTTGGGATATGCGCTGAGAATTGCTTAGAATATGTAGGAGTACTGTTGGGTATTTGGAAAGTAGGGGCAACTGCTGCACTCCTTTCTGTATCCTTAAGACGGAGTAAGTTGCACTTAGTTATTATGAAAATGATTTACAAAATAAATTTTAATAAATATTCATAAATTTCAGTTATATGTAAAGATTTTATAATTGCTAAATCAAGAAAACTTCTGTGACATTGATTTAGAAACTTAATATACAATATATAGATTAGTGAAACTATTTTGCATTATATTTAGCATTATCACTTTGCCTCCATGTTCCAAAGGCAATTAGTTTAGGATATAATATCAAGTTTTGATTTATTCATAATATTCAAGGAGTCTCACTACTGTCATAGTAATACCAATAAGAAAAGAGACATACCTATAGATTAAGAGTAAATTTCTGTTTCTATATTATCTATCGTGAAATAATCAGAACCGCAGTTTTTACATAGTTGTATATACTCTTAGAATCATATTTATCAGAAAAACATACATATGTACCACCTTCACCTTCATTAAACCCTTTGATTTTTAGTTGTTTTAAGATTTGTTTCACTTATATTTGTCTTAGTTATTTTGTTTTTTAATGCGTATACATATTTTTAAATTTGGGGATTTGGCCAACCTGTGTGTTTTGTTGAAGGCTGTTTTTTTTTTCTTTTCTATTCAACAGACTACTGTGTAAATTGTAATACATTAAATTTTATTTTTTATTTACTCTAAAAACCAATCACTTAATCAATAAAAGATATGCTGTCAACTTCAAATTTTTGTCTGTATGTTTAACAGAACAGGTCTCAAAAATGGCAATGTCAGACCACTTTGAATATACTCAAATATATATATATATATATATATATATATATATATATATATATATATATATATATATATATATATATATATATATATATATATGTATATATATGTATATATATGTAATGATATCTGGAAATGAAGTTCTGGAAGAGCAAATATTGGAGGTAAGGGCCAAAACCAGGTAGGAGCCCAGAGATTAGGGAGACCTCAATACCTGGGGAGGTAAAACCAGCCCTTGAGGCAGGTAGGAAAAAAGGTCAGTTGTTTATGGACCTTAGAGCAACCAGTGTCAGGAGTCAGAAGACTATGGAACCAAGATAAGTGAAAGTGTTTAGAAGTTCTCTCTTTAATGGACTTTAGAATTTAGATTAAAGGTAAAATTAAATATTGTTTTCATATTGTAATTTATATAAATATAAAAAGTATGCACAAAACCTTGTTTAAAAAAATATCCAGTCATAATTCAAAAGAATATTGACAGAACCCTAATAATGAATCAAAGTCAATTAATCATTGACATATAATTTTATTAAGCATTAATGATTCAAGAAAATCATAACAATATAGTCAAATATTGATATAATATAAACATACACAGCTTCATAAACCCTTTTGAAACATTGGATGAGACAAGAATGTAAAAGTATTATGCTGTCAGAGAATGAATTGTGTAATAATGACCATAAGTAATACAAAAAGAAAAAAAAAAAAATTAAATTGTAGAAAATAAATAGGCTTATTGAATAAGTTGGTGGGCAAATTGCATATCACTAAGAATAACCACTTTATACACAATAAATAGAAAGCATAAAATAAATTTTATTAACAACTATAATTAATAATTTAATTTTTTTTTAAGGAGAACTACATCATTTGATCAGCTTGGCAAACCCGATAGCAATATATGCACCTCACATCAATGAAGAGCAAAAAGCAGTATTTGAATCACTTCCGAACATAAAGCTCTTTAATTGGCCATTAAAGGAACTGCTAAAAGATGAAAGGAAGATGGATACAGAAAATACTTCCAGAAATGAATTTAACAACACAGCTCTGTTCCTCTCTTCTTCTGGCACAACGGGTCTACCTAAATTGGTAGCAATTAAACATTCAAACATAGTTGTTTCAGTAGAAAAACTCAGGTAATTAAAAATTTAGTAGTTTAAAATTAAAATATACAAGAAATTTAAATACAATTAAATACTAAAGTGATAAACAATAAAGTCAAATTATTTTTATTTACCTAAGTGGCTATAAATATTAATGGTGATTACAAATGATTATAGTAAGTATATTAAATAGTATCATATCATAATCTTAAATGCCAAAATGTTTTTTAAAAAAAAATAGCCAAAGGTAGTATTAAGGGTCATTCTCACAGAAAGGGGCATTTTTGTGTCTGCGATTTCAGAAATTTAGAAGTATTCCAATCAAGCTGAAAAAAAAATTAGGATGCTCTCTTAAAAGCTTTGATTAAAATTCAGTGGCCTTCCAAACAACACCGCTTTAATTTACAAAGAAAATAAATAAATAAGGAGGCACATGGACAGAGCCATGACACTCACTACCTATGCCATGCCTTTCTTCTTCACGATCATCTTGGCTGTCTTCTGTAATATAATTATTTTAATCTCTCTGCAGGTGATAGGTTCAAAAAATAAACAGTAATCGAGTTTTCACAAAACGCTTTTAATATCTAAATCATACAAAAATATATAGGTACATCATTTATAAGATGAAAAACAAAGAAAAATAATTAATTATTAATTAATTAGTCTTTTATTTTGACCAGCATTGTTTAAAATTGACTTGAAATATTGACTAAATATTCTAAAAATATAAAAAGGGTATCAGAACAAACGTGAAAGAAAATAAAAGCGTATAAACAAAATTGCACTTTTAACACCACAAAATAATATTTGAACCGAATAATATATCAGAGGTGACTCAGTTTGTCTTAAATTATTGATGCTGTGCATAAAATTTGCCGCCTTCTTGGTGGTTCAGCAACATCCGAAAAGTTGTGACTATCCGATTCATGTTCCATTATTGTTTTTCTTTTTCTGATGGTAATTTCTTGAACATTCCCTCCACTTTTTACGTCGTAATCGTTTCTCTCTTTCTGTCATATCTGAAATATTTTTTTCTTTACCTTCTTCTTTCCTCCTTTTCTTCTTATCCTGATTTTTGATTTTCATCTCTAGTACCTTTATAGGGTCACTTTTAACCCTTACGTAGTCTTTGCAATCCGCTTAAAGTTTTCTTTCTTCCTTTTGTAATCTTCTTCTTCGGTGCTATCTGTACAGAAGAAGACACAAAATGTCTGTTTTAGTTTTATTTTGTCTGCATCCTACTCCTCCGCCATTAAGAGGTAAATATTCTCTGTCAAGCACGGTCACCTACAGATTGCCGCTTTAAGTTTGTATGAATTTATTTATATTTAATGAGCGACATTATTGTGATTCCGGCACACAGTAATTAATATGTATTTCTTATAAAGTGTAAATGTACTAATACAACTTTAAATGCAGTTTTTTATTTAGTAAAAATGATAAAAACGTTTGGATACCGTCATGATCCTGTCCTCTTCATCGCAAACCTGTCCTCAATTTTACAGATGAAGACAGGGTCATGACGAACGTTGTTTTGTCGCAACGTTTTTTCTAAAATATTTATAGAAATAGAAACTGTTCCACACCGTGAACAAGTATTGAGTAATAAGAAAAAACGGGTTTAAATACTTACGTTTTGATTGAAGCCAGAAACTTGACAATGGTTGTCTGGACACTCACGAATTTGCCGATGTTCCCACTGTACTGAACGGACTAGTTAATGGGTGATACAATAAGATAAAAATGGCGCAAAAATAAGGCGGGAAAACAAAGCGGGCTAACACACGCGTTACCGGGAAAATTTGAAAAATAAAATCGGACAGGGCCATGTCGTCGATGGCATGGACTCTCTTATTTTCATTATGATATTGAAATCTATTGGCTCTAACCCATTTTAGGCAATCTCCAGCAATATTATGATCTATGATTGAATAATCACTTCTCTATTTGAAGAGATAGACCTCCCTCCTACAGAAGCTTGAAGTTGGGAATATCATGCTGGACAGGACAGGGCAATGGCAATTGGTCAAAGTTTACAATTTTTCTACACAAAAAAAATATTTGATCGTGAAAAGAAAAATTTCACTGTTATATAAAGTTATACACTACAATTTAAAAATTCTCCCAGATCCAAAATCATGAATGGGGTGCCACAAATGTACTGGACACCACTTCTGCCCCTCTCTATGAGAATGACCCATAAACATTGTAATAATTAACAAATAATAATTATTAGAAAATTTCAAACAAAGTCTTAGGTGTTTAAACTATCTGTTAATTACTAACTCTGAAGGTTTATTCACTGTTGGTATCATAAGGAGGTTCAGATGATGGCTGAAAAGAAATTTGTGATTATGGTTATTTTAGAGAAGAAGACTTTGTTTTAAAAAGTCTCCATAAGCTTCCTAACTTTTTGTATTTTTTGTTTTTCTTAATTAAAAAGAAATGATGGTATTTCTTTAAAGAATCCAAAGTGATCAGTTGTAGAAATAAAAATATTACTATTTTATAAATATCTATACTGTAAAATATAAGTTATTACTTAAAATGATTATATTTATGAGTGAAATAAATAGAGGTAACTTATATTTTTTATCATATAGAATGTAAAATTTTAAATAGTTTTTCTTCTACTTGGGCAATGAAAGTGCTCCAGCCACCATTTTCTCTATTAACACTATGTTAGGCCTAACATCCTATTTTCCAATGTCCATTGAGTCTTTCTCTGGAACTAGTTTTGGCATTCTCCAATGTAAGTACACAGTACAGTATATATGGTTATAATATTCTTTGAATCCTAGAAATGTTGATCCCTAGATTTCATTAGATCTCAATCTCAATACCACCTCAAGAGCATTCAAGCAACTATTTTTTTCAGCCTCCAAATGCCCAAAATTCTAAAAAAAGATAATTTAGGCGCTGTTTCACTTTGATAGATAGCACTTAGTTTAATCAGAGATTTATCAATCTTTATAACCTTTCCTAAAACAAAAAACATTCTGTTCTCAGAATGCACTCTCTTTCTTACTCATTTTCCTTAATCCAAAAAAGCACTTATTGCTGATCCAAATAATACAATTTGATATACTATGAAAAGTCCAATCTAAAATTTGAAAAAACCTTTGAGCTCCAAGGTTTCTTGATGCTTGACTTTGACATAATGCAGCATAATAAGTTTACTCCTGAGTTTGTATTGTGACTTCTGACTCTGGTACCTTGCTGAATAAAATTCATGTTTTTATTATTTTAAGGACTTTATTAATGTTGGATAATGAAACAGCTCTTGGTCTGCTGCCATTCTTCCATGCTTATGGTTTGGGAATTTTATTAATGGCCCTCTGTCAAGGAACTACATTGATTGTGATGCCAAAATACATTCCTCAACAGTTTTCTGAAATTTTTGTCACTCATAAGGTCAGTATTGAATATTTTTAAAAAGTTGCATGCTGTTGTTACATTGAATTAAAACTAAAACATAATACATAAAATTGGATGACCATTTATCAACAGAGAGTTAATTTCTCTAATCTAGAAAGATATTTGGGCAATTGAATAAAGGGAAACTAAATGCAATTGCAAAAAAATGGAATATCTAATCATGACTTTCATATTATTTTGCAGGTAACTCACTTTCATACAGTTGCAACATTTCTTATAAAACTAATAGATGGCAGCACTGATATAGAAATGTTGAAGTCATTACGTTACATATTTACAAGTGGCTGTGCAGCAGAACCAAAATTACAATCTGATGTCCTTAATACATTGAAAGATGTGAAAATGTACCATATGTTTGGAATGACAGAGACAACACATGTGGTTACTTATGAAAGGGTAAATCTTAACAGGGCAGGATGTATCGGAAGGATACTTCCGTTCATGAAAGCTAAGGTAAGATCATTGCTATGATTTATTGAGCTAAACATTAACTTACAATACTTCTATATCTATCTTATTCTAGATAATAGGAACTCAAGGAGAAAAATTAGGGAAAGACAGGGAGGGAGAACTGTGCATTTTTGGCCCAGCAGTCATGGCTGGATATCACGGTAACAAAGAAGCAACGGAGGAAGCGTTCACTGAAGATGGGTGGCTGAGAACTGGTGATTTAGCAAGAATTGATGGTGAAGGATATATTTATATCATAGACAGGATCAAAAACTTAATAAAATTTCATGGTCTTCAGGTAAATCCTTCAGATATCCTATTTAGTTAACCAAGTTTAAAAATATAGTAGTTATTTTCAGAGCAAAAAAAATAAATTCATCAGTTTATTATTATTATTTTTCTCGGGCACATGCCACATACCTTCTTATATATGGTTATTTAAAGAAATAGATTAATTCATATTTATAGATATTATTTAAACTTATAAAATTATTTATAAAGAAAGGATGTTAATTGAAAGAATGATAAGTTTCCTTTGAGTTCACTACAAACATTCCTCAAATCTCACATCATTGTTCCTTCTCAGTTTATGATATTTACTATCTTTAAAAATGTATAATCTGTATCTGTAATAATTTACTATGGTAATGGTGACCTTCCAGATACTTTACAAATATTTATTATTTTAAAAGTGATATTTAACATAACCTATAAACTACATATAACTAGCATCATTGTTATAAAGATGATATAGAATCTTAAATGGAAATGAAGAATGATTTGACAAAGTTAATTTGATTGATAATGACATGCTAGGTGGGGTCACCTGTGGTGTAGTGGTTAGCATAGCAACCTACTAAACCCAAGATCGCGGGATCGCAGCCCGGCAGATGACCTTAGGATTTTTTAAAGGGAGTAAAAAATCCTTAGCTATGCCGTCCTTCGGAAGGGACGTAAAATGGGGGTCCCGAGCCTGTGCGATGTCAGGTACTCGTTAAAGATCCATATTCTAATTATACCTGGATAGGCAAAATTTAGAACTCCCATCGTAGCATCGTCTGATTAGCCATAGCAGCATAAAAGTGCGTTAAACCATCGTAGCATCGTCTGATTAGCCATAGCAGCATAAAAGTGACGTTAAACGAAATAAACAAACAAACATGACATGCTAGGTGAACAATATAGATGATTGATGTGATCCTTGGCCTTCTGAATTATCTCCTTCCATCTCTCTCCATCACCTACAGTGCGTCTCCAGTTCCGAAAAAAATTGTATAAGTGATTTTTAACAATATCTATTAACAATTATATTTAGGTTTAGGCAAGGATTTAAAGAACTTAAAATAGCACCTGTAGTCCATGCTTTCGTATTTGGATGCCAACACACAGGTAGTTCGTCCTTGTTTTGAGTTTTCTTAGCACAAAGATTTAATAATTTGTAAATCATTAGTAGCTTTATACATTAAAACAGAGTTGCAGAGTTCATATATTTTGCCACCTTAAAACCAGTGGAAGACAAACTTTGGGTTAAGGAAGTTTAGGAAATCTTTTCCAAATTAAGTGTGAGATTTCTTCTGGACATTTTTTGGCTGCAGCGGTGTCTACATATGCAGCTTCTATCTCTTTAATGCTTAGCAATGATTACCGCATGCAGAATTGATTGAAACATTTTTCTAATGTAAGGAATGTTTCACCTGCACATTACCTTTTACTCCAGTCAGCCACAATCTTTATAAAAGCTCCTGCGAAATATGTTAGCAGTACTCCAAAGATGCTGAAACACTAACACAACAATCAAATTCTTTTAATATACCGATTGGATGCATGAATAAAAACTGTTTAGACGTGAAAACAGAAACTGAGTTGCAATTTTTAAATCCCTATTAATTTTCAGTCAATTATATTCAATAAATCTAGTTCTCCCAAAAAAAAAAAAAAAATGTTCGATTAAAGTTATCTGGGTTCAAAGAACAGAATTTGAGAAACTGCTAATTGCAATCTTACTCTTACATTAAAGAAAATACTCCTATCAAAAAATGTTAAATGGTGTCAAAACCATGAACAAGTATGTTCAAATATATACTCTAGTTCTTAAAGCTGATCACATTTATTAAAAAATTCGAACTGGCAGTCACAATAGCAGAAATACAAGTAGGCGAGGAAAACATGTTGATAAAATTCTACAAAAGAGTATAAAGCCACAGAAGAAATAGTACTAATGACCCAAAAGGGTAGATGTAAGCAAATAGATAAAATTAGAAAATTACTCTGGCCATATAGCATACAAATGATACAATGTTTATTTGTGGATAGACTAACTTAAATTATGTATGTATCTTTTAAGGTATCTCCCGCAGAAATAGAACAAGTCATAAAACAGATTAAAGGTGTTTCGGAGGTAGCAGTTGTAGGAATACCAGATGAGATGTATGGAGAAGTACCCAGAGCCTTTGTTGTAAAAGAAGATGATACAGTCACTGAAAGAGATATTAAAGAAACTGTTGAACGTAAGTAAAATCGCTTTAAATACATTTTCTGAAAAATCTAGAGTTTTTTATATTGATAAAATGCTAAATGTAATAATTAACTAATACTTCAATTAATGTATTTCTGCTTAGGAGAACTGTCTTACTACAAACGGTTACGAGGAGGGGTCAGGTTTGTTGATTCCTTACCAAAAACACCACTACTAAAAGTAATTAAAAATAATTTAATGAGTTTACCATAGTCTCCAACAAGAATTATGGGTTCATAAAATTAAATCATAAATTGAAAACTTGTTAAATCAATATTGTAATAAACTTATAAAAATAATTTGATGATTTGTTTTTTATATCATAAGCTGATCCACACAAGTAACACTGTAAAATTATTTTTGAAGTTACACATTTACCAGTTTATATTTTATAATAAAAATGAAAAAGCTAAATAAAAAAAATTATTTGCTACCTAAACTGTTTGATTTGATTTTCAACAACTACAAAAATATAATAAACTCTGATCAAGAAGTTCTGCATAACAAGTATTATTCCAGAGATATCTGAAATTTGGCAGGGCCAGTAATCTTAATGCCAATAAAAAGCATCAATGTAAATTGATTAAAGTCCATTTATATAGTTTTTTTGTTGTTTTTTTTATAACTGAAAAGCTTTTGTCCATTTAAATTGGTTGTGCTAAGAAAAAGATGGGTGGTAGTGGACTAATTTATCTATAGAGGCTCATTTGAACTAAATAAAGTTGATTTTGGAGTTAAATCTGTTTATGAAAGCTCATACATTATTTTGGTGTGAAAAACCTCATTTTAGAATTTTCATCTCTTAGATCATTGTTTTATCAACTCGTATACAAACAATAATTTTCTACAATATTTTAATTATTTTAATGATAATTTTAATAATCTTACTTTATTGAAAATTAAACTAAAAGTTCAGTTTAATAGTTCAAGGGAAAACCAAGAATAGTTGCTTTGAAAAGATATCCGCAACAACAAAAATCATTGGATGTAAGTTTTCAGCAATGTATTTTATATTAAGTTAATGATTTTTTAAATATTTAAATCAGCCCTATTTAATGATTTTAGCTGAGAAATTACTTACAGAAAAAAATTGGATTTTTATTTTTTTATTTGTTATAAAACTTTATTGAAGAGTTTAAGAGAAGTTAAATGATTCATTTACATTCAGAAAAACAAAACTGGGAGAGGCTCAGAGGATTTTGATTTATTCAGATTATTATAAAAATACAGAATATTTTTACATCCCATTTTTAGACTCATGGAACCCTATAACATTAAAACTAAGAGGCCAGTAAATGGTGATCAATCACTCACTGTTCCTTAGCTATTAGAGGAGATAAACTGCGTTTGAAAATAAACTTTAGAAAATTTCAAACATATTTTTTTATATATAGTTGGATAATATTGGCTTATTAAAAATATAAAAATTACAAATATGTTTGAAAACAACATTAATTGTTTTTTAAAATATATTTTCCCCTTCTTTTCTCTATATACCAACAAATTTCTAATTTCTAATTAAGAAAAATATAATTAGAATTGAAAACATGTAATGTAACTGAAAATAAATTGCTATTATTCAGTAACTATTTCCAGATCAATAGTTTAAGAAGTCGTGAAATAGCGTTTTCTTTTTTTGTCTTCTTATCTTCAAAAAGCAAGATATGTTTTTTGCAGCACCTGCATAAATTAATTTGTAATAGTAAAATTTATAGGCTTTAAAATAATGATATTATTGTACCCTTTTATAATATAAGTGATAACTCTTCACACATACTGTAAGTAATAAATAAGTACATTTAAAACTAGTAATGGGATTAAAAATATATTGAAACTAAGTAAAGAGCCAGATAATTATTAATATTATCAGATAAATAAAAAATTTATTCACCATATTTTTAAAACTTTTACACAATAAAAAGTGTATTTATTCTGACAAAAGATTATGAGACATTACAAAATATATAAGCCCTGTATCAATCATTACCAAAGTAGATAAATGGAAGATCATTTAAACTAAAATGTATTTATAAGGACAATAGAAACTTGTAATTAATTACTGAAGTCTCAATGAAGTGGCATAATCCGATGCTTCAACAATGATTACAATAATTTTTAACGGATACGTGTGTCGGCTGCTCGGTATCGCAGTGTGAAACAGGCCTAACAGTTCACTACCACAGATCCAGGCTCGTCAGAACGAAATACGTAATCTTAAATTGTATTTCATTTCGACCTGCTACCGATATTTTCCCACCATTAAGGCGAGGCGCCACCGGGAACGGACTTGACTTGACTTGAGTCCGGTCTGCAACCCGATAGGCTGATATCAGTGGGGACGGCGCCACCGCGACCTGACTTGACTGGATCCTGCCGCCTGACTCCGGTCGGCTCCGGTTTGGTTTGGGTTGGGACCTGACTCAGGTCCCCCTTCCCATACCACCAGCCAGCCCAATCTTACCTCCCTCTCTCTGTGAACAGTTTTTCTTTTCAGCTTTTAGTGATGTTCCAGAAAAAATGAGTGTTGAGGAGAAGCTCATTGAATTGGTGAGGGAGCAGCCAATAATATATAATACTTCAGAGGCTAATTACAGCAATGTGATTAAAAAATCAAAAGTTTGGGATACTTCACATATTCGCATAGCCACTTCCTATCGAGAACATTCGATGCTGCTACACATGTTAAAATAAAGTCGTACTCCGAATCAGACGAATCCGATTCTTCACTTAGCAAACAGTGTACTGCGTTCATCTCGGCACTGACTGAACTCAAGTCAAGTCTCGGTGGCGCACCCCCATTCCGGTCTGGTCCGGTCATGTCCACTCAAGTCAAGTCAAGTCCGTTCGCGGTGGCGCCTCCGCTTTAAGCCGAGGCGCCACCGCCACGCACTTGACTTGACTTGAGTGGACATGACGACCAGGATTATTAAGTACTTTATGAGCTTCTCCTCAACACTCATTTTTTTCTGGAATATCACTAAAAGCTGCAAAGAAAAACTGTGCACAGAGAGAGAGGTTAGATTGGGTTGGCTGGTGGTAGGGGAGGGGGTACCTGAGTCAGGTCCCAACCCAAACCAAACCGGAGCCGACCGGAGTCAGGTGGCAGGATCCAATCCAGTCAAATCAGGTCGCGGTGGCGCCGTCCTCACTGATATCAGCCTATTGGGTTGCAGACCGGACTCAAGTCAAGTCCGTTCCCGGTGGCACCTCGCCTTTATACTACCGTAAACTGGGGCAACTTTGCCATGTTTAACTTTTACCTCAACCAATTGGGTTAAAATCTGTTTCTAACCCATTATAATTATGAGTCTACATACATAGATCTTCTGATTTAAAATAGTATATGTAACAATTACAATTTAATCATTAAATTAAATTTAAAAAATATACAAAAATAGCATTGGCAAAGTTACCCTACAATAGGGCAACTTTGCCAAGTACGTAAAAAACACTTAAAAATAGAGACAGCGACAGAGAAAGGATTGAACTAATATGAAAACATTTTAACGAGAAAATGACATTTTTATAAGGTATTAGTTGACTGAGAAGTATTTAGAGAAGTAGATTGTTGGGGTATGCAGTCATAGATACACAGCAATTAAAAATAATATTTTAATTTATAATGCCAACGTTTCGAATCGCATTGCAACCCTTCATCAGGGTTTAAGAGAGCCTGGTAATCAGAAAATGGCATATATTTAGATTTTACAGTATTTAGAATGAAACATCGTAATAATGAAATCCATTAAAAGGAAACTTGAAATACCTAATGAAATTTAAAAACCACAAAAACTTCTGACATTTTCATCCATAAATATATATTTACCTCGGAGTTCAAAATAGGGCGGGTCAATTATATAAATGATGTCTCCTACGTTTAATAAAGCTTCATCAGCCACGTTTGGGAAATAAAATGATTTTTCTGGGTTGTTTGTGAGGAGGTAGGACATTTCATATTACTCCTCGCCTCCGTAGAATTTGGTGAGTTTGCCCATGAAATACTTTACACTTTTGCAATATAGACATTAATTTAAAAACAAATACAAAATTATAGGTTGGCAAAGTTGCCCCATCTTGACCTTACTTCCTAGTAGCCAAGGTCAATGAAGGCAAGAAATTAGCTTTTGTCGCAACTAATTAGGGGAAAGCTGAATTTTTGCAGGGTGTTAGTACATAAAGTATACACTAAAAAAACACTAAGTCTCGCCCCCCACCCCTTCAGTAACATTACAAGTAAGGAACTCTGATTATATGTCGACAGCTCGAAACCTAATTATGCTATCGGAGTGTTTTTTTTTTTTTTAATTTACTCCAAATAATATTACAAACAAATTATGTCATATACACTTTTTATGTAGATAGCTTAGTTTCGCCGTAATACTTAAACATATACCGAAAACTGCCACTACAAAAAACAAAAAGTAACTTCAACAAATTATAAACCTTTATCATTACGTTTTGTGAAGAAAAGTGTTAAACAAAACTTACAGATAGTATAATTAACTTTAAAATGATGTGTCTCATAACGCAAAACATTAAAACGATGGCTGCATAGAGAACGTTGAAAGAGTAGTGGACACCGGCGCGCCGGTCCAATCAGGGCCGCGCTGAATTGCACAAACGCATATACTGCTGTTCATGATCATGAATAGACATTTAGTTAAAATGCAGCAACAATGTAATAACGTTTATTTTTAGATTATTACTTCCAAAGTTCATTTTTTTTGTTATAATAGTTTATAGTTTACTTGTATCACTGATACAGTACAAAATTTAGCATCGAAGATTCAACTCCAAAAATCAAAAGATCTGACTTCTAGATATTGTTCACCACCCTTAGCTCTAAATTTGATAGCAAGTCTTCCTCAAAATATCTTCGGGTTTAGGGGAGAGAGGGGGTGAAAGTCGTATGTCTTTCGCTGTCTGATCTCGGAACTCGGAAAACGTAACTTTTAGCACATATATACATAAAAAAGCAAAGAAAATTTACATTACATGTCATTTTATTCCTCTCTTTCCCAAATCATAATTTTAGAGCTATGGGAGAGGGAAAATTCCGAGATCAGACAGTCAAAGACATACGACTTTCACCCCCTCTCTCCCCTAAACCCGAAGATATTTTGAGGAAGACTTGTTATCATATTTAAAGCTATGGGTGGTGAACAATATCCAGCAGTCAGATCTTTTGATATTTGGAGTTGAATCCCGATTACATTGATGACTATTCATGATCATTAACAGCAGTATATGCATTTGTGCACCTCATTCATTCAACGCTCTATATGAAGCCATCGTTTAAAATGTTATGAAAGTTAATTATACTATCTATAAGTTTTGTTTAATACTTTTCTTCCCAAAACGTAATGATAAAAATCTATAATTTGTTGAAGACTTGTTATCATATTTAAAGCTATGGGTGGTGAACAATATCCAGCAGTCAGATCTTTTGATATTTGGAGTTGAATCTTCGATGCTAAATTTTGTACTATATCAGTGATACAAGTAAACTATAAACTATTATAGAAAAAAAAAATGCACTTTTGAAGTAATAACCTAAAATTAAACGTTATTACATTGTTGCTGCATTTCAACTAAATGACTATTCATGATCATTAACAGCAGTATATGCATTTGTGCACCTCAGCACGGCCCTGCTAGGACCGGCGCACCGGTGTCTACGACTCATTCAACGCTCTATATGAAGCCATCGTTTAAATGTTATGCGTTATGAGACACATTTTAAAGTTAATTATACTATCTATAAGTTTTGTTTAATACTTTTCTTCCCAAAACGTAATGATAAAAATCTATAATTTGTTGAAGTTATTTTTTGTTTTTTGTAGTGGCAGTTTTCTGTATATGATTAAGTATTACGGCAAAACTAAGCCATCTACATAAAAAATGTATATGACATAATTTGTTTGTAATATTAGCATAATTAGGTTTCAAGCTGTAGGCATATAACCAGAGTTCCCTACATGTAATGTTGCTGAAGGTGTGGGGGGGGGGGGGGGAAGAAAGGGGGGTGGGGGTCAGGACATTGTGTTTTTTTAGTGTATACATTATGTACTAACACCCTGCAAAAATTCAGCTTTCCCCTAATTAGTTGCGACATGAAATCTTTATTGACTGGGCTATAGTGCAACTTTGCCAAGTTATTTTATAAGCCTACAGAAAAAGTAAAATTTACATTTTTAAGTTGTTCTAAATAAATATTAAATTATGTATTAGACAAAGTAAATAGTTATTATTTACTTTTGAATGTATTCTTATATTTTAATGATATTAATGTATTTAAGTACTTTAAGAATGTATTGGAAGTAAAAAAAAAAGAAGAAAGATAGTGTCTTGCAGGTTTTACTTTTGACTGAAGTAGTGGCAGTAGACTGTTACTACTCTTGTTAATTTTTTAATAATTTAATGGCATATCTATTCTATACATTTTATGATATCTCTCCAGCTCAATTCTATTCTAGTCATGGCTAACATACTTACATATTGTAAATAACTTACTAAATCAGAATTTGATTAATGTATTGAACAACAAAAAATAATTTAGTTCCCCAAAACTTAAAAGCAAAATATGCAAAACTATTACGCATTTAAATAAATAAAAAAACAGAAATAATAGTATTTTTCTTAAAAGCTTTGGTGATTAGCTTCTTTTAATTTATAAAATGCCCATAGTTATCACAGGCAAAGTGCCTCCTGGTATAAATCCTGCCTTTTTTTGAATTCATGAGCCATGAACTGTTTCTGGGCCAGCGGTTGTGAAAGAAGGAGAAAATCTGGCCAGAATACTCGCTCAACTGCCAGGTTTTTTCCTCAATTAAAAGTTTCCCCCTACTTTAACGAGGCTGAGTGTGCGCCAGGAGGGTGGCCCGACCTTGAAGCTGAGCTATGGCCAAAATAGGAGAAAATAAATTTTCTGCTTTCAGTCGGACTTAAACTCGGTTCCAGGAGCATGGTAGTCAAGCGCCTTACCCACTGAGCTACTGCACCTCCCTTTTTGATAATAAATGACATCATTATTAAATATTTATATAATTTAAAATCATAAAATTCTTGAAAATACATGTTTTTTAAGAAGTGAGAATTTTGAAACAACTATCTAAGAGAGATGCAAGACAATTTTCTGACAACACTAACTCTAGTGTAGGGGAGAATACAAAGGTATTACTGTACATACTATTTTGGTCATTTATCTCATCATAATTAGTTAAAATGTATTTATATTAAGGAAGGCATTTAATAAAAAGATATCAGAAACAATAAACACAAACTTAAGTAAAATACCTGAATTTTTTTTTGGGGGATTTCAGAAGTTTTCTTAAAATAACCTTAGCTTGAGTGCCAACAGTGTATAGCTTTTTTTTATTATATATATATATAGATTGTTACAAATTAATTTTAAACAATGTACCTATGTGTCATTAATTGAAAAGTTTCTTTGTTCATTATTTTAAGAGCGTTAATTTATAATTAAAATTGTTTCTTGACACCCTGCCAATACTGACCATTGGAAAAATGTATAGCCTACCTAAACTCTATTGTTGGCATCAGACTTTCATATCAAACTCAGCAGTTCCCTCAAAATTAATGTAATTTAAGGTTGTTTACATAATTATATTATGCAAGACATACAAAATTTTTAAAATGTATAAACCATTTAAACATTCTTTATACTAGGAGTTAATCTCTTCACCTCTAAACAATTATTAAACTGGCAATTTTTTTTTTTTTTTTTTTTTTTTTTTTTTTTTTTTTTTTTAAATGAGCGGGTCAATTGAAAATAAAATGGAAAATCATTGCAATTAATATATTTAAAAACCTATAAATCAAACGGAGAAAACAAAATGACAAATTTACTATAAAATCAAAACCATTCTAGGTTCCAATCAACAATACTAAAAAGTTAAAGTTAACATTATGCTAACAGAAATAAACTTTCTTTATAAATAAAATACACAAAATGTCGAAAAATATTGGTGAAAGGCTCTTAATTGCCTTTACATCAATAATTGACATTTTGTGACACTAAGATTTAGACATATATAAATACCATCAACTTGCTCTCAAGCTTTAATTAATTACAAATGCAAGTTCTACAATTCAAAAATATAATTGTAGATAGGTTAATTAACACTTAAATATATCATTTATATATATAATTTATATTGTCCTTCCTTAAAAGGATATTGTCTGAATAGTCTGAAGACACCTAGATATTTTGTATATACATATATATATATTTAAATTTTTCTTAAAATATATACTATGTCAATATTTTATGTAGTGGGAATAAAACATCATAAATTCACACAATCATATTTTTAAAGTCAGATAATGAATAAACAACAGACACAACAGGGAGAGCATTGTAAAGACTAGTCCGATACTAAAACCTATCAAAATATATTTTAAAGTTTTTGTAATGATTTTAAGTAAAGTTTTAATTCATTCAATTAAAATCCCTCTTCAAAAATGGCCCTAACTAAAAAAGTGTTTCGGTTGAACATATCTATGTGAACATGTATAGTCCAAAAAATAAAATAAATCAAAAGAAATTTAATAACAGATAACTGTTAAATTAAATCAAATTCCATGTATGTGCACAATAAATCAGTTCATTTAAAATCCCTTCCCTATTATGGAGAAACAAAAGGAACTCTAGTTAAACTCAAATCAAATGAAAGGTAAGAAACCATAAAATGTAAACTATTGCCTTTTTTATTTGAACTCTATTAACATATTTCATGTTTTGTTTTACCAAGGACTGAGCTATCTATAACAGGATGATGAATGAATGTACTCTTAATCTGAAAATTGGCATTGATTAGATATTCACAACCTATTTATAAATGAATTTAAACTCTTCAATTTTTTTGTGTTGCTATCACAAAAAACAAAAAAAAAAATACACCCACCACTGACATACCTTTTTAAAATAAACAAATTAAAAAAAAAAAAAATCATATATTCAACTAAGAGCTCATTTTGAAGAGGGTGATAAAATAAAATAAAACAAAACTATTCATCATACGAAGCATGTCGTACTAAGTATTAATATTAATTAATTGAAACAAATAAATATTATCCCACATACACGTACTCAGTCAATTTGTAAGCTAAAAATTCTCATTAAACAATTACAGTTTTAAAACAATTCAAGTGAAAACCTGGATGGCTAGAGATTTCTGTAAATAGTATAATCACCACCAGATTAATGGAATTAACATGTAATAATAAATAAAATAGTAGCGATTTTATAAGCAATATGGCTTCAGGTAAAATACCCATTTATCACAATTCCCTCTCTTAAAAGAGGTTCAGCATTAAAATGCAAAAGAGAGGTATAAAGTTATACTGATATTATTCATAGGCCGCTCAGAAAGGGGGTAATATAGATTAATCAAATATCTTTAAAATATAAATACAGTTTAACCTCTATATATCAAACTTCCCATTTTTTTTATTTTTTTTTTTATTTTTATTATTATTTTTTTTTTTTAAAGGAAGCAATTCCTATAATGAAGTCAATTTTTAAATTCATAAGTTCATTACTGGAAACCTTGTAACTCTTGTATTTTGTTTAAGCACATTAGGTGAAGTTTGAGAAAACTCAAAGAAAAGAAAACATTTCTCTAATGCTGGACTGATACAAAAAAAAACAAAGGAAAGAACAAAAAAATACTAGAAGTATAAAAATAAATTTAGTCTAAACAAAAATCGTCATGGAACATTTTATATTGGTGATTAATATGAAGCATATCTATAAAACCTCTACTGAAAGAGAAAAGGTGCAAACCAAACCATGGAAGGAAATCTTCAAACAACATAAGATTTATTCTTTACATTCCTGAAGATGATTAAGTGAATAAAACAAGAACATTACTTGAAAAAGACTTAAAAAATAAACACTCAGATGTATTAAATACTACTTTGCACAAAAACAAGAATAATGATTATGCATTAATATTTATCTGCATACATATGGCACATGTTTGTTAATATAAATGTACCAATATTATAAATGAAAAAGTTGCAATGATTTGTACAATTTAATTTTTAAAATGTGGGGCATAAGTTAATTTTTTCTATAATCATAAAAACGTTATTACAAAATTAATAATTTAATTGTAATTTCTTTTCACATGTACTGCATAATTATTTAAATAACTAAGGAAAATATAAAATTTCATGATATATTTATACTTCTTTTTAGAGAATATTTTCTTAGGAACCTTCGAGTTTGGTATATAGAGGTTCAACCGTAATCATAATGCATTCCTAATGAAAATTTATATCACTCCACTCGTAGTAAATTTTTAGAGCGACTGTCTTCAGAAAATTTCAAGATTTATGTAAAACAATATGAAATATTATTTATGTAAAACTGTTAGTAAAATAAATATTATCACTCTCTGCAACGCTCTCCAAATGACGTATGCAGCCATATAAACACACAATAACATAGAGAACCATGCAAAGTCACAGGATATGCCCTAATCATTGATATGATTTTCATAATCATAAGCATATTCATTATTATAGAAAGAACTCAAAAAGATGAAAAATATACATTTACTTTTTTAATATTTGTAATATAATTGTAATGCAGAATATATTTTTATATACATATAACATCTTAAAGAGTGTATACATATAAATAATAATGGCATTCAGTGAGACAATCACAACAACTGGATAAAAATTGAAACATTAACAAGATAAATATATATACATGAAGTGGTAACAAACAATTTAAAACAGCATTAAATGCTGTTACATATGAAATCAGAAAATATATAACAGCTGTTTTAGGAAAGAAGTTTAACTGTTTCTTTAATCTAAATGACAATCCATAAATGTCTAATCTCAGCAGTGAATATAAAAAGCTCTTCTCATTAATAATATTCATAAATATATATATTTTGTTTTTTTTTATTGCTTTCGGTTATGACAAATTGGCATTCAGCGATAAAATTTTGATGATTCTCCACAATTCTTTAAATAGTTCTAAGACAAAAAAAAGTGAAGATTTAAACAAAACAATTATAATGACTAATAGTTTCTCGAATCGGAAACGATAGACATCAATTAAATATAATAAAATCCTTAAAGATTTTTTACATCCCAGGAAAAAATAATGAAAATGCAGTAGGCTCTCATTTCTCCAGTACTGCCAGGACGGATACGGTCCCGTATAATGGAAATCATCAATTCAATATAGGAACTAACAATAATACTAGCTTATATGTTTAATATTTTTAATGTATGTAAAGGAATAACACATCAATCATTGATAAAATCAACATTTAATATAATTTTATTTAAGATTTGTATACCTGGAAGAAAATCCAGGAGAGCCTACTGCATTAACAAAATAAATAGAAGGTAATGGAATGTCTTCAAATTTACAAGGGTCTTCTCTAGTTGTACCAAGAGAGATGACAGCAAAAATATTATATTTTTCTATATTATATTAAGATATTATATTTTTCCTCCTTTATAATGAAAAACATTTACTTCAGTGAGATTCTTCAAGGAATCCTCACATATTCCTTTTATACAACTCTAAGAAAGCAGCAATAATGGATAAACAGATTTCATATTTAATTCATTCAGTAATAGATACATCTAGAGAAGAGAAAACCTTAACTTAAAACTTAAGAAAACTATACATTTATACAAACATGGTAAAAATATTACAAATTTTGTGTATTTATGTGTTATTAAGCCCATACTTTTTTAGATGAATTGCAACAAGTACGCAAATGACACTTATCAGAGATCAAGTAAGCAGGATTTTACTGCATGCAGAAGGCTTATAAAACAAGTAAAAATTACAGCCATTTTTCTCAATGATTACTTTTAAATATTACATATTAAATGAAGGAACAAAATAGGAAGTTTTAATTAAAATAAAATAGAGAATTAAATTTAATACAGTCTTTAAAATATTCTTTTCTTTTTTTTCAAATGATCAATTTAAAATTAAAAAAAATTTAAATAACAAAAGTTTTTTCAAAATATTTGTCAGTCACTATGAAAACCTAACATCTTTTGACACAATATATTTGAGAGACCAAACAATTAATTTTTTTTAAATTACATTAGGTAATCAGGATTAATGCATTAAACACTCATTCAATCTCCACACATTCAATTTCAAGGAGTGCATTAAATACATATTTATAACTATATTTAAATAGATGATAGAGTATTAAATATATTCTGAAAAACTTAGAATATTATTTAGAAAAAAAAGTATCAGACAAAAATGTGACAGGATGATCTCACAAATCCATTGTGCCATAAAGAGGGTTAAAACAGATAGAAGTTAGTTTTAAAATATTCACAAATAAATATGAAAATTACTAATTCATACTTATCAAAGGATATGCTTAAAAACTGCCAAGAGTATTGTCATAGGCTAATATTAAAGTGATGGCCTAGCAGTATCTACTTCTACGGGATAGGTTACTATAAGAGAACGCTTGGAAACACCAATCCAAAAGACTTATATCAATAGGTTGACACAGGAAATTGCCCCAGATGGGCTTGTGGACGAGGTAATCTATGCTAAGCAGGATAAAGAGATTTAAAATTGACCATAAAATTACAACGATTCACTAAATATTTCAGAAACAGGAAAGCTTGTTTTTAAAGGCCCGGAGTTAATTAAAATGCTGAAGATTAATGAACAATAAATGTTTTAATGCAATATTTACAAATACATATACATATAGTTTTTGGCAATCACTTACATAAGTAGTTTGAACTAAATAATAGAAGACAATCCAGTTTTTTTTTGTTTTTTTTTTCCATATCAATTTATACACTTATATAAGGTAGATAAGTTTTTATTTGCTTTTTTTAAAACATTTTTTAAATTTTATTATTCATTCATTAATTTAAATTACATTACTAAAAATCTCTAATACAATATTATTAAACTAATAAGTTACAAAAGAATAATACATATTTTCAATAAAAGTATAAAAATCAGATTAACGATTTTCTTTTCTTTTTTTTTCTTTTCAAGTATAGAAATTTCTTTTTTCATACCATTTTAGGTATTTGAGGCATAAGATGCCATGATTTATATTTATTCAAAATAACTTCTTATTAGAGAAATCTCTATACATGATATACTGAAATCGATAAATACAAATATTCAGCTAAAACAAAACGTTCAGACTATTCTTTCTTTTAAGGCAAAGGTAACCTTATCTTTTATACAATTCTAATAATACATAAAACATTGATGTAGTAGTTTATGTTGCAGCACTTAAAATAGCAAGATTTTCAACTGGAATGGAAATTTCAGTATTCTTAATGGCATTTTTTTTTTTTTTTTTTTTTAAGTAAAGGTAACTAATTTTTTAAAAGCTGGCACTTCAATGTAACATCAGTTAGTTAATTATCCTTATTGTCAGTTAATGAAAACAGAAATTCTACTTTTATATACAGATATCATAATAGATATTCCACAGCAATACTAAAATCAATCTCTAGAATAATTTTAATATTTGTTTTAACATTTAAAAATAAAATTAATGATAAAACATCGAGTGCAATCAATACCACATATAATAATAGTTAATACTGCAGATTAATAATAATAACATTTTGCGAATTTTACTTCTTTTTTTTTTTTTTTTCAATAAAATAATTTTGCAAATTATATCATACAATCTGCCCTTGATCCTTATAGGTTCTCACAGACAGCTCACATAAAGACTGAACTCTCATATTTTCAAAATCATGGAGATTTAAGTTATAGTTTTATATTTTAAATAGATCATAATTGGTGATAAATTACATCATACCTTTAAAATAATTTACGAAACCACTTGTGAGAGGTAAGGGACAGAATCTTTTCATTATAAATAAATCAATCGAGAAGCTCAATTAATGATAAGATTCTACAATAATATTTACGGAAGAGGGACGACGACCTGGACGTAGGTAACAGGGAAATAACCAGTGCGGCCATTGAGGCTTCCTTCGTACCAGTTTTCATCAATTTTGTTTGTCAATGTTATGGTTTCTCCTTCCTATAAAATAAACAAATAAATAATGTTATTTTCTAAAATACTGTATTGATAATCAGTTTGAATTACATTTTATATTAGTTTTATAATATTTACATAATAATAATTCATTAACAAACTATACATCAATATATTATAGTATAAAAAAACACACTTTTACAACAAACCAAACTAAAAAGTAGAAAATAATTTTTTGTGTTATGGAAATAGAAAGCTAAAAAATCAATTATGATTAATTAATTTGAAATACAATGAAAGTAAAACTTAAGTTATTAACAAAATAAATCAATTTATAGTAAAAAATGGTGGGGTGCAACAAACTGTTGTTACAGAGGGACAGATTGACCGACATCATTGAGATGTTATTATTATTATTATTATTTTATTATTTTCATAATAACTCTACTTTCATAAATAGTAACCAATAAAATTTTTGTAACATTTAATATCAAGCACCCTATTCTTTATTACTATCAATTGAAATATTTTGTTAATAACTTACATTTTACTTTTATTGTTTTCCAAATTAAACAATCACTGTTGATTGTTTTGCTTTCTATTGCCATAACACAAACTATTCATGAATTAAAAATTTGGTTTGCTATAAAAGTGGGTTTTTTTAAACTATATTTTCTTTTCTTAATTTTTAGACTCCAAACGATATCAATAGTATTTATAATCAAGATCTTCTATTAAAATGCCAGAGCTAAATCTGTAGTATTACAATCATTACCATTTATATTCTTCAATTATCTTCCATTGGTAGCAATTTTTTTTATCGGTAAAGAAGAACAACATTTACCAACATCCCATGAATGGTTTACAGTTAACCTGCAAACTTATCTAAATATTTTCTTTTAATCTGATCATTCTAGCGAGGACATTGGAACAAAGTTGTGAAATGATTAAACATATTTCTCTAGAGTCCACCATTTCTGAGATATAATCGAAAAACCTTCTCCCCTCCCTCCCCCATGGTATGCTCAACTCCCAGGGCCAGGAACTTTTAGTATATTTACGTACTAACTACTCCTAATGAAACCCTGAAGTCAAAAATGATCACATATTTCATGCACTCTACAACTTGTATATTGACTGGACTATAAATATTTTCTTTTATTCCCATTATCCTAGTGGGATATTAGAACGATGTTGTGAAATAATTGTATTATTATTGGTCCTTGACACATTTGCAAATTTTCTAGTCAATCAGATTGCTAGAAATTGATGAAAATTACGCTGAAAGATTCCGTTACATACAGGTAAAGTTAATAAAAGCTTGTTGAAAAAGAAATTTTGGATCGAACAAATAGTTTTTTGAGTTAAATCCAAAAGAGTACTGATAAACGTTTTTTCGCGGAGAAGTGCGAATTACCGCAACTATCTTGTAATATAGAAGTATACAAATACAACAAACATTTCCTCTATTTTCCCTTTTTTCTCCTAATTTATGTGGACTATTCAGCTACTGTTATTTTATGTGAGTTGTTTTAATGCTGAGAAATGTCCATAATCACTAAAAATGATCAAATATTTAATATATATGATTAATAAAGAATGCTATTAATTATACTGTACATTCATTATTTTTTAAGTGCTAAGCTATCTTTTAAAGTTCTTGATGAAATACAGTGTTTTTCCCTTCCCCACAGCTCTGAAAAAAATTAGGAGCAAAAGGATGTATTGTAACAAATTACTAACAAATTTATTATACATTAAAAAAAAAAAAAAAAAAAAAAAAAAGAAAAGAACATAACATAAATCTAAGCAGATCGTTATTTGCAGAATATAAAATTTCAATCCCTCTCCCCTTCCTCTTATCAAATTTTAATTTTAAGTTTGTATGTCAATGGACTAATTATCTACTCTAATTATCCAATTTCTCATAGGTTCTAAGAACCGCGTTCTCTCCCCAGCTTTTCAATATATTCACAATATGTGATTAGTGGCCTGCCAACGGGTAGTCTTCCTTCTGGTCTAGCCTTCATATACCATTCTTCAAAATACCATGGTCCGATAACACCAACTGAGGATATCACGCACCAAACAGTGACCTTTGGTGAGTGTAAAGACCTCTGGTGGAGTTCTAGCAGTTTTCTCTCAGCCCAATACCACATGTTCTGTTTGTTGATACACCCGCTCAAGTGAAAATGAGCTTCCTAACTGAAAAACACAATTGCATCGCCAGGGACGTTTTCAAGGAGGGCTTCAAAATTCATTGATTTTTGACAATACATTGTGACTAAATGCTTAATTAAAATTCAGCTTAAGGGATGTCTTTAGATACACAATTTAATAAACTTTAAATTTTACTATGCATTTTATATTTCTGCAAAAATCTGAA
The DNA here is from genome assembly GCA_003667255.2 of Euschistus heros. Classification (NCBI taxonomy): domain Eukaryota; kingdom Metazoa; phylum Arthropoda; class Insecta; order Hemiptera; family Pentatomidae; genus Euschistus; species Euschistus heros. The sequence continues at coordinate 741,835 of RCWM02000375.1, read as the reverse complement.
AAAATAGTGTAAACATTTTAGGTTCTTTTGCCTCCCAAACATTTTAATCTAATCAAATTTAGTTACATCTTTGATATTCTATTATTATTAACATATTACTATGTCCTATTAAAATTAATATAAGTCAATTTTTGTTTTGTACATTGGCTAAGCAATTTTTTGCATGAAGGGCCAATTTAAATAGCAAAAACAATTAAATAGTCATATAAAATTACCTTAAAACTCAGCTCGCCAGGATTTTCAGCATCAAAATCATAAAGTGCAGTGCAGCAAGGAACCCTTGACATGGGTGTACGGGCCGGAGAGTTCTTCACTGGAGAGGGCAAAGGAGATGCTGAAACAATAAAAAATTCCTTCAATTATAAAAATTTTCCTTCAAATATAAAATATTTGAAAAGCAGAGAGGCTTTTTATTTCTACATATGCTTCATTCTAAAGTTACAATCTATGTTCTACTCAAATATAAAATTGAAATTCCAAACTACAACCATTCCTTTACCTAAATTAAATTAAGGTACTTTGATACAACAGCCACCATACAAAACTTAAATGACATCCTTAAAAAAAAATATCATTTAAAAAAAAAAAAAATTATAAAAATCAAAATTCACCTAAATAGTCTTAATATTATAGAGCTTTTATAATTAGAGTTCTAAAAAGACCGCATTAAACAACCACTGTGCAATGTACTTTTCTTCTATTGCGTTCATTCTCTTTCTTCTTCTGCCAATACATCTTCATCCTCTGTCTATGCTGCTCCCTTCCGTCCTCTGTCCATACTCCTCCTCCAGCTCTTCTCTTCATTTCAAATGTCTCAAAGCGTTGAATTTTGTCTCTCATCAGGTCTCTGTTTTTGACATCTTCTTCCCCAATACCCATCTCCACTAAGTCTGCTTTGACTTCTTTAAACCATGTAATTTGGGTTTTTGTCAAAAAACATGAATATATTCTTTATCAGCCTTTCATCATTCATTCTTTCAAATGGGCATAGAAGCTTACTCTTCTCTTCCTCATAGTATCTCCCACTTTCTCAATTTTGTCATACATTTCTCTATCACTTCTAAGCTTCCAAGTTCCATTTTCGAACCTTGGCCCAAGTACTTACTATTCATATGATTTTTCCCTCCTTCTTTGCTATAACTACCATTTCCTTGATGGTATTCATTGCCAAACATTCAGATGCATACAGACACTCGGGCCTAATCACGGTGTTATAGTGTATGATTTTAGCGTTAATGGATATTGACTTTTTGTTGTACACATTCTTTGTTAGCTGGAATGCCATTTCCTTTTTTTTTTTTGTTGCTCTTGTTTTATTTCCTTCTTTATCTAAAGCTTTGGGCTCGATGATCTCCCCTAAATATTTGAAATTAGAAACTTTCTTTATCTGGCCATACTTTGTATTCATATCGTTCGGTGCCTCTCTTACATTGGATAGGCACTCTGTCTTTTCAAAAGAGATTTTCAGTCCTACCTTTTCTGCCGTTTCTTTCAGAATATTGATCTGTTTGGTTGCTTCTTTCAAACTTCCAACCAAAATCGCTAAATCATCCACAAAAGTGAGGCAATCTAATTCTAATCCATCCTTTACACTTCCTAATCTGATTTTTTTTGCTCTCAAAATCCTCTAAACTAATGATGTACTGAATCCTCTGTACAGAATAACTACACTATCAAGTGTACAGTAACAATATTATATTTTATTATTACTACCATAGTTTTTTTTATTTTTAATTTATTTATTTTTCCTGTTTTGTAGTAAATAGGCAGTTGAAAAATAATATGAAAGCTTCAAAGAACAATATTAATTAGAAACATTATATTTACCACAAAAAAAAAAAAAAAAAAAAAAAAAAAAATCTATTTAAGGATATCATTAAAGTTTGCATTAAGTTAATAGTGTTCATTATTATAAGCTTTTCAGGCAAAGGTTCAAAATAACAAAACTTTAAATGTCTTTGAAACAGTTTAAGACAAAATTAAAGATCTGTGTAATTTTCTTTTCTGATAATCAGCTCTTAAAATTCCATGAAACAAAATTCAGTTGTTTGTAATCAAATAAATATAACAGCATGCTAACTAAAAGACTCATTTTAATATTTCTAATCTAGTTTACTTAAATGAGTTGTTGTTTTTTCTCATTCCAGTGAAAATGTAAAAGCATCATAACAAATATTCTTAAATAACTACTAAAGTGCATCAAATTATTTTGTTTATTTCCAAATATTACATATACACCATAATATGCAGCATTAGATATTAAGAAGGTAAAAAAAAAAAAAAAAAAAAAAAAAAAAAAAAAAAAAAAAAAAAAAAAAAAAAAAAAAAAAAAAAAAAAAAAAAAAAAAAAAAAAAGGTAATCAATTCTGAACTACAGAATATAAAACAACAACTAAAATTTGTACAATATATAATACAAATAAATAAACGGTCAAACACTTAATCTATATTAACATAAAAAATTATCTTATTTTCCTGAAAACTCAATTGAAAAATGAAGAGAAAGAATACACAAGTGAGTTATTTGAGAATGTAATACACAATAGATTAAAGTTAATTGAAAAAAGAAGAAAAAGGATAGATTAGTAATAGCAAATCAAATTTCATGAATCTACAAAGGAAACTGAAATAAAATGTTTAAAATCTTTTTCTAATAGATAAACATAATTTTCAATGATACTGAACAAGTAATAAAATCAATCTTTTATAACATTCTGATAATATGAAAGAGGTATAGAGGCAAAAATAGTTACGATTTCACTAGAAGAATAAATTTATAATAATACACCATTGGATATAATATTAAACAGAAAAATATAGGATAATTAATGGTTTGTGCATTAAGATAAAAAAAAAAGTAGAAAATCAATCATTCTTCAAAATACAATAACCTCTAGATTCTAAATTTTTCTAGTGCATTTTTAAAAATTATTTTTAAACAAATATATTAAAATTATTTAGATATTTAAAGAGAGTAGCATGACAAGGATTCAACTGAGTGATGATGCTATGACATAACTGAATCGGAAACTTACAACAGAATGCAGATCCCACGGATAAAAATTGTTATAAAATAAATGGATAAAAAATGTACACCAACATCTCCTTTTACATGTTAAAATACCAAAATTAATAACCCTGGAATGCTACCAACGCGAAGAAAACAAACTTTAGGCCATGAAAAAAAATGTTTCGATACTCAACTAAAGACAAGTAAATATGTACGAGTATGCACTACAGCTTGTTTAAATAGTCTATTAACAACATTACAATGGGATATATGAAATATAATCAGTCCCACATGGTGTGAACAAGGCTTAAGAACTTTAATCTACAATCTTTTAGAAATAATCAAATAATCTGGAGTTTTATCCCCGCTTCAGGTTAAATTTACCTTTAAAAAGTTTTAAACTTTATTTTGTTGATGATACAGAAATCTTGCAGTAAGGTACTCAGTTATAAAGAATTTCATTTTTCACTATGAGGAACAAAATGAGAAACACCCATTTATTCTGTAGATAAGATATAAACCTTTGTCTAGAGATATAGAAATTTATTGATACAGTAACAAGGGTCCGATTGCAGTAGGCCCTACTGCTCGACACTAGTCGAGTGTAAATGTGTTTATACTTATTCTCAATATTAGAGTCATCAGAATAAAAATTAGGTAATATTAAGACATAAATAAAATTATTCACCATGATGAGTGAGAGAGTTAGTAGTAGTTCCTTGGTTTCAATTTTCATCAAGTAGTATAGTTGTTTTATTCATAATAATTTTAAAAAATAAAATAAATAAATAAATAAAAAATACTACTTAAAAGACCAAAACCTTTTTTCTAAACACCTACTAACTCATATTAAAATCACAATTCCATAAAAAAAAAAACTTTGCACGTGCATAATACATAACCCAAGGCCAGACTTTGTTAGTATATATAATTTTCTAACTATTTAAGGTAATAACACTAGTGAATTACCCTTTTGTTTAATAAAAATACTTTGTTCATTCATAACACAAAAATTATTGGTCTAAAGCATAGATTCATTTAATTATCAATGCTTTAAAACATCAAGATTCTTAAGGAAATCATACATTAGATAATTTAAATAAGATACTAATTGACATATAGTAACATGATTATAATAATGTCTTATCTGAGTTTTTACTGGTCTAAGTACAAGTTTATATGTATGCATTTCATGATCAATTGAATACAATACAATATCGAACGGAGGCAGAGTAAATCATATTTCATTCAGCAATAAACAGTTAAGATTTATAGTAAATAAAAGCCCATGGGACTTCTAATATAGAAAAACTTTAAGAAGCGAATTTTCAAACAGTAAAAATATAAATAAGCTCAAGCATAAATACTAATGAATTAAAAAAAATATATAAATATAAAGAAAAATGATTAAGCTTGTTCGTAAAGTGAATAAATGCATAAATATGAGATCATGCACGTTAAGGTTACCATTAGTAGATCTGGCCTGCTGCTGACTGGCAATCTCCAAGTGACTTGGTTTCCCATGGACTGGGGAAGAAGACTGGGACGTACCTGAACCACAAAACACTTACTTCCCCATAATCAACCCATCATTAATAAACAAACCATCTCCTGCCAACTTCCTACTGGAGGCTCAACATTATTCAAACATGTATGTAGGGAAATTTTTTTTTTCTTCTAGGTTGATTGAAATATACACAAGAATAAGAATTAAAGACAGTCCGAAAGCATTTTGAAAAAATACACACGTTTTCACATGTGACACCTAAACTAACAGTAGATTGGAAAACAATGATTTTTTTCTTTACTATTCATAACAACTTTTGATTTATAGAGAATTATAATCAGTATTCCACCTAATAGCAGATGATTCACATAAAACCTATATTCTAATTTCTCTTACATTTTAAGAGTTTAACAATAAACTTCAATAAAGGAATTGTGATCTACCATAAGTGAAAACCAAATTAATAGCTACAAGAAATAGTAAATGTCTCACCTAAAAATATGCAACATTTATCAATAAAGTCTCTTTGCTATTAATGGGACAGTAGAGGCCCGAATATTAAGCTTGCTGATTTTTTTTTAAGCAAATTTTTTTTTTTTTCTACTAGGAGAATCATTCTTCTAGATTGCACTAATATTTATGTGTCTCAATAAACAATTTATTTTTAAGAAGCTTAGCCCAAAATAACCTTGAATGGTAATAAAAAAAATTAAGGACCCCTGAACCTTCCTGCTGAAATTTGTATAACATGGAACATGTGTCAAAAAGCCCCTAGATATAGCTCCTAAACGGTAGGTCCTAGCGACAAATATTGTACAACAAAAAATATTCTCCATTAAATTTTTGAGAAGTAAGATATCAAATTTTCGATTCGAGCAACACTGACTGAATTAGAGCGTGTCAAAAAGGCTCCTACAGTTAAAAATTGAGGTTCATACATTTATTTTAGTATAAGGGAAATAGAGTCAAAAGGAGCTCACTTACTAGAACCTAAATCCTAGTCAAGGTATTATTATAAGAAGAGTAGAGCTCCTAACCGCTCTAACTCTCCTAATGTGTAGTGCCCTCGTGTTCCTCAAAAACATCCCATGTTAAAAAAAAAAAATACAACTTTTAAGTAGAGCATACAGGTATAACAGTTAACCAGAACCACATTCTAATACAGCAGTATTTTAGTGAATAAGTGTTTGTATATATTAAAAATATTGTTATAAAAAGAAATTTAATTAAATACATTTTTAGTTGAGAAGGGGAGTAAGGACAAACAACAGTCAGTTAACAGAACAGCACAAATTCATCTGCATAGACAGGATAAATAAAGAAAGTGCAAAGGATAGTAAAAAGTAAATCTTTCTAAATTAACCAAAAAAGTAATTCGATGACAAAAAACCTATCCTAATCTATATCCTATACTACAGATTTATACCTAACATTCTGCGAATCACAAATTAACCAGAATATATTGGAAACATGGGAAAATGATGAATTTTAATGCTAAAGCAATGAGCAAATAGAAAACAGACATATCTCACAGCTGCTAAGATAATTAAAAATCACTTCATAGGATTATAAACATTTCATATGACAGGAAATATTGTGAATACAACCCTCATTCTTTTTGACAGCGCCTACAACATCAAAAGCTTTTAACCTATTGATGTGCTAATAAATAATAGCAGCCAGTGTTTAAATATATATACAGTAGAGTGTCGATTAGCCAAATACTAACATTAATCTGAAAAAAAATATGTATACTAAATCAGATAAAAAATAAAAATAAAACACAAACTTGATGGGTTTAGGAATTAGAAATAATATATTTACAGTACCCTATTGATGCCACATCTCAGAAAAATAATCAAGAAAAAATGCCTGTGAATTCAATTGACTTTCCGTCAAACCTCAATGTATTTTTTTTAAAGGACATAATTTCTATATCGACAAGAATAAAAAAATTATATTGATAAAGAGCAGATTATGTGAAGAAAATGTGACAATAATGAAAAGTGAGGCCTGAGGAAGAAAAACATTTAGGAGTATCTTTTCCAGTGTTCAAGTACATGTTTTTTCATAAATGTTATCCACCTCATTTTCTGTTTTCTATTTTTTCACAGCAAGGATATTACTATTTTCTTTTCAATTTCAGAATTATTGAGTCTATGGAATTCGTTATAAAATATTTCGAAGTCAGTCTGAATGTATTCATTAACTATTTACTAGTTGTTCACAAACTACTATTTATTTAATTATAATGCTTGAAAATCAAAACAATTAATAATAATTATCTGTTATTAGTTGTATGGTTATCAATTATTAGTAGACGCTCCACTGTATATAATGAAATAAACATATAAAATATGTTTTATTTTTATAATAGTCACACCTCAAGAAAGCTAAAGCCAGACTATTTTCAGCTTTAACACTCATATTCTAGCAGCTGTAACAAACCTATAAATTCATTTTTTTTTTATAGTCAACATATTTATTTAACATACAAATAAAAACATATATTTAAATCATAATGATTAGGAAAATAAAAACTTTTAGTTTTTTAACCAAAAAAAAAAAAAAAGAAAAAAGAAAAAAAATACAAAATTTTCTATTTTAAGAATTATTCTCATGAAGAGCAAATCTTAACAAATTTAGTCAGCAATATTATGAGCCTGTTTCAGAGGTTCTCAACCAAAGAAAAATGGTTTTCAAGAGAATGAGAATGACCAAAAAAAACGTTAAAAAATATTAATAAAATTAAAAGAGAGAGATCCATAAATGAAATAAACATAGAGGGTTTGAATCAGAGTTAATGACAATATTTCAAAATGAAAGTCGATTTATGAAGAATTTTATGTTTCTTTATTTACTGTCAAAACTAGAATATAAGACATATCGGAAAATACAGCTCTTATGAAATGGTTGAGAAACCTTGATCTGACAGTAGTAAACCAGAAGAATCTCAGTAATTAGTATCGTTGTCCAATATATATGAAAATAGCAAGTATTAAAAGAATAAATTAAATCTGTCTCTAGGAAGTTAGTCAGTAAATATCAAAACAAAACTTTGTTGGCACTCCAGCAGCGTTAACAGAACAAAGCAATGAGCCTAGACCATCTCTATCCAATGAAACTATCACTAAGCATAATTTTTTTTTTTGTTTTTTTTTAAACAGAAAATGTTATAATGGCTGACACTAAACTAGGTTAACAATAATTTGTAGAAGGATGAAAATAAAACTTATTGTTAAAATTGTTTACATAATATTTATAACAATTAAAATGGAGTTTCGCGTCAATAAAAGTTCAGAATCCTGACTACGGAACATAAAAAAAATTAAGTTTATTGTAATATTAGTTAATAGGGATTCCTTCTTTAAGCAATCCAACTAGGACAGAAAGTGATGGTTATACAGGTAAGCAACCTATTTTAGCAACCAGAGGTAACCAATCAGAACGAAAAGGTAAAAATTTATCGCATGGGTCAACCACAAAATAAAAGTCAATCTGCCCAGGCTGGAACCAAACTATTATAACTTGGAGAATTCCTCCACAATATCTACAGTCTCTCCAATATGATATTAACTGATGTCAAACCATTTTATTTTTATTTTTTTTTTTTAATAGCAAATTTATCATTTAGGCTTATTTCTAGTTTGTTTTTTTTAATCTCTAATATTCCTTAATCCAAGTGTGAACACAGCTATTTGTTCCATCTTCAGCTTTATCTCTTTTGCTTTATTTCTTAGCATTTTTTTTTCTAATGTAGTAAATATTTGAAAACTCTTTTCCATTTAAATACAAAAAGCATTGAACAAACTCAAATATTTGAAAAATAGCCCTCCTACCATACATGGAGTAAGTAATAATGCAAAAATACAAATAATAATTTAAAAGGATACTAGATAACATGAGACCATATTAAATTCATATAAACAGTGTTTTTTTGTTTTCCTGTCCTGTTTTTTTTTTTTTAAACAGGAAAGCCAGAAGAAAAAGTATTCTACAGCTGAAATCTCAGAAACTTTGTCATATGAATGAGTTTTGTTTTCAGCGAATTGAACCAAACTGTTATTTCTGTAAACAACCAGAAGCCCTTAACAAACACTGATAATGTGTGGCGATGCACAAAGTAAAATTTAAAAGAAATTCCTGATCAAAAGTAAAAAAAAAAAAAAAAGATTTTTTTGTTGGAACTTTTAATATATATAAATCAAGAAAAAAAGGATGGCATATATAAGAACTTCAAAACTATGAGGAGGGGACTGACACTTAGAACACCAATTCCATAACTCTATTTCTTAAAAAGTAAAGCAGGTAATACACCAGACTAGGCTATTCTGGTTTTAAAAGCACTATTTATAGTTCATGTGTCCCCACCATATATTTGATTTATACCTGTTTAATTTTATATATTCATATGGATAACTTAATATGTCCATAATACAAGCATATAAGTCATGGAATGTAGATTAAAAACTGGGAAATGCAGAAAACAATTCATCCTTCATAACACCATTGAATCTCAATTCAATAAAAATTATCAAAATTGTTTATATCTAAACATACACAAGCATGCTTCAATGAAAAAGACATAAAAATTTTAAGTGTTTCCATGGAAACCAATTAGAGACAAAAGTAAAATGTGCATCGCCACTAAATAAACCATTGATAAGTAAACTTTTAGGAAAATAAGATATAAACAAGATTTAAAAAATAAGACTCCCAAACAATTAAACAGAAAGAAAATAATTTATAATTCTTAACAATCAATCAGAGGTATTTCTAACTTTCTAAATTAAAAGGGGAACGTTCATAACAATGCAATCCATTCGCTACCAGTTTTCCAAGAAATGTGCTTTAAGAAAACTCTATCCTAAAATGATAAAAAAAAAAAAAAAAAAAAAAAAAAAAGGTGCTAAATATTCTTCGCATTTTTCATATTTTCTACATGAAAACATAGAGCATATGATGAAATTGCACAATGAGGACCTCCTTGCAAAAACTTCTTTTAGCCTTTGTAAAACAAGCAGTGAAGAATCTACTGTAGCTTACAAGGATGATCGTCATTCAGCCGTGCTCTACTTGCTCATAAATGTTTTAAAAAACACATCGTTGAATAGTTAAAAATAAATTGATGTATTTCCACAGTTTATATATAAGTTTTAAATCATATGATTTAAGTACTGTTAGAAAAAGCATAAGGTCTGTACTGTTTATTGCCTTCCAGAAGTCCCCGTTCTGAGCTAGTGGCTGTAGATCGATTTCCCCCCAATGGACAAGAAGTGTTACGGAAACATAAAAAAATCCTCAATAAATATGAACAAAAAGGAATAGGTGCCTAAAATCTTTCCCTCTACCGTCATATATATATAAAGGAAAACGTGTAGAGAAAGAGAATTCACAATCATTTCAAATTGATTAATACATTTTCAATGTAAGTCGCAAAAATACAATGGTAGCGAACAGATTAAGAATCAAGATAAATAAAACAAAAGTAATAATAATAATAAAATGGCAGAACAATGGACAACATCTAAACAAAACAAGTTATCATGGAAAGAAGCAGCCAATATGGATGAGAGTAAAGGGAAACAAAAAATATAGAATGGGCAAAAGCAATGAGACAACGAAAATTAATTAACAAAGCATGAATAGATATTTCCATAAGAAGAGGATGGTGTAGGCTGTGAAGCTTAAGATGGGTTGTGAAACTGAACAAGAACCAAGTAAAGTTAGCATTTATCGCATGCAATTGAACAATTAAAAGGAATTTATTCTATATAAGCCACCCTACAGATTTAAGCAAATGGCTAAGATGAGCTGATGAGGATATGATAAACATCTGTAGGGCAGCTATAAGATTACACAGGGGTTTCTAATTTTATAACCAAGACCAGGTTTTTCAGTTTTATATTTTCTGTGGTGATTGCCAAGAGGGTTTCATATATCATGTAAAACAAAAATTAAACGATATAATGATTTTCTAACACAAATTTATTTATTTAGATAAAAATACTTCAAGAAATCTTATACCTCAAAACATATAATTCTCAAAGTTTATTCCTAATTAGTTATTAGAAATAAGAACAATTTCAAGAATAAAGGAAAGAAATGATTCTAAAGGGATTTATTTTTTAATTTATCCGTGGCTTCTTCTTCTTTAGCGGCACTATGGTCCTCGAAGAACCTTGGCCTCCTCAACCACTCACTCCCAATCCTCTCTCACCAAAGCAAGGTTCCTGATGTCCTCATCTTTGCCTTCCAACCACCTTTTTCTTGGTCTTCCTCTCTTCCTTGCCCTTCCCCCGGATTCCCCTCCGAAAATCTCTATCCTTAATTATTTCTTTATTTTATTTCCCTCTTATGTATAATTTATCCATCGCTGCCTGTGGTATCCTTAAGATTAGATTTCCTATATAGGACAACTCTTCAGTTAAGGATGTATCAGTATAAAGCTACAATATTTTCTTCAAACTCTACTGTTCTTATTACCCTTTATTCCATATTTGTGGTTTTTACAATTCAAGGCATATAAATTCTGCCTTCAATCCTTTAATCTTACAAAAAGATAACTTGATTCCTTACTACTAATACTCATATTAAAACATAAAATAAACATATTATAAATGTAATGATGATAAATAAATACTTCAATTTCAAATAAGAAAAAAAAGAATCACAAAATTAAAAAAAAAATAACACAACATAAAATATTTATCAAACACATGCAATGTTAAAAACCCGCACCAGTGAAAGGAACTTTAATGATGTTTCAAATAATGGACATTTGCTTTGAATGAAACAGAAAATGACTTAGCTCACAATTAAATAAAATAAGAAATTTAATTTTAAAAGACAAAAGAAATTGACAAATTCATAACTCATAGTAAAGATAAAGATAAAATTAAATTTAAACAAAATAAAATAAAATAAATAAATAAGTAAAATAATAATAATAAAATATTTGGATTCGTTAAAGCTAACATTAAGATATCTCGCTGATGCTTAGCAAAAATGTTGAAGCAATGAATGGATTAAAGATATGACAGAAATGTCCTATAAAACTGAAAATTAAAAATAAAAATTATAAACCATTCAAAATAAAAAAAATATCAAGAGTCATTTTTACTGTATTAGTAACATTATGGTTCCTAGATAAACATTTAATTACATTAAATTATTCAAGTTTAAAAAAATCAAGGAGAAAAAGAATTAAATCAGCCAGCTTTCTATTTCCCGAAAGTTAATATAATTTAATATATGCAACAAAAAATTAATTTATATTACAATTTAATAATATTTAAGCAGAGATAAGCTTAGTTGAAACTTGACAGCCCCACAATACCAACCACCACAGTAATATACCTCTCAAATGGCTCCAATGATCTTGGTCTTGGTTATGGATGTTAATATGGAAAGTGCTCGAACCATTGTATCCATCGGTCGCCATAGCTTCGACATTGAGGTCATGCAACGTCTTTGGCACAAATTCAATCTTCGGCTTATTCACAGCTTCCTCCCTCCTGTAAATCAGAAATATTATATACTATTTAATTAACAACATTAATACTGTGATAAGAAAAAGAGAGAGAGAGAGAGAGAGAGAGAGAGAGAGAGAGGTTCTATATATTAAGTATTAGCTACTTTTTGAAATGAAAAAAAAAAAAGTCATATCAGGATAGCCTATATCAACCAAGATGATAAGATTTAGGATATCTTAAAAATAAAAGCCAACCTTAAATTTCAGGAGGTTTAAAACTGGTAATAATTTAATTAGTTTAAATCCTAAAATAATATAATTGTTAAATTAAATATTCATTAAACAATAATTATCAACTGAATTAAACATTACTTTTCGTGTAGATTTTCAACAACTGTCTGCAAAATTTCAGCACATTGCCTGTGATATTCCACAAGGGCTTCAGCAAATGTAGTCAACTGAGATATTTGTTCAACCTTCAAGAATAGAAATTCTGTAGAGTGAGCTCATTTTAATAGGACATTAAATTTTTCAATATATATATATATATATATATATATATATATATATATATATATATATATATATATAAAACACATATACATAAACTCCTGGTCAGAAGTATAAAAATATAAGTATAAAAACAATAAATATATATATATGGATAAATTTCTTGACTGTTACTATTAAATGTTTAGTAAGGTTCTTGAGGTTCAGTCAATAAATATATTGACTGAACCTCAAGAACCTTACTATATATATATATATAATAAATATATACTGAACCTCAAGAACCTTACTAAATAATATATATATATATATATATATATATATATATATATATATATATATATATATATATATATATATATATATCTATAATAAACATTTCAAAACTGGACAAAAACAAGTTTTATTCAAATAAATTGCAAAATGTCTCCCAATAAAAAAAAAAAGTTAGAAAACTGACTTTTTAAAATTTCCATTTTTTACAATTTTAAATTTTAAATTTACATTTAATAAAACATAATGCCCCCTCTGGCTTAAATGACTTTTTCCACTCGTCTTGACATACTTGTAAAAAAAAATCTTGGGGTATATTATCCCTCCCCGTCGCCAATCCTATTCTCCCTGTCACCAATCATATTTTCTATCTATATCAATGGTTTACCCAGCTTTATCCACTATTCCAAGTATCACCTATATGCAGACGACCTTCAAATCTACCGATCTTTCGATCCTTCAGATATGCTCGAGGCACCTCATAAGCTTCAGGAGGAAATTGATAACATCAACCATTAGGCAGTAAAGAATAAGTTATATCTGAATCCAAAAAAAAAACTAAGGCTATCCTCATCGGTTGAAAAACACCCTTCCTTACTATCCATTGATTTACCTCAATATCCTTCCTATTCAGTTCCAAAACTATTAAAAATTTAGGAGTTACCTATGATCAACACCTATCCTGGAACAACCATATCACCCAAATTTCCAAAAAATCCATCATAATCCTTAAACAATGCTATAGATTTTGAAATTCCTTTTCCCAGAATACCCATTAACTTCTAGTGTCCTCTCTTATTTTCTCTTGCTTTAATTCTGGTTGCTTGGTTATGGGGGGCTGTCTGGGGATCTCAAGATGAAGCTGGGGAGACTGATGAACTGTTTCATTAGATTTATCTTCAGGATCCCCAGGTAGTCACACGTTACTTGCTGATATTCTGAGCTGGGGTGGCTTTTTTCCTTAATTCTGACGGTAATACTTTCGGGGTACTTTCCTATTCCTATCTCTAAAAACCAAAAAACCTTCTCGGTTCTGATAAAGTTCTTGATCTATTAATTCTGCATTCTTCTATCCACCTCTTAAACACTAGATCCCAACCATTTAATCTGTATATCCCCTCACATAAAACTACTTCCTTTGACAAATCCTTCATCATTCGTGCTACCTCCTTCTGGAATTCCCTACCCACTTCTATTCGTAAAGCAGCTTCCTTTAAACATAATTTATTTCTGTACCTTTTAGACAATCAATCTTCCGCAAATATGTAAATAATTAAATAAATAAATAAATAATCACTTAGAATTACCATTTTTTTTTCTATTTTTTTCTTTTATATAAACATATACATACGATTGCATTTTCAGTTATTATTATTATTTCATATCTTTTTTTTAAATTTAATTTAATTTTTTTTTCCTATCAAAAATGTATGCTGTAATAACTGATGCATTTAATTTGTAAATAATATGGCCAGACAATTGTACTTGTGCATTATTATTATTCTTAGGGGACTGTAAGTCCCAGAATAAAGTTTATTTATTCATTTCATTTTTTCAATCCTCTAATACAGCTGCCTTCAGCACTTCAAGGGTAGTAGGAGGTGAATCTCATGACCGAACCTCATTGTTTGAGATAATCCCCATCGTGCTCGATTGGGTTAATGTCAGGACAAATATTCACACCAACAATGGTGTGGATATTTGTGGTGTTTAGGTAGTTAGAAACACATCTTGCCTTGTGAGGATGGGTATTACCATGCATGAGCAATGATTCAGAGCTTATGAACGTCAAAATAAGGCACTACATGATCTTGAAGAATCATTTCTACATGCCTCAAAGCATTCAAGACCCCTCCTTGAATGGGCAATAACTCAGTACCTGCTTCCCAAGATATGCCACCCTAGAAAATGATAGAACCCCTCCCAAATGGTCCAGTTTCGAACTAACTATACGTTCCCCAGGCCTTCTCCAAACTCTTTCATGGTCATCTGGTCTGTTAAGGGCCACTCTCATCGCATGAGTGAATAAACTTTTTTCCATACCTCGACAGTCCAAGATTGGTGTTCCCTCAATTTTTTTTTTTGGTGTTTTACCATGAGAAGAGGACATTTTACTGGCCTTATTGAGCAAAGGTTTGACTCTCTATCTTCTAATGAATGCTGACTCCTGTATTGATATCCCTTGAACACCAGCGATCAAGTTTTTAAAGGAAGAAGCTGTAAACTTATGCTTCCGAAGTGCTTGCATTTAATGAAGTGGTCATCTATGGGATTAGTAAATCCTGGGACGCCCTGGCGTAAGTCGCATCAAATGGAACTACTAGTCTCCTTTAAATGGAAGAACAGTGAATCTCAAGGCAATTAGCGATGTAACACAATGATTTTCCCTCTTCAGAGAGAGCGATGATTCTGACCGAATTATCATGGCTTAAACAATTCATTTCAAATAAACAGAATTCAAAAAGTGAATAAAATAATGACACCCTAACAATAGATATTAAACCTCATATACAGTACAGATAAGCAGATTGACTTCCTTTTTTAGTTTTTGCACACTTATGAAACATTATCAGAAAAATAATTAAAAAATATAATATAATTAGTGGCACTTACATCATTTTCCAAAAGGTTGAACATACCCATCTGTGCAAGATGTAATGATTCAGCAAACTTCTCCTCAGCCTGCTTGATTTCATCATCTGTAATATTAGACCCTGGTGTGGTTTATACCGATTATAGCATCGGCAATAGATTCAGGGTAGAAACAGGGCAAAAAGCAAAAAAAAAAAATAAATAAAAAAAAAAAAGATAAATAAAAGCAAAGTATTTAGTAGATAAAAAAATATACACTAAGACTAAAGAAAAAAACATAAACAAAAAATAATTAAAAGGGAATAATTAAATACTAACTAAAGCAAAATATTAATTAAATATTGAAACTTAATAGTATATAGCAAATTTTTAAAAAGTATAACTTTTTTTTGTAAATTTAATAGCTATCAAAGTATAAATATAATAATAATAATAATAATACATACAGATTATTAAAAAATGTATTGGTAAAACTAAAAAGAATACAAGGAAATTAGGAAGAAAGGAATCCTATCAAGTCAGCATGTTTTGTAAAAAGGTGTTCAAACTTACAATTACTTTGTCCTTGTATCGGAAATGGAAAAAGAAAAATAATGTTACGTAGATTTACTCAAATATTTGTTATTAAAAATCCTATGATAAATTTGAAACTAAAATAGGCAAATATGATTTCATAATTACCTTTGGCTTGTTTCCTTCGTTTGCAATCAAAATCCAATCGTCTTCCTTGTAGCTTCTTCCTATGGTGCTAAAGACATAAAAATTATTATGTCTACCATTTAACAAAAGAACTTTAATATGTACTTATTTAAATAAATTGCAGGTTTACAATACATTACACTACTAACAATAAGCATTCAGTAAATATGGTCTTACGTGGAAATTAAGAGGTATCAGTATGTATGTAGGGCAGGCCTCTTCATTCAAAGTGGGTTGTCTGTATTTATCTCTTGATTAGTGGTTTTTTGGTTAGTCCAGAGACTATTGTGAAAGTATTGGAGCAGTTTTTTTTTTTTTTTTTTTTTTTTTTTTTTTTTTTTTTTTTTTTTTTTTTTTTTTTTTTTTTTTTTTTTTTTTTTTTTTTTAAAAATAAAAATAATAAAAAATGTCTATAGTAAATACATAAAAACAACAATAATAGTCGTAGAAGTAACATTAACTGAATTAAGTGCTAAATTAAAAAAACACAAAAATGTAGATTAAAAGCATCAATTTCATACCATTACTTCCTTGAGATCTTTGGTTTGCAAGTGATGAAGAGGTTCAAGGAAATTCTGCTTGGTATTGTCATCAAGGGCATATTTAACGTCCGCCATTTGTTTTAATCCTTCTCCCATCTCCAGCAATGCCTGACCTGTAAAAAAAAAATAATAATAATAAAATAAAGAATATATCAGTCATCCCAGTGAATAAGTGGTCAAGTCAAATTTTGAACAAACTATAATTAACCATGTATTTACTGGGATGACAGATATATGTACATTTATAATATAATCTTGGAAAATGAAACAATGTAAAGATCAAGAAGCAATTTAAGAATGAAAAGACTGTGGATGAACATTGCAACAGTAAGCAGACATATCTTTGCAAAACTCAAATGTGATGCAGAAAGTAAGATAGTGAAGTTATCAAAAGAATGCTGTCCAATCCTAACCGGAGTAGGAATGTCAAGTTTATTTTCTGGGACCGAAAAATAAATCAAAACTGATAAAAGAGGGAATTGAACTCATAATAACTGGTGAGCCCTCACTCGAGTTTCGACTTAGAATGTGATGGTCAATATGTGGAGAAACTAGATTAGAATAATTAAACTGGTGGTTAATCATTAGTTATAAATTTGTAAAACTTTGAGGACAATGTGTCGGCCAACTTTCAGTCATAATTAATTATCATCCATAAAGAGATTTCTTATGCAATGCCTACAACAATTAAAATTTTAAGTTCTCCAGAACCTACCAGAATAATCAGCTTCACACGGTCAATTCAAGGATTTTGGTCTCTTTTATAAAAATATGATACAGTGGACTCTGGCTATTCCAAACTCTCAATAACCATAAATACAAGAAAAAAACAAAACAAACAGTTTCCTATTAACCTGATTAACCTGATACCAAACCTTATTTTTCTAAAATCAAATTAGAAGTTGTATTTCTTGGAATTATATTACACATGCAAACACCTTAGCTTTTGTTTAGCCTGGTATAGTCCAGTCTTGGAAAATTTACCCCCACCTATTTTGATGTTACAGATTCAATTATTAAAGCAACTAAAGAAGGAGGTGGTATAAAAAAATGTTAACATAAAAAACAAAAAAAAATTACCGATTCTTTACAATTATATGAACTTCTCATAATTACTATAAATTCATAACTTTATTAAGTAAGTAGTATAATATAAGTAGTTTTTTCACCAGCTTGGTAATCCCAACTTTTCGCTAATTCAAACTGTTCTGGTTTTAATTAGTTCAGATTAGTGAGAGTCTACAGCAGTTCAAAAATTAGCAATGCTAAATACCTTCAAGAAATCTATTTCCTTTCAAAAACTGAGATTTAATGAAGACCAAATTAAAAAAACAACCATCAATTATTTACTTATTTTATCCCAAACATGTTACATCATATAAGGTATGACAGGATGCTTTAAACATTTTATGAGAGTGGTAAGTTACTACCATTAACATATCTATGTCTAAATAAGTTTTTATTTGTTGGAAATCTAAGTAAAAAAAATACTTTAGATGAATAAAAATTAATATATTTCTTTGAAAATTGTGATTATACTTACCGAAATAGGAGTCATCACCGAGTCTTCTTCCATAAGTAACCATGCATTCTCCAAGAGTTCCTTCAGGCTGGGGATATGTACTTGCCTTTGCCTGCCCGCTTAGTTTAGATATTCCCTTTACTGCAGCCATTTTCGCTCGAGCAGTAGGATTTGGTTGTAAATATTCCTTTGTTTTAAGCTGCAGCTCTTCAACGAGTTCGTAAGTGACATCTGTTTTCTGTAATATTTATTTAAATTAACATTTATTTAAATACAAATATTTAATCAGTTATAATATGTTTTATGTTTCAAAATTATAAAAACAAAAATTTTTAAACACTTTTTAACTAAGTATTACAATCTACCTCAAATATGGTAAATAAGTAATATGGATGGCTTTATGGTTAATTCACACAATATGTACAGTAAGAAATAAATGTAAAAGAAGAAAAAAACAGAACAGAAAAAGAACTATGTATACAATATATAAAGAATATAAAGCACCATTCAATATATAAATTTAAACTATACAATTTATAAGGTGAACTATATAAATTAAAAAAAAAAAAAAACAGTAAAAATAAATTAAAAATTATTAGTTATTTACGATACACATTCATCCAAGGGATCAACCAACTGACCTGTTCCTCCACTTTTGGAGGGACAAGCGCTTCCATCTCCAAAGAGATCCCAGCGCTTCTTGGATTCCCAGCTGTGTATTGGAGTAGAAAACAGAGTGCTACATAACAGCCACTCAGGGCATGAACACAGAAGTTCTGCCAGAGCCAGAACTCCAACATAAATACATATGTACAAAAGGTCTCAGGGCCACTGCCATTTTATCATTATCAGCAAGGGGGGTTATCAGGATGTGTGGAACCGGATGATAATTGAGCCAGAGGACGGGGATGGTAGGAAAGATTGTTGAGGTTGAGGACGTATATTGAGATCATTATATAGGGTTTTGTTGGAGACATAATAAGGAGCATTCACTACAGTTCAGAGGATTTAGTAATGGAAGGATTGAACGAATTTGATATTTGACTTTTTTGCTCTCTTCCACAGTTAAAGTCCATAGGTCCAAATGGGATCAATGATGAGAATAATGTAATATAAGAAGTTAGTAAAAACAAAAGTAATCAAATAAATTGTCATTAATTTACTAATTTATTAATGAACTGTGTTTTCTAAAATTCAATCAATTACATAAGATGGTCATTGAAAATTGTATAAATATGAGATCACTAAAAAGAGGATAGCATTAATAAATTGAACCAGCTAACTTTTTTTTGTTAATTTGTTTAATCAGGTTAAGTGAACTAACTATTTAGTTATACTGTGGCTAAAAAATAATAATAATAATAATAATAATAATAATAATGAAACAACTCTTATTACTTACCCTTTCCATGTCCATGAAGTCGACATCAAGTTTTGTTCCCTCCGCACCCCCCATTTTCTCTGTCATGTACTGTAATGTAAAAATAGAATAATTACATCAGGTTTGTTTTAAATAAATACAAATAAGATGTATATATAAAAAAAACAAAAAAACAATTATTAAAATAAAAATAAAGATGAACCATTACCAATCCTATAAATATAAATAGAATAAATATAAAATAACCCATTTAGTAAATTCCTGTGTTGTAAAGAAGTGGAAAAGTCAAAATTGTGTTATTTTCCTAAATCATGTAATACATACCAGTTATGCCTGAATAGATAATTGAAAGCATAAGTAAGGAGCACAACAACAATTTTTAATAACGTGGATAGTTTACTTCTTCATGACAACCAATGAGTTAATCTAAACGTTTTCTGAAAAATCTATTTTCATTCAAAAAGATCCAATTTAATCAGTTATCAACAAATAAACAAATAATTTTATTGTATACGCGTCCTAGAACTATAGGTGGTTCCAATCAGTAAGGACTGCATTCTCCCTTCTCTGCATAGAAGCAGATTTTCCATATCATGTACAATTTTTTTCCTTCATTACACCCACTCTAAGGTTTTTTTTTAAGAAGCTTTTTGGCTGCTTCTTAAATGATATCAAAACAAGTTTCATTCCTTTTTCCTAAATCGCTCATTTTTATTTCACATATCATAACCGGGAATTCGTGATTTCGGCCAAATCACTTCCTTTCACAACCTAGTAACAGTTAATCCTTAACTAAATACTTAACCGAAGGTCCTGCATGAGTTGTAGTAGTACAGGTAAAAAAATTAAATAAAATAACCGGGAAAAGGAAAGAATAAAAATGAAATGGAAACTTGTAAAATCTCTTATCATTGCCTCCTACGAAATTGAACCTAAATGTATTGACTAAAAAGCAAGAGAGCAATCATATCCGCTAACTCCCTCACTTAAATCTATAAATAATAAAGCTTTCAAACGATTCTCCAAACACCCGTATCTCGGTCTATTCTATTACAGAATGATAAAAGGATCAATACAAAACAATTTTTTATTATCATTTCTAGGGACAATTCTTTATTAAATTATAAACTGTTTTCATATGATAAGTTATTTTTATGTCCAGGAATCAACCTTCCTTCAAATAATAATGCATCGTCTTCAGCTATTGCATTTTTCTCTTTATTATTACTTACTGAATCATGAATTCAACATGATTCGGAGACATTTCTCATCATCAGGAACATTTTTTAAGAAGCATGGCTGAAGAAGGTAATCAAATATAAAATAAATTTTTATAATTTGACGTTTTTATATTTAAATAGAAAGAATATATTTTATATGCTAAGTGAATTGAGATGTATGGTTCCTGATGATAGGAAATATATTTTGTTACAATCAAAATATAAGTTTAGTTAATGATTCAATAAAAAATGAAGAAAAAAAAAAATTCAACGTTGAATAAATATTAATAAGCTCCTTTAACATAAATGTAATTATTAACATTCCGCTACTTGCCAGGTAACTTTAGCATTGGTTAAAATGTTTATTTAAGTTTACGTTAACAAGTACAAGATCAGTCAAATAAGGAACTGAATGAAAAGAAATATCATTGAAAGTTAGAGGCAAGGGAGTGTATGAATTATCCAAGAGGGCAAAAAAAAAAAAAAAAAAAAGAAAGAAAAAAAAACCTAAATAAATCTAAATCACTAAATCCAAAATAACAATGTTTGAAGAAAATCACAAAAAAAAATTCAGTTTCCTTTATACAGAAAAATATAATTACATTTGTACTATGAACTCTGATTTATGCTAACTCAAAGTTTAGATCGAAATTATAATTTGTAGCTCAACGAACAATATCTCTTAGCCGTTTTTGTATCATATGTTTTGCTGATTTCTGATGTGTTCGATATTAATAATAATAATAATCATAAATAAAATAATAATTCATAAAATGGTAACAATCCCGAACAAAAAACAGAGCAACTATAGATAAAACGAAATAAAATTTTGTTATTGTATATATTAGATGATTAATTTATATGATTTAATTTAAATCATAGTAATTTCATTTGAGATTTCCCCCTTTTTGTTTTATGTGACAGGTAAGTTATGTTTATTCTAACATTTTACACTAATTAAAATAATGATAATAATTTTTAAAAAAATAGTTTCTAGTATTTACAAATACAAATAGGGTTTATCTCAACATTTAAAATCGAATTTTAATTACTATATCGAATTATTTGAGATATTTATAGACAACGTTATTCACAGAACATTTTT